>OW679200.1:146590694-146742670 GCA_940337035.1 Agriotes lineatus
TTTTATGAGTTATTTTCGCATTAATCCCACTTGATCTCTTATTCAACACTTATATACTGTAGATTACTAGTAGTAATATCATATGCTTTTAGCACGTAACACTGTGGCAAAATTTACAAACAATTGCAATCATCATATTATATAATAGCTATTAACATATCTAGGAATGTTATGAGTATCATAACTGCCGCAGATGTTGTATTGAAATCCGAGCTCGCAGAGCGAGGATTTTAAAACATCTGAGGCTGTTATGATTCATAACATCCGTGATTTGTTCAATAGTTTATCGGTTGCTGCATGGTTATGGTTGCCATGTACGGCAATGGACTATTACCGTACAGATCAGTTATGATTTAGTTACCAGCCTACTTTTGTATATGTAAACAAGGCATTAATATCCTGCAACCGATAATAAATATTACACCAGCAAATTTAAGAGCTTTACGGATCTGACCCATAATTTTAATTTCTTTTACCTATACCAATTTCTCGGTATCGCGGCAATAACCAAAAAGTGGAGGTGACTACCTCCCTGGACTTTCCCATACTGGAAACTGTTCATATCGTCTTTATTCAACAGTATTTACAACATATCAAAATTTCAACTCGATGACTCACGTCTTCACCGTGATAAGCGTTTACACTTTCACGTAAATTGCGGGTAAATCTAAAAGAACTAGTGAGTCACCCGAACTACGTTTCGGTTCGCAAAATTAAGAGAGATTCATTAATATAAATTTTAAAAAAAGATGCATCGACGGGATCGAACCCGGGGCTCCCGCGTGATAGGCTAGCACGCTTACCGCAGAACCACACTCTCCTGTTTGAATAATGCGCGCACCCGAGCTAATAGTAGACAGCGATAGGCGCTCCGCTCTGCTGCCTAGGGAAGTTAATTAAATTATACTGCTGCCTAGAGAAGTTAATTAAATAAGTCTGAAAATTAGCAAACTTTTAAGCCATCGTACAACTTAATCGGTCCAGTATCTTCGGAGGAGATAGCGAACAAACATAGTTACACGCAAACAAAGAGAGCTACGATTTTATGTTATAAGATGTGTAGTTCAAAACGTGACCACCGAGCTTATGTAGATGGCGCCAAGTGGACAAGCCGCCACTGTGCTAGTTTATGTATTATTTTCCTCAAAACGGCTGTAGCACCGAGGTGAAATTTTCTAAGTACCTGGAAATTATATTTTCTAGGGCATACAAAATCGATTTTTTTATTTTTGCGGAAAAAGATTCTTTGACGCAAAAATATAACAACCGTTAGAATAAAAAATTTTTTTTTCAAAAATACAGGGGGGAGGGGGCCGGTGCGCTTACATATATCCACGAGTGTAATATTTTTTTGCATATTCATATGCTCCATTATGCACTGAGCAATCCAGTGAAAACCCCAGCTACTTATCTTGTTTTGTTTATTAATTAAAGGGGTTTAAATTTTCAAACTTCAAAGCTTCGTAGAGGGCGCCACAGATAATTCATGAGATTATTTAAAAAACAGATCGATAGCGCTTTTCAGGGTCTATCAGTGTATGAAGTTTAAACAAATTCCTGTGGGCAGTTTTTGAGAAATGATTTTTAGAAAATTTCCAAAATTTTGAAAATTTGTAATTTAGGCCCCTTAATATTTTTCAAAACACTTTTTATATCACCTCATGTTAGCCTTCATATACTATTCAGAAAACAAAAATCAATTGAATCGATTCATCCGTTTTTGAGTAATAGGGCGTTAAACTCAAAATTTTTAAAAAATCATAGCGCCCTTCATTTTAAACCTAGCGAGTTCGAAAAAAAACTAACAGACTTGTCTTATGACCCTCTATCGTTATCCGCGATAAAATTTTCAAAATTTTAATCACGAAAACAGTGATACCAAAAAAACATGCGTAACTTCCGCTTCCGGTTTCGGATTTTTTTGAAAAGCTTATTTTGTCGATGAATTTTCGATACACCCCCGCATTCCAAAGCGCATCAAAATCGGAGCAATACTTTCGGCTGTAGGAGCGTCACCCACCCACACACACACCCACACACACACCCACACACACACCCACACACACACCCACACACAGACAGACATTTTTTAAAAACCACTTTTTTGGGTTCCTAGAGGCCCAAAACGGATATTTCTGTGAAAATCTCGATTTCCAAAATTTTCATGATTCCAAGACTTCCCTATACCTATGGGTATGGGAAAGTAAAAATGTGTAGGGCTGTCACTCAGAGACTATTTAAATCAATCCCATCATTAAAAGTGATTCGTGCATATTTTTTCAATCACTACAACTTTCACATTCGCAATTTTCGGAAAAAACCACCCCTACAGAACTAGAATGGCGGAAACAGATTTTTGGTAACTTTGTCGCCCTCTACCGTTTGCAATACCAACTTCTCGGTATCGCGGCAAGGATAAAAAATGTGTAGAATTTTATTTCCAACATTTTTTGTTCAATAACTTTTTCTGTGCGACCAATGGATCGCGAGAAAAAACAAGTTCAATTGTTATCAAGATGGCGGCTGTTTGGCAAGAGGTGGGGTGACGCCTTTTTGGTTTTACACTTTTCTAATAACCCTAAACCACTGGGCAAGAGGAATCGCCGCGGCCAATTTTTTTAAGGTGACGGGGTATTTTCCGACAATTTTACTGTACTACTACTCAAAAGGAGAAAAGACTGCGAGCTCAAAAGAGCCCAGTGGCGCTCACGTATCATAGTCTGTTGCAGCTTTGAACCACTATTCTAGGAAAACTTTTATTTTCACTAAAAACTCCGCTAAGGCGGCGCCTATATACAGTATGTCCCCGGATTGAGTTTACAATAGGTATGATTGACCAAACATTTTCGAATTGGAATTTCATATTTTGGGATTCCGCCCTGCTTGGTGTGAAACTTATTTTTAGTTTATTTTCGATTTTTTAAAGTCAAGTAGGCCTTGACAGGGAAGCGAAAACAATTTTATTTTCAGGTAAACTACCCGTTTTGTTCATGATACGGCAAAACTTAATTAAGAAAAGTTGTTGATAATGATAAATTATGGTCCTATACCAAATTTCAGTAACATCTGTCGACTTATAAAAAACTGTTATTTTTTAGAAAATTGTATTTTATTGTCAGGTAAACTACCCTTTTTGTTCATGATACGGCAAAATTGTATTAAGAAAAGTTGTTTAGAATGAGAAATTATGATCCTATACAAAATTTCAGAAATATCTTGCGACTTGGATTAAACCGTTATTTTTTAGATTAAACAAATTGCATTTATTAAAAATGATGGTTTAATCTAAGTCGACAGAGCTTTCTGAAATTTGTTATAGGGCCATAATTTATTATTATAAACAACTTTTCTTAATACAATTTTTCCTTATCATGAACAAAAAGGGTAGGTTACCTGACAATAAAATACAATTTTTTAAAAAATTACAGTTTTTATAAGTCGACAGATCTTTCTGAAATTTGGTATACGGCCATAATTTATCATTATCAACAACTTTTCTTAATTAAATTTTGCCGTATCACGAACAAAAAGGGTAGTTTACCTGAAAATAAAATAGTTTGCGCTTCCCTGTCAAGGCCTACTTGTTTTTCAAAAACTGAAAAAATTCTTAAAATTCGTTTCACACCAAGCAGGGCGATATTCCAAAATATGAAATTCCAATTCGAAAATTTTTGGTCAATCATACCTATTGTAAACTCAATCCGGGGATATACTGTAGATTGGGCGCGGAGGTTCTTCGCACCCCCTGCACATATGATAGTTACGCCACTGTCCCAAATGTCTCTAAGTCGGGCAAAGATTTCCGTTTCGCTGAGGTCTGTTGTGTCGGCTTTATAATGCCTGTAGGCCTTTGTAATTTGTAATTTTGTGTCAGGTTTAGTAACTTTCGGCATATTTACTTTAGTATAAATTACAATTTGTTAGCAGATATATATGCATGACGCCGATATCCATAAATATTGTGCCTAGTGGTAAACAAAGTATGAAAGCACTGGCAACATTGCACGTTTAACCTCAAAACGTCGAATTAGATACTTTCGTGAGTCTCTTGTAATTAACAGCTGATTCTGACAAAGTGTCAGAAAACGTTGTTAAAGATAAAAACAAAATTCCATGTCTACCTACCGGGAAATGAACTAACGAACGATGTATTGAATAAGATTCAAAATCTTAATGAAATAATATTTTATATTGCCTCAATTTGTCGCTGTAGAAAAAGTATAGTGTGTAACATATTATATAAACTCGTCTAGACACTCGTTTATTAAACGCTCGCTCGCTACGCTCCGCTTGTGTCTAAAAATACTCATATCCGAAGTGATAAAACTTGTTACATAATATACTATTATTTACCTAAATACTTCTGTTTAAAAAACTATGTAGATATAAATTGCCATATCTAGTGGAGTATTAGAAGATTGATCTCTCTAGGTAAATAAAAACACTCTGTGTATAAGCAATATGCAATAAACTAGTAAAATTACAACAATAAATATATAGTTAGATTCCTCTTCAGCTGACCCTAGTTTTATCTAGAGTTCCGTGCACTCGTAACCTGAAAATAAAACCACCATCATGCACCGAAATTTTAAGAAAATTAGGAATTAAACCGTAATCATTTTGTACCCTTTTCCTGTATTTACAAAACAAAGATCAACTATACAAAACAGCAACTAATAATAACCAACAATAAAATTAATACTTCGATAATGGAGATTTAGGAAAATAAACTTCAAGAGCATCATGCTTAACGTATCATGCCGTTGCAGTTTTCTCGATTTATGAATATTGCCCAATTTTAATAGTTTAATTTTTATGATAGCTTCAAATACTAGATTAGATACTGAAATAAGTATCTGAAGCAGAAAAGAATGGAAAGTTTACAGCATAATTGTTTAAAAATAGTATATTGTGATACTAGTGTATAAGTACGCCTTTAAAGCACGTGCGACAAGTTTAAGAGCACGACGCAAAGCGCAGTGCTTTTAACGTTGCTAGTGCTTTAATGGCACTTATACACGTGTATCATGCGCTATTTGTTCTACGATCGTAACAGAAATATAAAAACTTAGTTCGCTGACACTTTTTCCGTCACATTGTGTTAGATATTGTAGGTTATGTTGACAAAGCGTGTTTCAATATAGGTAATATTCAACCACGCCACCAATAGCAACGTGCTAAAAAGACCGAATTCGGGAGCTACAAGCGTCACTTTTGACACTAGAAACTGTGCAAAAAGTTGTCATTCTGACACGATCGTAGAAAAAAGTAAATTTGAGCTATATTCTTACCTATACACACACGTAAATGTAGGATTTCCATGATTCGAATGGACTACAAAATGAACGTATTGGTATGATATGGGCAAGAGCTCGACTGCAAAAGACTGCAGTGTTTCTCCATCGACGTCGTATCGAAACCTACCAAGATATTCACCCTCTCCAGGTTTTCCCTTGTCTAAACCCTGCAACAGTATTACATTTTTATGAGCGAAGCATATTGCGAGATGTGAACACTTGCCCATATACTAAAATCTTTTGGAGCAGTATCAATTTCTCCAGAAGGTGAAATGCTTCTGGAAATGTGTTCTAAGCTGACTCCATCGATAAAAACATATCCAAGAAGCTTGATCACTACTGAACCCTTATTTCCCTTGAATGACCAGCATTCACCAGGAAGCACGCTTGCCTGGAAAAATGTGTGTAGTCTAGTTATGTGCGGATCGTATTCGACGATTTAGATGATATTAATAGTGCTTACTTGGATTACAGCTCTGGGTCCATTAATTCCCTGGCATATTTGTATTCCAAATAACGTTGCAGCAGTTGGATCGTATGGTTCAGTTTCATAAGTGCCTTCAATGCTACCCCCTGCAATATAAACACTTCCCATTCAGGAATGTACTTACTTAATATTTATTGCCAAATCAACAAGTATATTTATGATTAGCTTCTGAAACAGATTCATACCTGTTGCTTCCAATGCGAAATCTGTTCTTCCTGTTTTGTCAGCGCTATATTTATCAAGAGCTTGTTCCACTAATGTTCGAACTTTACTACTCAGTGAATCTTTTCTATCACCTGCTAGACCTACAGAATAATTTATTTTATTCATGCCCGGTGACTTGTCTATGTACTTACATGTACTTTCCTGTGACTTTCTGATGTCAAACAAATGATTTTCAATCATGTCCAATTTCCTGTTGGTGTTCTTTCTGTATTTAGCAGAACCACCACTAAACTGTCAGAATAAAAGTGGCATGAAACTCGATTTGGTTACGTACTGTCAGTACCTTCATCCTGTCTATCTGCTCTTTAATGACGGTTAATTCCGTTGATATGGTCTGAAAGTATAATATGATATTCCAAGCGATATAACCTATAAAACCTGAAAAATATGAAAGTGTCAAATTCAAGTTCCCGAACGGTCCAAAAATCGTACAAAAGGAAAGTGCTGTAAAAAATATTTTCCAGGGGTTGGAAGGTACCCTGCTTTGTTCCTCTGGGCATGCAGGGAACAGATCCATCTCGACGGCCCTTAAATCGCCTTTAGGGAGGAAAAGTGTTAACGATGAATCATTCCCTTCGCCCCAGTTCTGCAAGATATGTTTAGAATTCTGACTAAGGCTGCTCAAGCTTCGGCTTAGAAAATTAGAATTTGTTCTGCTGCAGCATGGAGTGGAACCAGTTGCCGATCTTAACCTATGGATGGTACGTTTTGAGCTTTTAGAATCTGTACTCCACAATTCTGAAGGATGAGGAGTTCCGGCCGTCTTGAAACGTTTCACTACAATTGGCATTTTTCAAACAGCAGCTTTTAATAAGGTTCACATACCAGCCAATCGGGTGAAATACGGATGTGTTGGCAGTACAAGATTCGGTTCGGTACTTGCTGAAATATTGAAATTGTCAAATTCGAAACAGATCTTGCTACTCTTTTGTTTACCTGAATGTATAGATGTCGGCGAACTTGAAGTGTCAGTTTGGCATAAATCTAAAATTTGGTTAACAGAAACTGTTTTATAATTTATAAAGAGCAATGGAAGCAATGTTCAGTATAAAAGACCCGTCACAAAAGGTCACTCTTCACAGAAACAAAAATTGCCTGATGAATATGTCAAAATATTTTTAAAGCTTTAGCGAATTTACCATCGAATCCCAATGACCTATCATCTTCTATTAACTCCAGCGAAGTGGAACTGAAGGAAGGCATTAACTCTTTTGATATGCTCGCCATTATTTTTCCACTTTTATGAAAGTGTAAACGGCTACTTACTATACAAAATTTGAAAACTGCATACGTCACCGTATAATAAAAGCCATCTATGACCTCGAGTAATATACCCGTAGGTTCACTAAACTCGTCAAATTGTCAATGTCAAAGTTTATAAAAATTTCTATACTGTACGTACATTTTTTCTGGAATATATTCCAAACCTAGTGAAAAAATTTACTTATAAAAGTTACAGGTTATAAAATAGTAATTGTCAAAAATACTGTGAAAATATATACTGCATCTTTTTCCTTCGCTAGTAGGAGAACTCTCCTAATATTATTATCGATGTTCATATTTGCCCCAAACTTGCAAAATAAGTTGTAATTGAAAACATGACTTTGACTATTATACTTCAAATTTTCAAATTTGAAATTATTTAGTGTTGCCAAATTACAGTACTGAAAGTTGCCAAAAACACATTTGTAAGTGGCACCGCTTTAAGGGCTATATGACAATTCCAGAAGTTTTGTGAATACGTTATGTAGTCAAAATTATACCCATTCGGAGTCATGTGACCTATGTGTCACTGTTCATCTTTAGTAAAGTACCATGAGATAAAAAAAATGATTCTGAGCAGGCCTTGATATGTGTTATACGTTTGGCAGTACTGAAGTGTATTGTCAGTCTATGTCAAATTCGAGATTTGCAGGTTAAGTTTTACGTCAGTCTGTGTCAAACAACAAACAAAACCTAACCTTTTAATCTCGAATTTGACATAGACTGACAATACAGTACTGCCAAACGTATAACACATATCAAGGCCTGCTCAGAATCTTTTTTTTTATCTCATGGTAGATGAAATGGAAAAAATCGAAGAAAAGGCATGTCGATTAATAAAATCCGTCCTCTGCGTTGATTGTTATAAATAATTAATGCAAACGACGATAAAATTAATCTTAACATTTTACGTTTCTACTCTGTCCGATTATATTGTTTGTGTAAGTTATTGAGATAAGGGAAAACCTAAATTAAACCTAAAATAGTTGAGCCGAAAACTGAAAATACATAGAAACCATCGGACATGCGGTATAACCAGCAGTCACAATTAATGTTGAATGTTATGCGTTTTTCTAATGAAGAATACGACAATATTAATAATGGTAAACCAACAGTTTCACCCTCCAACGTTGCTCGCTGTGTTTCTCTTGCATTAAATGTCTCGGAGAGCACAATTTATAAAATTAAAGAAGACAGGATACAGGCGACACATTATTTACCAAAAATATGGGCCAAAAAGTGAAGAATGCAAAAACGGAAGTCGACGAAGCAGTCAAGAACTCCATCAGGGACACTATATATAAAATGTATGTAGCTAAAGAATTTGGAACCGTGGAAAGACTAAAGAAACGCTTGGTTGAAGAATCTGGAGATTTTTCATATTCAGTTTCTTCCCTAAATAGATGGTACAAGGAATATTCTATAACAGAATATTCATGAACAAAAATTGGCAAATTGATTTAAAATTTGCTATACTCAGCAGGTGTTTAATGAAGCAGCATACGTATCTTTATTATATTTACGTTTTACGACACGTTATGTTTTCTTTAACATGCAAAATCAGTTTAATTTCGTACAAGAGAAAAAAATTCGTAGCAATTTGTTTTAGAAATTGGCAGATGTCATAATAGCCTACAAAACGAAATTTCATTTATTGCCCTAAAATTGCATTTTTAAACATCGACATACGTAAAGTCACTACATTATCACGTGACACCGAATGGGTATACATATGACTATACACAAATACAATTGTAAAATATTATGATTACCTACCTATACTAGGTATGCAAAATGGCGCTTGTGTGTGAAATACATGATTATCGTTGGCTATCCAGTACGTGGTGAACCATTGCCTCTATTGTGGATACATGGCCACGTGCCGCATCCATAAATTACCCCGTCAAGAGACTACGAAAACAGCGCAGGAAATCGTAAAAGTGAAAATTTTCGATCGACGGGTTGTACGGCTTAAATCAGCAGATGGCTTACTATGAACGCAATTCAACGCGCGAGTTAGTACCTAGTGTCATAAACAAGATAAAAAGTGCCGCAAGTGACAATGTCAGAGCATGCAATTACAAACTCGATCTCTAATGTAAACTCCGAATGGCAGGGGCGCCGAACGGAAACTGCAAGTAGTCGCAACCACTCTACTTGCGTCACATCCCCCCCCCCCCCCGGGTAAAAACGCCCTTTTCGCTGTAAGGTGGTAGGATTCACTTGAAAATGCTGAACAACTCGGTTATGCAACTTTTCATACACTTCTAGCTCAAATAAATTTTACTACCGAGGACTACGAGTAGGGATTCTCGACAGAGGATAGATGATCTATTGAGGCGGCTTCGATGCGCCATAGATCTCTGATAAGCTAAGCCTTCTACCTGGCTAGGCTGTAAATGATAATTTTATAATCAGATGCACATCTCCAAGCACTTGTATTATTCATGTGGACAATAACTATAAGGATTGTTTTAATTGATCAAGGTTTCAACAAAATTATCCAGGTTTATAGAGAAAATTAATTTACTATTTTAATAAATTTATAGCACGAGCATGTTTATTAGTAAATTTAAACAAAAACAAATAAAATGCTTGATGGATTATATATGAGATTTTAAGTCAAAAAGTTGATTAATTAAGCATGATTTTTTTTAATAAATAAAAATCGTTTTTTCGATAACATACTTTAATATTTTAAAAAAGAATAATTTTTTTAAACATTTGTTTTTAATAAAGCAGTAGATATAACTCATTTTCTTATATGGGTATTTCGCCACTCTGCAAATTAAAATATTAAATAACGAAAATATTAACAACGAACGTTTCGAGGGACAATCTGCCCTCGTTATCAACGAATAACAATTAAAACTAACAAGAACTTATCAATGTCAGAAAATTCATTGGAGGTTGGTCGTTTTTTCTTCCAGTGAAAAAAAGATAAGTTCTTGTTAGTTTTAATTGTTATTCGTTGATAACGAGGGCAGATTGTCCCTCGAAACGTTCGTTGTTAATATTTTCGTTATTTAATATTTTAATTTGCAGAGTGGCGAAATACCCATATAAGAAAATGAATTATGAATTCACGCCACAAAGAAGTTTCAGAGATTATCTTAAAGCAGTAGATATGTTAACTACAAAATTATTTTTATTTATTTAAAAAAATCATGCCTAATTAATCAAATTTTTGACTAAAAATATAAAATGTATCAAGAAATGAATAGTATTTAATGTAATCATTTAAATAAATACTTGCCAAGTAACATACAATGTGAGTCGGGAGGAGAAGGATATATTTTGAGAATGTGTTCAAAAGGTCAAAATAGGAAAAATAAACCAATATGTTTATGTTCGATTCTCAACCTTTACGAAGATATTAGAGAGGGGTTAAAATTAGGTTTGTCATATTGCTGAAAACAGGCAAATAATATGAAATTGAAAATTGGCAGATATTTTCTACCAATAAAAAGGCTTATTTAAGAAATGTTTTCATTTTTATGCATGGCGTTACGGGATTGAAATTAGCAACCCTTGTAAATGCTATTAGATATTTTCGACGGACAAGAATTTTGTTACCAAAAGCCTGATTTACTTAAAAACGTTTTTAGTTCTTTTAGTTTTTTTTAATCGACAGGTTTTCTGTAAAAAAATAAAATATAATAACAGTTGCTAAATTCACCTCGTTAAAACCATACCTACAAATTCAAGACATTTCGTTTATAAACCCACTTATTGGTAGAAAAAATCTGTCAATTTTCATTTTAATATCTTTTGCCACTTTCATTAAATTGACAAAACTTAATCTCCCCCCTCTAATATCTCTTTATTTTTCTTATTTTGACCCTCTGAACACATGCTCAAAATGTTTTCCTTTCCTCGCCCTGTACATATAATGAAAACTTGAGATATTATTAAAAAGTATTAAATTGATTTCTTGAATAAAATTGAATTTCAGTCATTATCATGATGAAAAAATGCTTAGATAGTTTCATTTTTATTCGGGTCTCTACATATATTAAGTATTTAGCATTAATTGAGGTACTAAACAAAATAAAAATATAGTTGAAAAAATATGATACAATATTAAATAGCTACATACAATGGTTTTAACTTTTACCAAACATACAATACCTATAAGAACAAGACACGAGCAGTCGGAGGAATTCAAGACCAATATAGGCCTAATGCAGGGATGTGTACTCAGTCCATTGCTATTCAATTTAGTATTAGATGAGGTAATAAAAGAATGTAAGAAAAAAACAAGAAAATACCATGTAGGAAGCTGGATCATTGAAAAAATCTGCATATCAGAACTACTCTTTGCCGATGATATGGTAATATTCGGAAAAAAATTAGAAAGATCTACATGAAAACATGAATGTATACAACTTAGAACTAAAAAAGGAAAACATGAAGATAAACGGAGAAAAACCCAAAACAATGGTAATAACACTAGATAAGAGAAGACACCGTATATATATATATATATATAGAGGGAAGAAAATTAGAACAAGTAGAGAAGTCCCAATACCTAGGTGTATGGATACAGGAAAATGGAAAACTTGATGACGAAATAAATGAAAGAGTAGGAATCACGGGACGACTATTTAACTCCATAAAGTCCCCTTTTCTAGGAAAAAAGGAAGTACCAAAAGAGGCAAAAGTAGGAGTACTTAAAAAAGTTGCAACACCAATACTCATCTATGGCTGCGAATCATGGACAATAGTGAATAAACGTAGGAGCAGGGTCGAAAGTATGGAGATGAGATTCCTGCGTAAAATAGAGGGCAAAACAAGGAGAGACCACATCAGAAACACAACATTTAGAGAAAATTTAAAAACTAAAGCGGTAGCGGTGTCAATGCAAGAGAAACAGTTAGGGTGGTTGGGGCATGTAATAAGAATGGACAAGGACAGAATAGTGAAAAAAGTGTTCGAAGCAAGACCAAACGGGAAGAACAGAATAGGAAGACCGAGAAAAACATGGAAGGAGGAACTAAAGGAGGCAACAGAATCAAGAAACATAAAGTGGGAAGAAATCCGCACAATAGCAAAGGATAGAAAGAAGTGGAGAGAAATATGCAAGACAAATCCGAATCCATAAACCACAACTCAGCTCATATAGCCTTACACCGAAAGGTAGAAAGGTTTTGGATTAAGTAAGTAAGTAAACAATACCTATCAAATATTTTTAATAAAAATTACAATTTATTATACATCGCCATATAAAGAGTGTTTAAAAATACCACAGAAGCGTGAAGGTACGTTAATTGCGGATGTTTAAAGCCCTAGTACAATGTAAAAAAGTGAAGTACGCGTATCATCTATTAAAATGCAAAAACAAATACATGTAAGTCAATATAAAAAAATAGTTTCCACATTTAGTTTTATACAAATTTGGAATTGGAACCGTGTAGTTGATGCTTCATATTTAGACATCCTGTATTTACAGTCCTTTCCCCCTTTTCCTTCTTATTCATCAGTAATTCACCGCGGTATTCATAAAAAATTGTAATTTTAGTACCATTCCTTCCGACCAAAATTTTGTATCTTTTTCTATCCTAATAATTGTAACGTCTTTATCATTGTATAATAGTATTTTTTTCTATAACAAATGTTAAAGTGTGCTTCAATCGACTCAAAACAAAATGTCAAGTGTTACTTTAACAGCAAGGGTAGATAAGTAGCACTTTAACATCAAGGGTAGATAATAGTATATTATGTAACAAGTTTTATAAACGCCATTTTAGTTACGATTTTTTTAAGCACGAGCGGAGCGTAGTGCAGCGAGTGTTTAATAAACGAGTGTCTAGACGAGTTTATATAATGTGTTACATACTATACTTTTTCTACGACCAGAAATTTAGACAATATAACATCATATTATTTCATTGAAATTTTGACATTTATTATATTAGGTTAAGTTATGCTTGACAAACGTCAAACGTTGACTGTTGAAAACTAACTTGATTTTAGTTTTGGCTGTGGCTAATAAAGCAAATACTGTTTGAACCTAACTTCACCCCATGACTAAAACATCGTTGCTAACTTCAGCCTGTGACTAAGAGGCTCTTTAGTCACAGGTTATGAAGGCGTGATTAAACGGTCACTTAGCGACGTGTATGTTAGTATATTAAATGCCATTTTAGTTACAGGAGTAGAAAATAGTATATTATGTATCAAGTTTTCTAACGTCATTTTAGTCACGAGTTTTATTAATCACGAGCGAAGCGCAGCGGAGCGAGTGTTTAATAAAAGAGTGACTAATAAGTTTATAAAACGAGTTGCGTACTATACTTTTTCTACGACCACAAATTTAGAGAATATAGCATCATATTATTTCATTAAAACTTTGACATTTATTATATTAGGTTAAATTATGCTTGACAAACGTCAAAGTGACGGTTGAAAACTAACTTGATTTTAGTTTTGGCTGTGGCTAATAAAGCAAATACTATTTGAACCTAACTTCACCCCATGACTAAAACATCGTTGCCAACTTCAGCTCATGACTAAGAGGCTCTTTAGTCATAGGTTATTAAGGCATGATTAAAAGGTCACTTAGCGACGTGTATGTTCGTATGTTAAATGGCATTTTAGTTACAGGAGTAGAAAAAGTAATTTAATTTTCTAGCTTTTATTTAAATTAAATATTACAGCTTCGTGTTATTTTAGCAACCCAATCTAGCTACTGAGATTTTAAAATGTGATTGACTTTCCTTATTTTCTTTTGAAATTATTGTTAAAGTTCTTGCTATAGAAAAAAATGTATTATACACGACGATAAAGTTATTACTAGTCACTCTTGAACTCTTAAACGATTCACTCGTGGATACAATTTAACTTTATCGCCTTGTATAATAATAGCGCTATTATTTTTTAAAGTTTAATTATAAAAGGAAATTAAATAACTAAATATTTTTTTTTCTATAGAAAGAAAAACAGATTAAAACAACTACAATCCTAAAAGGAGTTAATAAATAAAAACAAAACAGTTTTGGGATAATTAAATGACAAATACAAATAAAAGGAAATGTACAACAAACAAGTTCCCACAGCATTTAATCGTAAGCTGCATATAACAATTTCATAATTCATATCCTAACAAGGGGTAGTGATATATCATCTATATTAACAACAGAGTAAGTTCTTTTATAGCTTAAATATAATTTAAATAATAATTTTTTCCCTATAGATGTATAATTAAATAAGAAAAACGAAAAATACCTAATACCCTAACAATAATACTGATAAATAATAGTATATTATGATACGAGTTTTATAAGAAGCATTTTGTAGCACGCACGGATTTAGGGTACGACGAGCGAAGCCAGGAGTGCCCTAAAGGAGTAAGTGCTACAAAATGCCTTATAAACGAGGTATCATACACTATTTTATCTACTTTTCCACTTTTTTAAGCAAAAAAATGAAAATGTTTAGTATTTTTATTATAGCATCGCTTTGTGTCTATTACGATACGCAAACGCGTATCGTAATAGCCTCAGTATGAACGCAAAGTAGATAAAAAAAAATAAGAACTTCAAAGGGATTTGCCAAAACAAGGATTTCTTCTTTTTTGGAACTTGGAACTATTGAATTTATAATTTAAAATTCATCATATATAAAATATTTTATCTACGACCACTACTAAAAGTAGGCCTTTTAGCGCTAGCTTGTTTCACTAAAAGTGACGTTTTATAGTTTACCGTGGTTAAAGAAATCAGATGTTTACATTTATCTCTAGTGCTAAAAGTGAAGTGAGGTTATAAAACCACAATTTCGAACTGGAAGTGAAGTTGTAAAGTTATTCTAGTTGCTTCTTGCGTTACAGGTAAAGTGTTTGTGAAATAATTAAAGCGTTATGTAATGAATACACTCAGATGTGGAGTATTAATAATTACATTTCATAACTGACCTTGACAGCACTGGCCTCGCAAACATTCGCCCGCGCATGGCCTACTATTTATTATGACATAAATTAGAAGTGTCGTAGATGCAAACATTTGTTAAATCGATATTTATGGATTAATAACGGTAAAATTAAGGTGATGTTCAATAAATGGTGCGCCACCACATTCGGACTAGATCGGGGAAACAAAATCAGCAACACAGGTGAAAGCACTCTTGAATGTGGAAGTAAGTGCCTCACCGTTCGACTTCTACCTTGGCACAGCTTGAGTTAGCGATTGCACAGTTGAATTGAACCTATATTTCATTACATTCACTTACATCATTTAGATTCCTGTACATTAAAAACAAATCACAAAAAGTCATGCAAACACCAATGAAAAACAATAAACAGTTAACAATGGACTCTATTGAAATAAATAAAGTATGTGAATAACAATGAACATGGAAATGTTTACTGGTTAAAGTTAAAAATAATCGGCAAAAGGGGTTAGTTACGTTAAATAGTGACGTTTAAACTACACACACGTAACAAAACGATAACAATTGTCATAGCTACATTCAAGACAGTATTAACTCTCAATTTGATACAAAAGAACTACGTTACATAAACAAAATTTATCAACTATCACTGCAAAACAACATATCAACAATAAAATTTGACGATAAGACTAAGAATTTACTTTAAAACGGTAGTGTCTGTTTGACATCTTACACTTTAAACAACAAAAGCATAGCCTGACGGGAAAACACTTCACTGTAAATCGATGGGCTAACATATACCTTGGGTTTGAGGAATCTAGACATTACATATTGGGGTCCAATTCTAGCTGCGTGTCGCACAGCAACTATGCCTCGAAAAGACGGAAACGACAGGAAACTGTTGGAAACCACATGATGTGGCGGCAATCGAGCGAATGCGAGCGGTATAACATCCCCAAGATGAGGTTTGACTTGAATGAACCCCGAGCAAACAAACAGATGGCGGTACGGTATCGGGTCTCCGTTCTACTGGTAGGTTTAGCACACGGTTGAGAATTCCAAATATAATCCACTGTAAGTGTTAAGGGAGTTGTTTAGTTCCAACGGTACAGAAGACTCGGCTAAACATTCACCTCTAACCACTATCCACTGAGGTTGAATTGCGGAAACTTAAAGCAGACGCAACATATGTACGTTCTCTCTTTAGCTTATGAAAAGGCAAGGGCCCCGCGGAAAATTCCAGCAAGCTGATGCAATTTATGACTAAGCGGTTCGCAAGACAAACTCGGGGACGTTTTGGGCCTATCTGAACAACAAAATTCTGAGAAGCCGATAAGCCAAAATGCATCGCTCCGCATGTGGTAACGAAGTCTGAATTTATAAAATCAGCGTACGGAGAATTGAATTGAAGGTCCTAAAATAAACTGCGAAGCGTTAATGTTTCACTAAGCGGGAATAAGGTTCCTATAGAGTAAAGGTTTGAGGCTTCACCACTGAACTACGAATTTAGCTTAGGTTATGCGGAAATACAGAAACGTACTAATTTTGAAGAATTGTCCTTGCAGATGGATTAATAGTAATATAATAATAATAATAATATATTGGTGTCACGCAAGTACATGTATCGTTATAACAAAATGTTATTACACTTGCGAATAAATAATCACATGTATCCCAGCTGAAGGATGGGTTAAGGATGAGTTTGTACAAAAAGATCACCTTGCACAAAGTCACATGACTTGTGTGTGCAGATAATATCTATTTTAGTTAAGACGCATGCCAATAAACAAGAAGATGATATAATTTATGATTTTACAGCCAATTGATGCGTTTTTAAGTTTATTTTCAGTTTATTGTTTTACCTTTTATCCATTACTTAGCTTTACGAGCAAAGTTTTTTAAAGGTTTAATATTTTTTATAGCATTTGTATTTTAGTTATAAGTTGCAAATGCATTGATAGGATATTTACAGGTTTTACTCTAGTTTCATATTCATTCTTAACTTGTTTTCTTAAATCCGCTTCTTTGTGTTTTTTTCCTGCTTTTGGAAGCAGATCAGCAAGCCAGTTGCTATGCATGGTTGGGTTGTGTGTAGAATGGTTGTGGTTGGATTGACTGAAATGAGGACATCTTGTTGAAGGATTCCTCTATATCTGACTTGCTAATCGTTGTCGGATTCACTGGAACTTATCCAAATGTCTTAGGAGAGTTGGCGTTTCAGTCGTGTGTGTAGATGTCTTACTCCGAGGGAGTAGTTAACAGCACTCGCGCACTTATTGATGTTTGTTAGAAAAGTTTTGGTTAGTTTCCCAATGTGTTGCTCAATGGTAGATATGTGTAAGTCATTATGGATTTGTGTGTTTCGCACGAAACACTGCAGATCTCAAAACTTTATCCTGTAGCACTTGTAACTTGTTTATGTTGGTTTTACTAGTGGTGCTCCACATCGGACACCCATAGGTGGTTATAGGCCTTAGAATAAATTGGTATCTTACAATCGTGCATTTAGTTTTTAGGGGTGATTTAAGGTTTATAAGTGGGTAGAAATTACTGAGACGGGCGTAGCACTCGTTTAGCTTGTTGTTGATGTGATGGCTCCAAGTGAGTCTCCTGTCGAGGCGTACCCCTAGGTATTTTACTGATTGATCAGGCGGTTCCAATCCACTATTCTTTTGTTTATTGTTATTTGGCAAGGGTTTGCTGACCGCCGGAGCTTAAATATTTTTGTTCGCAGCTATCTGCAATGCTCCATTTATTAAAACATTCGAGGGTTTGATTTACAGTTACTTGAAGGTTCTGCGCTGCAATGTTTATGTCGTAATGTTGCGCTATTAGGGCTGTGTCGTCGGCAAACATCTAGATGGCTGACTTAGGAATTTGTGGTATATCGCCGAAATAAATGTTAAAGTGGTGTGGAGCCACTACAGACCCTTAAGGAAAGCCGACAGTAATTTTTTAAGTGTCAGAATTGCCGAATTAATTTTTATGGCAAATGTTTTGATTAGGAATGATGCTATAATATTTATTAGATAGGCAGGAAGTTGTAGCTGTAATAATTTGTAAATGAGGCCGTTGCGTTGGTCCAGACTTTGTCGAATGATTTGGATATATCGTGGAAAGGAAATCCAGTGTGAAGTTTGTTTTCGTAGCCTTGTTCGATGATTTGCGTGATCCGTAGTAGCTGGTGGTTGGCTGAGTAGTTTTCTCGAAATCCAAACTGGAATGATGGTATAATATTTTTGTCTTTTAGTTCATTGTTTAGACAGGATTGTATGATCTTTTCAAAGAGTTTGGACATAGTTGGTAGTAGGCTTATGAGCCTGTAGCTTTTTTCTTGGTTTTTAAAATAACAATATATGGGCACGTTGCCCATAGTCTGAGAAGTAGCCTAATCGTAGACATGCATTGAATACTGAGGCAAGGTAAGCTAAAGTTCTTAAGGACTGCATTTGGTATTATATCGTGTCCGGAGGACTTTCTGATAGGAAATTTATTTATTTCCTGTTGTATTTCCTTAAGCGATGTATGCTTGAAGTTGAGGCTGTGTTACCGCCAATTTTCGCCTTACAGCATTTTGCGACATATTTTTCAAATTGCGTCCGGGTATCGCACACCGCTGATACGCCGTCGATGCCTCGGTTTCGCGTCCCCATCTTGTGAGCACTGGCGAAGTTGAAAATTTGCATCTTGTTCCGGCGTTTTATTGAAAAAGGTCGTCTGGAAATTTTGGCGCTGTTCGAAACCGCGATTTGGCGAAGAAGTTGTTCTATTGATGTCTAAGGCACTTCTTACTCTTTGTTTGTAGGGAATTTGTGCGCATTTCGATATATCTCTTGGGTGAATCTAGAGATACTGCCTGGGGCAGATTTTTAACGCCAAAACTTTCCGAACACGACATCTGGGGAATTTAGTTCCCCACCACGTGATTGGCCCCGAATTCATTCGAATACCCCAGCTTGCTTGCACGATGCGAATTCAACGAGTCTTCTGATAGCGCTTATCTTGTCGCTCACACGGCGCGCCCATCCTGCCTGCTGCCGTCTCCCTGGACTAGCTATCGGATTTACGGAAGTCCGTTCCTGTGGAACTCCAATTTCAGGACTGCCTTGAAACCAGCTGAAGGTAACAATTACCCGATTTATTATCTGTTCTTCCGATGCTACTAGAAAGTGAACCATGATGCACGTGAATGCGGGCGTTTAATAGATAAAGAAGGAACGGCCGTCAGTAAATACACGCCGAAATTGGGACTAGCGCGATATTCCTTAATGTTTTGGGCGTTGATTGCGTAGCAATAAGCGTAATTTGGGAAATTCATGTGCGAACTTTAGCCCGAGAAGGGGGCATTATTCAATTTTATCAATTTTAATATGTTAAATACGACCCTCATTTTTAACTTATTTGTTCTTTTTGGATTCTATAGAAATTCCTAGGTACGATCTCCCGTTTGCAAAATTCTTTGCAAACTTAAATAAAACCGCTAAGCGCGGAATGATCTCACTTCTTGAGGTTTTCCAGGAACTTCCCAACTTCTATGATTAATTGTTTTTTAACTTGACCAGTCTGTTTTGTGAACAAGGATCTTTGGGGTATTTTTATGCATGTACGTCGACCCTTATTTTTATATACAGGGTGTTTTCTAACTTGAGACTTTCCTTGAAAGAGCATCTAAGGGAGGCGAAATGTAGTCAATTGGTGGCAAAGTGCTCTAATAAAAGTGTTATAATAAGAGAGATATTGTCTTATCTTTTTTACTATGAGAACAACTAAGAACCACTGGAATCACTGCACTGTTTTATTATTAGTTGGCGTGTGTCAGCATTGTTTTATTATTAGTTGGCGTGTGTCAGCATTGTCATATTTTTGATGTTCGAAATAATCAATGCTAATATGGTTCATAAGTATTTCAGTATCGAATTAACAGATATGTTGTTAGTTTATGGAGAGGCATTGCAAAATGCAGCTGTTGCATCTCGCGTTTATAGAGAACGATTCCCGCAAAGGGTTGCGCCTGCTCCCAGAAGATTTATTGAACTTCACCAACGTGCTAGAGACACTGGACAATTACTACCAAAACGAGGACGTGATGGTGGCCCAGGTAGGGTTGTAGGAGATGAAGCTGAAGAAGAAATTTTGGAAATGGTGGATGCAGACCCATCTGTAAGTACAAGACATGTTGCCAATCGAACTGGCATTTCTCATTCCAAAGTATGGCAAATTCTCCGAGAAGCCCAACTCTACCCCTATCACTTACAACGCGTGCAGGCTTTGATGCCTGCAGATTATCCTCAGAGGACAAGATTTTGCGAATGGCTTTTGCGCGAACATGCTCGCAATCCCAATTTTACATCCAATGTGTTGGTTTGCGATGAAACAATTTTTACACGGAACGGAGTAAATAATTTTAAAAACACCCATATTTGGGCATTTGAAAATCCACGTGCTATCCGGCGAACTGGGTTCCAGCAGAGATTCTCTTTGAATTTTTGGGCTGGAATTCTCAATGGACAGTTAATTGGACCTTTCGTGTTACCAAATCGTCTAACTGGGGTAGAATATTTAAATTTTTTAGAGAACCATTTGCCAGAACTGTTAGAGGATATACCCCTGGATATTCGCCAACGAATGTGGTTTTTAAATGATGGTGCCCCACCACATTATAGCCGCATAGTTCGCGAATACCTGAATCGGAGTTTTCCAATAGGTGGGTAGGCCGTGGTGCACCAATTTCTTGGCGCCTCGCTCGCCGGACTTAACGCCACTCGACTTTTATCTCTGGGGCCATTTTAAGTCTTTAGTGTATGCCTCGGAAATAAATACTATAGAAGAATTGCGCCAACACGTGGAAGATGCAGCAGTTATAATTCGAGAACAAGCACTGCAGCAGGGCACGATTCAAGCGTCTTATGCTTCTTGGATACGACGAGCTAGGATTTGTGTGCAACAAGAGGGTAGACATTTCGAACAGTTTCTGTGACAACGTAGAATAGTTATTTGTTAGATGTATTGTTACTAATTTTGTTCATTAAATTGCAATTGCAGTGGTTCTTAACATTTTTTCAGAAATTTAAAAAGAACATATCTCGCTTATTATCTAATTTTTACTGGGGCAAATGCATGTTAACATACATTATTTTTCTTGTACTTCTTGCTATTTAAAGAAAAGTCCCAAGTTAGAAAACACCCTGTATGTATATTATGTGTGTGCCCGGCCTTACGAGTAAATAGAATGCCCTTAGCTCCCCTGCACTTGATTGTCTTACTTCAGGTTTGTGTGAAATTCTAAGTTTTACAGTGTTCCAATTTAGCTGGGGCGGAATCTATCAGTCGTTAAATTAGGGAGGTTTTGGAACCTTTTGTTACCCTTAAATTGGTGGCGCCGTACCTCCACCCAAAGAACGCACGGCCGTCTACGGCTACGAGCTGACCGGCGACCCCTAATTAGCAATTGATTTTTTCGCATCTTCGTGGAGTCTTTGTAATTGTTATGGCAGGCTGTAGTAAATGTTTCTTTAAGGTAACTTACAAAAACCTAACATTTTTCTTAGTCGGCGCTGTATGTAGAGCCATTGTTGCTGATTGCAGGGATTACTGTATTTTTTAAGTATTCTTCTAGTGACGTTCCACATTGCTCAATCATTGGGCTGTGGTTCTTCCACATATTTTCTGTGGTTGCAGATTCTGTAGTTGTCGAGTTCCCATTTGACTCTGTGCGTAAGTTGGTTGAGCAATGTTTTCGTTTGAGGATTTCGGGTGTTTAGCCAGGCTCGGCGCATTTTATGCTTTTCTTTTATTAAGTTAAGGATGTGTGAGGGTAAATGTGAATACGTAGGTGTACGTCTTCTGGCTAGGTTTGTTGTAGATTCTTTTACCGCTGGTTTAATGTTTTCTGTGAAGCTGTTTATGTACTAATCAAGGTCTGCTGAAGTAGTAAGGGGTGGGGTGGTTGCAATTTGCTGTCTAGCTGTATTTGGAATTCGTCCCAATCGATCTTGCCGGTAATTAGCGTTGGGGGTCTGGATAGATATGCTTAGGAATGAGCTCAACACGGGGAGGTGGTCTGAATCAAGTTCGTCTAGAACATTTTGGTATATTGGGCGGCTGAAGTTATTTTGCAGTAGAATATCAAGGATGTCAGGTAGTCGTTTTCTTTGATAAGGGTAGTAAGTTGGTTCGCTAAAACGGCGACTTGAATGCCTAGCTGCATGGTGTAAGCTAAAGCTAGCAGTCATTGTCCGTTCGGGTTGTTCCCCAAGTTGTGCTCTTACATTTCAAGTCTCCTAAGAGTATGGTGGGTTCATTAGAAATAATGTGAGGATATCTGTTTCAGCTAATCTTTTATTCGGTTGCTTGTATGCACATATAATTTTGTGTGTGAACTTTTGGCATTGAATGTTGTTTTGACTGCTGCAGCTTCTATTGTGGTAAGTTCTGATGATTGTAGTTCAGTCAGTGAGAGGTGTCTTTTGGCGATAATTGCTACTCTTCCAGAGGCTATCTCTCCTTATCTGTCTTTTCTGTGGATATTATACCCTGGGATTTTTAAGGATTCATTATTGATCAAATGAGTTTCAGACACGCACGCAATATCTATAGAGTGTCTAGCTAGAAAAGCAATAAATGTTGGTCTCTGTAATTTGATGCCGTTAGCGTTCCAGTTTGCTATTGTTCAGTTTTGGATAATACGAGTATGTGAGTTATTTACCGCCATTGAAAAACAGTGCATGTATTAGTAAAGAGATAAATAATGACCTTATTTGGTCCATATAGGGAATTATTAGTTCAATAATCATTTTGACGATACTACCAGGTGTTTTAATAAATATTATACACCAAGTGAATTAAACGTATCTTTGAGTGAATAAATGTTTAATTCATTTTTGACGAAATTTTGAATAAAAATATTTAAATCAAGATATAAATTTCCCCATTCAACGTCGATTTGATCTAAATTTTAGTAATTAAATATTACACACTACAAAGAGAAAGAGTAACTGAATGTAAATATTTGTAGAAATAATAAAAATACGTTGTTCCTCATTGAAACTTTTTTAATTCAGTAGTGAATTAATAGTTATTAAGGTACGAAGGGGCATTATGAGTAAAATAAGAGCCCAAGATTGTTAGTGTACTAACCGAGGGCTTTGGCCCGAGGTGTGTACAACAATCGCGGGCTCTTAGCTCATAATGCCCGTGGTGCCTTCAAGGTTTTATGTCCTACCAATTTTCTTACCTAATTCATATTCATATTCAATTCATATAATTACTATGATATAGTATTTAAAATTGATCTAGTTAGCTGATCTAAGTTAGATTTGTGACATTAGATGAGCTGTCATTAATTTTCATTGTGACAGTGAGGCATAATTTTTGAAATAAAAGTTGTATCCATCGAAACAAATACTGTTAATTTTTCATAATAACCCTAGTGTTCTTGTGAAGAAAATAATTGCCCTGGAGCGTTATTTTGTATCTAAGATACCTTAAAATAGAGTCATTAATTTCAATTAATGTACTGGTAGGACATAAAACACTTTTTTCTACTCCTTTATTAGTAAATTGCTCATTAAGCACTGTTTACTTGATTAGTAAATTCGTTGTTACAAACAGTGTTACGTAATGATAATGACTAACACGTAATTTTTTTTATTACGTTACAGTTAGCTTCTGTTGTTTGTACGAAGCGGTGTAGGGATGTGACTGCAGCCGCCTAATTTTAAAATGGTGTGACAGATGATTTGACAGTTAATAAAATATTTCTTTTTCGTTTAACGAAATGAGTGTGACCGTAGAAAAAGTATAGTACGCAACTCGGGCTATAGAGCAATTACACGCTCGTGGAATTACACACGCGCCGCTACGCGGCTTGTGCGTAACTTTTCCAACTCGCGTGTAATATGCTTCCTACAGCTCTCGTTGTGTAATATACTATTATTTTTATTGTGAATAATAGACTGCATATGAAGGTTGTTATGGAGTTAATAATCTCACTTTAAACTGTCAAAATTGAATAAAAGGATTACATCTAGCAGGTTTCGATTTTTGTTTGCATGTAAATTTGTATGTGCCGCTAGATTTAGTCGGAAATCTGGCCTCTCAAAAAGCTCTTCTAAAATGATGGGGTGTGCACTCGAAGATATAGTTAAAAAAAATTGTACACTATCTGGAATGACCTTGCGGATCTGAATGTGGAGGGCTCCATTCTTTTTACGATTGCAAAAAAGCAGACAAAATATTTTCCGGCATTTTTTATTGCAAAAAATTTATGAATTTTATGCGTACATCGCATTCACAAGTTTAGTTTTGAATATCTCTCAATGATTTTTAAACTAGTGGAAAGCTTATTCGTTCTGGATTCAGGTGATGTCAAATTAATTACAAAATTATTTTTAACAAATGCTACAGAAATTGTTTAAGCAAAGCGTTCCGGGAACGCGCGGTATAAACTTTAGCATCGAGGTACTTTTTAAACTATTTCACATAAAGGCATACTTCCAGCATCTGAAATGTATAGAAAAGAATGGATAAATTTTTAGTGAAAGAATTATCTCTATTGCTTTATTGTTCTAAAAGATACGATTTATTTTTGTACATCGCTCCGATGTTTTCCGCTGCGTGTTTGGAGTTAGCCAAGGTATAATAGATATCTACCTCAAAAATAATAATGTAGCCCTGAATTTTGACACAAGTGTTCCTTATTACCTTAGGAGTAACCCTTTAAAAATCCCAGCCTCTAAGGTGCCGACGTCATATCAAGGAGGCATTGGCAGTAGTTTAAAGATACCTTTTGTTAAGGTAAAGTACCTTTGCTGTTTCGAACATGGCAAAACATCATTAAGAAAATTTGTTTAGAATCTATAATAATGGCCCATGCAAAATTCCAGAAACATAAAGTTACTTTTATGAATCTTTGTTTATTAGAATTTGCAAGTTCTCTCATCACGGTTTCATAAAAGTAGCCCAATATTTCTGAAATTCTGCAGCTGGCTAACATTTTACATTCTGTAGAACTTTTTATAATAACATTTTTCTGTAATATTAACGGATAAGTTACTTTATAGTGATTCTTTTTAATAAACACGCGGTTTCTTATTTTCTTCTTGCTGCAAAAAATTACGACGCCGGCACCCCAGACAGACTTTTAAGGGATCGCTTAATGCTCAAATGTATGTGGGTAATTTATTTTTATGTACTTATCCTCTCACTGGCTGTGACACAGATAGTTTTCTGTTTAAAAAGAAAAATCCAACGTTGTAAACAAATGTTTAACGCATGCAGGAGATAAATAACTACAAACATTACTCGACAAGGAAGTAATAAAACACAGTAGTCTTCTCCAAGTACATTTATTTAAATTGGCGACATGTTTCAAAACCAGATTGGTTTCATCTCAGGCCAAAATGATCGTTGGCAAAAAAAAACACGTGTACATTTGTAGGTTAAGTTGAGTTTAAGTTAAACGTTGAATTTCATTGCTACCTCAATGAAATTCACAAAACACACCACATTGGAGAAGAAAAAATTTAATTAACTAGTAAACTACGTTATAAAGATCATTATACTGGTTAAGACATCAAAATTTAAAAATATTAAAATTAAGCAAGTTATATACAAACTGACGTTGAGGACGTCAGTTGTAAGAACTTGATCCTCAAAATGATATCAATGATTTAACTCCTTTTCTAAATTCGGCACGATATTTTGTGAGAATATTGTATGGTCGCCCATCATTTACAGAGGATTTGAATAAATTACGGGCGCATTTGTTTCACACTTGTAAATCTGATATTAGAAGTTTACCTGCTACTGGGGATTCTTTTTACCAACACATTATGAGAGCTGCGTATTAAATAATCATTTGGAAAAGTGCGACTTCGATAATGCCAGAAATACCCAATCCAATTACTTTTGGTTGGAAATTAAAGAAGTATTCGTCCCAATGTAACTTACGAAAATGTATTCTGTAACTTTAAATTTAGAAAATGTTCTGGGAACTGTAGTTGTAAGAAAGCTGTATTGAAATGTATAATAGGTTGCTATTGTGATCTATGCATTAGCCTTTAATTTGCTTTAAAAGCGCGTATTTGAGTACACAGTGCTTTTCTTTTAAGGTAATGTATAACGGTTTACATCGCAAAGACTTTATCTTATTATGTTAATGTTTCTTCTATTGAAAATTTTAAAATAATGTTTTGTGACCTATTAAATTAAGCCTAAATGGAAAATAAAACTTAATAATTATTATTATGAAAATCCAAACCATAACACAAAAATAATCATGTTTTTTGTGAACTAGTAGTTTCTTAAGAAAGTTATAGCTTCGATTTTTTCAATTATTTCTTGAATTTTCTTGTGTTTATAGCTGCTCTATGAGGAAAGCACTGCATTATTTGTATGTTTTTATATTTTCGCCATGAAGGTGTAATAAATAGATGAAGAACATGAAGTACTTACTTTGAATGGTTTTGTTTATGTTCGCAAGTCGCAATCTTTAAATTACAAATTACATTATTTAAGTATAATCAATCAGCATAATATAATTATGAGTAATTATAATACAGATAAATTATTTGCAAGCACAGTATATTCGTATCGCGGTTCAAATCAGTGATAGGCAAAGCGCACCACGCGTGAAACTCAAAACACGCAGCGGAAAATAAATCGTATTTTTTAGAACAATAAAGCAAGAGTGATAATTCTTTTACTAAAAACTTCTCCATACTTTTCTACACATTTCATACACGGGAAGTATGCCTTTATGTCCAATAGTTTAAAATATACCTCGATACTGAAGTTTGTACCGCGCGTTCCCGGTACGCTTTGCTTAAACAATTTCTGTAGCATTTGTTAAAAATAATTTTGTGATTAATGTGACATCATCTGAATTCAGAAAGGATAGCATTTTCACTGGTTTAAAAATAATTGAGAAATATTCAAAACTAAGCTTGTGAATGCGATGTACGCATAAAATTCATCAATTTTTTGTAATAAAAAAAATGCCGGAAAATATTTTTTTCTGCTTTTTTGCAATCGCAAAAAGAACGGAGCCCTTCACATTCAGATCTGCAAGGTCATTCCAGATAGCGTACATTTTTTTTAAACTATATCTTCGAGTGCACACCCTATGATCGAATTTATGGTCCCTGATTCCTGACTAATTGTTATTGGTATTACATTATTCAGAGTTGTCACTTATTAATTATTGTCAAATTAAAGAGTAAACTTCAAATAGTTTTAATTATATTTGTTAATTCAACATAAAATGTACACTATGCGAAAAAACATTTTTATTATTGAGGCATATTTTCGATCAGGACAGTTATTACTAAATGGAGAATGGCAATATTTCCATGTGGTTTGTAAGCAGGAGTATCGACTGTAGTTTCCTAACAGAATTGTTGAAGAAACTGTTTTGTTGCACCACATTCGTCGCACTGTTGAAAAATTTCTGATGACATGAAGTGCAAGAAAAGGCAAGTCTACTGGAAGGCCAGCCACTGCCCTAAACGTTATTGAAAATGTCGAGGCTCTTGTACCAAATCCAAAAGTGTCATATTTCAGCTCAGACGGATGTCCCTACAAGTACTGTTCACAACATTTTGAAGAAGCGACTGCACATGCATCCCTATAGTGTCCGTTGTACATGAAATTCGACTGCGGGACCATGCTAGTAGAATATATTATTGCAACTTTTTCCAAAAAAATTTAAACAACGATATTCTTGATTTAAGTTTCTTTAGCTATGAGGCATGGTTCTATTTAAGTGGATATGTAAATAAACAGAACTACAGAATGTGGTCAGTCGATAATCCACATAACCACATTGAGTCTCCTTTACATTCTCTTAAAGTTGGAATATGGTTAGCTGTGTCACGTCGTAGGATCATAGGACCAATATTTTCCCATTACACAATAAACAGTCAACGTTATCGAGAACAGCTGCTAGTGCCCTTCTAGGATCAACTGCATCCAGATGAATTTAATGAAGGTTACTTCCAGCAGGACGGGGCCACTGCCCATACAATAAGGGAAAATTTACAATTTATAGAGTTTTGCCCAATGGAATAATTAGCATAGGGACTTGGACAGCAAATTCACTTGATCTTACTCCGTTAGACTCCTCCATCTTCGGACATCTTAAAAATTACGTCTACAAAGAAACAATTAATAATTTAGAGGAGCTGATGGCGTGCATTAGAATTAAACGCAATGATATAATACCTGCAATGTTGCACCATGTTATTGATAACATTAAACGTAGGGTAGCATTGTGTATTCAGCAAAATGGTGGACACTTTGAGCAGTTGTTGTAGCCAAGCAATAACTGATCCTTTTCTACAGACTATCTTTAGCCATGAAGTTATTTTTCTTTCCTTGCTTTTATTCTGTATTTGAGAAATATTTTCTATTTTCTGGAAAATATATACTATTAATCACTTTTTATATGGGTTGTCTCACTTCTTACAATTTTCCCACAGTACCTATTTTTTCAAAAAGAATTTGTTATTAGCAAGCCCATGACATCATCTCCCATCAAGGTGAAATTGGATATACTTAAGCTTCGAGGTACGCTGACAACGAATCTGCGGTAGAATGTAAGAGTTTTATGTAATAATTATAAGCGTTTTTATACATTTCGTTAGCCATTTATCTCAAAAATGTATCTTTCAGTTCGGATGGCGTTCCCTTGATAATTGCCAATCACATCATGGATCTTAATAACGCTTGTTTTAGCATTTTGTATAAGTACACGCGAGACCGAGAAGTTCAAGACATTCAGAATTCAGCATGCAAACTCAGCATTTCAGATTCAGCCTTGTTACGTTCAGAACGCCTCTATTAACTTTGCAGGTCTATACGTACAGTCTATGTTATTCCGGCGTCTGTGACACATTATTTGGATTTCGCGTGCTCCCCACTCGCTTGCATTTTAGTTTCTAACACTGTGATAGTGGCTTGACTTCGTTCTGCGTTATCTTTCCTTTGGTGCCATGGTAGACAGTAGTTAGCGTCCGCTAGAATTGCCCAAGTTTCTGCGGCATGTACTCGTAGTCTTGATGAAATTCACTTTGCTGATGACAGCTGGATTATGCCGTTTGGCAGTTCTTTGACGTCAGTTCTTGGTCGATTCTTTGGGGAGCACTCTGGTGTCCCAGTTATTCTGCACGTGGCTCGATCATCTGAGGTAAGTCGTTTGAAGCTTTCTCGTGCCGTGTTTAGGACGCTCTTCGTTCTATTTTGGGAATTTCTTTAACAACAGGTTTGGGAGCCCAATTTTAATCCCATGCATTGTTCGGAAGGTTTTTGATAAACCACATTAGGCTTATGACCTTGACTTGGTGCAGCCGTGTAATGCATATTTGTAATCCTATGTGCGGTTTGGGGTATAACTTTCAACGTTCTATATAAGCAGTCGACAGGATCTGGCGGCTCAACTAAAGGATTCGAAGTTACGTATCATGTATTGGTTTACCTTTTGTTTTTGACACTACCATAATGTTATGTTGATATCTGCGTTGCGGCAGATTTCTGCTTGGAATTCCTTCAGGGCCTCGTAGGCTTTATTTTGGGCTTTCGTTGTCAGTGTACAGTTCCCTTCACGAACTAAGTACATTAATAGACTTATTGGTTTTCATCCTCGGAGCCTATTTATGATTTTATCAATAAGCACAAAAATTGCTGTTTCTATATGCCCGTGCGGTGTAACTTAAATGTTTGAAAATTAAATTGTATGTATTCCTATTTTCACTAGTCAGTCCGAGTAGAAGACAATGCCTTGAACATTTTATACGTTCTGATCATATGAACATTTACAATAAAGCTATTACTTTGTTTTAATTGTATTTATTATTCAGATAACAGTTAGCAAGTTAAATTCTTGCTGTTAAAAACCATTAAAAATTAATACATGCACATTATTTACACTAAATATCTCTTCTGCCTGCAACACATATCCATTATATCGTAACATACACAATTCTCCTGTAAAAAATACAAGGTTAACAAATCAGTCAAGAAATTGTGTCGAGTATTACCTACCCTTATCGATGACTAAAAAACTAGAAAATTTTAGGAAAAGTTCTTCCCAACTCTTCTATTCATTTACTGCCCTTATTGGTGGGCCACTGAAGGTGACTTCATGTTCAATAATATTCTCGTTGCTCTTGGCTTTGTTTTGTTTGTCAAAACATTCCTTAATTTTAGCACCCCAGTGTGGAAGATTGTATAAGTGGTTAACAGCTTGCATTACATCTTGGATTGTGATGAAGGAAGTTATTGTCACATTGCTTTTTTTGGAAAGTTCTAGGGCCCTATCTAATATCTCTTTATTGGCAAGATATTGTTGCAAAATATTTGGCAAGCTTTCGATGTTCTTCTTTTCCCTCTGATTACCCAACGATTTTTCCCTGAAAATAGAATACGATATAGGTATATCTACAATAATTTACCGAATTAAAGGAAATCGATCAATTGTGTTAAGGTAAATTATTTAATTGTGGTTGATGAAGTAAATGCTAATAGGAAACTACTATAATTATACCGCTGGGAGCTTGGCAAGGAAGTATCCCCAGTCTTACTGAACATTCTGAATTGGTATGGAAAGAGAAATGAGTCCCTAAAGACTGGAGAACCAAGATATTTTAGAAAACTTTAATAAGGTAATGTCTACTATATTGAATAGAAAGCAGTTGACTGCTACATAAGAACAAGAAAACACAGTTCAGAGGAAATTAAAACAAGCTGAAACTGTGGTGGGCTGTTAGCAGTATTTAGTAAGATAACCTATATCCTACAGTCAGTTAGAAACCTTAAAAAAGTTATTTCAACACAATTACATTTGGAAAAAGCGATGGTAGGAGTAACACTAAGGACAGAATAAGAAGTGAAAAAATACAAATAATAACTGCAGTAGTAGATGCAGCAGTAATAAAATAATACTAAAATTGAAATGAACAGGTTACAAAGCCACAGGAGAAGATAATAGTTAGACGAGGAAGATATTTGCAATGGAGGTCTAGAATAGGAAGAAGAGACAAGGAACGAACTTAAATGAGATGGCAGGACATGGATGGATGAAGAAAGCTAGGCACAAAAAACAGTGGAAACATGGGAGAGACGGATTGTAATTGTGAGGCGGAACAGGAAGGAACATTGAGCTCCTTTCCTATTTATCACATTGATGGAATACAATAGACGAAATAATTGAAGAATTCAATTTACTAACAAAACAATAGACTTTTACAAATTAAAGCCGGTGCTGCTGTCTCATCTAGTGTTAGCAAATGAGGTAGTTCTACTAGCAAACAATCAAGATCATATGAAAGAACACGTTGTATAGAAAAAGTATGAGAATTAGTCTGTATAAATCAAAATCTTAAAGTCAGAAACATTTAAAAAGAAGCTACAATTCAACTATATTTTGTCTGGAATAACTCAACTACATTTTGTTATACATAATATTGAAATTATTTACTGTATTAGAATGGGGTAAATTTAAATAAAATTAGTTTTTAAAAGCATTTGATTGGCATGGCACGAAGGAAAAGGTGTGCAGTGACGCCGCTCGGCTGTCTGCTCACAAGCGAGCGAGACGGGTTATGCTACTAAAATTGTGCATCGCCGACGTGCAATACAATTTCCCTCCCAGATCATCCCCCAGAGCAAAATCTTAGCTACGTCACTATACTTACTGTTCGATTAAATGTTTCAAATAACTTTGGTAGGTATCATTGTAGACAGTAATAGCATTGTCCTTTAAAAAGTAAGCAAATATAGCAGAAGACTTTACGATCATATCTTGCTCTTGCTCATATTCTTGACGTCTCTGTTCTATCTGTGCAATCAACATCTTAGCAGTGCGTTTTGCAATCTGCCTAGTCAGTATCTGGGAGTTAAAATTTTTGTTGACAATATTGTCTTTGTATGGGAATGACTGGTAGTAAATATGCATATGCTTTTGGTAACTGCAGCCGCACAAAGAACAGTGTTGCTGGCCTCTCATTGCAGCACAGTTCACCAACCCTGGAGAGCCGATGATCTCCTTGAGGACATCTTTTAAGGTGCAGAGGTTATGACAGGGTTGTTTATAGCGGCAGGTATCGATTCCATTAAACTAAAATGTAAAACAATGTTAGCATTAATAATCACTAAGAGCACTAAAATTCAAGAACTTGGAAATGCACCAAGTGTTTAACTAATTCTTAAACACATATCAACCGTTAATGCGTGGATGTTAAAAATAAATGAACTAACATTTAGGTTGTCCGAAGAGTTCAAATAATTTCCATAATAGTAATAGCATTAAAATTGCACAGAATTATAAAATGGTAGGTGCCAATAAAATCAAATTCTTCGTGAATTTCATCCTTTCTAGTTCTTAACAGTTTTTCCACTGGATAAACTGGAATTGTACGAAATTTCACATAATTACAAACAATACTTTTTATTATGCGTCTAGCCATGATGTATCGACTTCTTAGAAACCTCATAAATTAAAATACTTTAAATAGCATTTAAAGAAATGGAATTGTTAAAGTATTTCGTAATTTTTATACCGCGTTGAATTCTGATGCATTTAAAGATCTTAATCAAGAAAGTTTCCCCGACGAAGCGCTCGCAGAACCAAGAAACTGCATTTTTTTATAAGTATTCCATCTTTAGCGTTCTGACCGCGCGTCGAAATTCTCGGAATCACACGAGATCCCGGAGCTTAAAAGCAGAATTCCGCTGCGTGTATTTAAGACGCTGAGGCAAGCAGCTAATTTAAAATTTCCATGCTATAAGAGCGACTGAGTTTGTTCGTATCCAAGCCACCCCGAGCTGCTATTTGTGTCTGCTACTTCCGTCAAGGCTAATTTGAGTGAAATCAATCTCTTGTGGGATCCGCTTGAGATCAACTTTCTCGGCCTAAGGTATCTGTACTAAAGTACCTCACCGAGATGTGAGCTTTGCCCAGTGATTTACATAAATTAGGGTGCGCTTGCTCAAGCAACTGCTGACTTGATTTAACATATTTGTTTGTTGTCTTTGTTTAACAACAAATCGATTCGGACTCCGCAGAACCACGCGAAGCAAGTGAGCTACGATAAAACAAGCTGAAAAAGATAACGGTCACCCAAAGAACACAAAAGAAATAACATCGGCTAGTAGCAAATAATAATTAATTTATTTACAATGCTATCCAAACCAATTCCGGGGACAACGAAGGCGTAACATACAGGTGACATGAACAACATCAGGAGAACGTCAGAATAACAGATGCTCCAGGTTAGGTTATCAGTTAAGCTAAGCGATGCACTCACTAATGAACTGAAATTATTTCTACAGCGGCTAATATAAAAGTTAAGCGTACAAACAGCACATTAAACCATATTAATATGAATTTGATTTATTTGATCCCGAACGGAATGGATCGAGCGAAAGTACTTGAAGTCCTGAATGAAGGATTAAGATTAAGGCTCCAACAAAACTACGAATTAATTCGTTCCACCTATAACGCTATCCATAAGCCGTTCTCGAGGGTGATGATTACTTACATATTTAATCCAGTGACCCCGGATAACATTACTGGTGCCAGGGTAAGTGTTGGGGTTTCTTGCCCTTGACTATTTCACTAGCCTCTTGCCAATAGAATGCTCTTGCTTGTATGTGCTTGCCTACCTCTTTATTCCAGCTGATCCTATGCTTTCACCTTGGTCTTCTTGCCATTACCCTGGTGTTCCATGTTCGTTTCTCACAGTTATGTGACCAAACCATCTCAACTGATTTTCTTCTGTAATTTGCTTTAGTGACTATATCAAATCTTACCTCATTGCGACAGTTCTTATCCAGCCTTCTCTTGTACTCCTTGGATTCTTCTGAGAAATTTAATTTCTACTGCCGGTATCAGACTTTTTATTTTTTTCATTTATCACCAATCTTTCGCTGCTATATATAAGAGTGGGTATATTGCCTTGTAGACACTCTCATTTCTTTGACATTTTGTGTTTGTTAATAAAATTATTATTCATTGCGTAATACAACCTATTGATAGCCTTTATTGGATTGTTAATTTCTTCTTCCATCGTTCCATCTGCACTTATATTTAGTTTCCCTTAGATACTTAAAACTGTCCACTTGCTTTAATAACCTTCCCCTCAGTTCGTTTAGAATTGTTTCTGCTCTCTTGCTATTAGCATCGTTTTGGCTTTCTCTGCACTAATCTCCATGTTTCTGTCATTAAGTTCTCCAGTTCTCCTTCTTCAGGTTTGGCCCCCTAGAGGAGGGGTATTAGTGGGCCATCTTGGCGGACACCCAATCCCGTCCTAAACTTATTTGTTCAGATGTAATTTTTGCATCTCTGATATATACTTTGAATGGTTACTATTAAGATGTTATATGGTTTTTGCTTTTTAAGAACTTTCCATATTCCTTCGCTTCATATTTGATCAATACTTTCACCAGGCATATGAGAAAACAGTAGCATTTCTGATCGTATGTTATAACTTTCTCTAACACCTGACATACACATATTAAATCACTCCAATAGATGTTCTGCTTCATTTCTCAGTCTAGCCTTAAGGATTCATTCGTACTTCTTCCCTGGGATGCTAAGTAGCGATCTTCCAATTCCGAGAAGTAGTTCTTCACCCGCTGTCCTCACACACCTAATCCTTTCTGGGAAGCTCTTGTCATGTCTCCAGGCTTTTCCTATCTTTATTTTCTTAATTGCTGTTCGTAACTCTAGTTATTCCGTATCGCTTTCATCTCCTTCTTTGTTGTCTACCTTTTTGTTTCCTTCCGCCCTTCCTGATTCAGTTCCCTCTAAAAGTTTAATAAAATGCTGCCTCTATCTTTCCATTTTTTGTTTCCATTAAGATCCTTCTCTGTTTATCTTCCAGTTGTACCAGCGGGTTCTTTTTCTCCTTCCTTCGGCTCTTTAATACTTTTAAAAACAGCTTTTGTTTACTACTATTGCCGATAGCTCTCCTCAAGCTGATTTTCCCATAAAATCGGCTCCATGGACGAGCGTGATAAGTCACATTAAAAAATTATTATTTTATCAGTTAAATTTCAACTTTAAACTTCGCTAGAAAATTCGGGAAAAACAGAATTTGTTAATATTTCTGCAGAGGGCAGCAAATGCATTCAAGACGGTACACGGTGCTGATGCCAGAACGACAAAAAAGGCAGTTGTCTTATATCGAGAGAAAAAAAAAACTGTTCCTCAGCGGGCTGTGGAAATTCAACGTATGAATAATATGTTGGTGACACTGTACGTCAATGTCAAATTCGAGGTTATCAGGTTAGGATTTGCGTCATTTTGTGTCAAAACTGACGGAAAACCTAACCTGATAACCTCGAATTTGACATAGACTTACAGTGTCACCAACATATTATTCATACGTTGAATTTCCACAGCCCGCTGAGGAACAGTTTTTTTATCTCTCGATATTAGAAAGAAGAGCAGTTAAAAACCAAGATTATTTGATTAAGTACAAAAAGTTATAATTAGTTTATGGTTCAGAACTTGGAGAATTCAAACAACTAAAAGAAATAATAGGAGAAAAATCTGCAGGCTTGAATGACCCATACAGCTTCACACACAAATATAGTTGCATGTACTTCAATACATACACATATAGTTGTGGATGAACAAAATTGTAGTGCAGGCCATAATTGAGTTAAATAATTGCGAATATCAAAGTTATCATAATAAAGTTACCTTGTATACTTCACAGCACTTTAATGCGGTGCAAACTGTCATTGGTTTGTCCAGTTCTTCCACAGAGATATTAGTGAAAGGAACATACATATTTTTCTTTAGTTGTTCCAGATCATCTGCACATACATTTAAAGACTTCTTTTGACGATGCAGTTGCTTGATATTTACTTGAATGAAGTTAGTTATTTCAGCTAGGGGTTGTGAGAGTTGCATAATTAAACGCCGTGCTTCGTTAACAGACAAAGTATTTTGTACCTTGTGAGGTTTCAATTCCGACACGTACACCAAGAATCTGAAAGCAATAACAGTAACATTTAGGAATTTGTTCTTATAACGCTGAAAGATTGGGGAATGCTCTGTTTAAGGGAAAAGGTCGTGGTATGATAATGAGTTAGAATTTACCTATATATACCGTGTGTCCACAGGAGTACGCACCATAGAGATAAGATCATGCTAATAGAATATAAATATCAACCAGTGCTGTGACCACCGTCCCTTTTCTTGAACCATTTATAACAATATTGTTTCATACAGTGGTAAGTCAGAAGCCAGAAAACAACGTTTTCGCGTGCCGGCGATCACAGCATTTGCCGATCTTTCTATTCTACTAGGTTATCCCTATGGTGCGTCCTCCTGTGGACACACGGTATGTGAACTACATCTGTTTTTATTTTAAATTATTAATTTAGTTAAGATTTGATTCACAAATTCGATGTTTATATAAAAATGAGAGAAGCTTTGCTGTCACCCCTTGCTTTTAAGTTTCTTATTTACATTTCAGTTTTAATACAAAGTATCCGTTATTAAGTTATACAATCTATATTCATTTATAATTCTGTAACTGAGAATTTATTTATAGAAAACTGCCATTAGTTACAGAAAACTGTAAATAGTTTGCTACTATCTAGCAGATGGCGTAGGTGACTGCAACTAACTTCGAAGCGTTCCCGATACACAGATATACAGATGGACAAATCTGCGGGTTTATATTATTAATAAGAATAAAATAAAAACACCCATATTTCACAATTTTTCAAATTAACTATGGCGTTTAAAATGGCCATTAAAAGATGGAATTTTTCATTCATAGGGCAAATTCACGTTTGGTAGACTTGGCAACATCATGTAGTAGTACATCATGGTCAAAAGAGAAACTAAAATCAGATCTTCACAACGGAAGTCAACGGCACATTAGTCTAATCGCCATACTTGATGTCAGCTGGTTCACTTGACTTTTATCACGTGTTTCTTTTAAATTCAGCACCTCAGCTTAATGCTATTTAACGCAGTTCCATGTCAATTTTTGCCAACAAAATATGGATGGAAATGAATTAATTAAATTAATTTTGACATAAATAAGGAGAAAAGTCACCTGAAATATTCTTCATATGATTTCTCCAGACTTGAGATAAAATCTTGCCTTTGTGCCTCAGTGAATTGGGTACCATTATTTATACCTACCAGGACACTAAAAGCTTCGTTATCAAAATGGTAAATATTTTCTTTTTCCAAGGAAATCTTCCGGTAGGGCCATTTGTTTTCGATGCCGGCCAGAATTTTGTGCAACTGAGGTAAAGTATCACCAGGGCGGTAAAATGTGCTGTTAGAATTTGTAAATAAAAATACGATGTTGCGGCTGGCATTCTCTTCTAATCGCGATAGCAACTGTGTAATGCAGTAGTCTAACGTGACCATTATTCTAGTATTATTGGGCTTTAACAGAATGCAAATGGCATTCAGTTCTGGAAATTCGCCTAGATAAGTCAACACTTTTTCAAAGTTGATGTTGTTCTGTGCCGTATCTTGAGTATCCCCTATTCCAGGGGTATCAATAAATCGAATGCGAGTATTTCCAACAGTAAAAATGTAACTTCCGGCATTCTGTGTTGCAGACCTACCTACTTCTGACCAGTCGTTATTACTCTCACCCATTTCGATTGTTTTCTCTTGATAATTTTCAACAAACTTTGATAAAGTCAAAGTAATAAGTTTATCGTTACCGGCATGGAATGGATTTTCGAATGTAAGATAATTCGCAAAGATATTAATAAACATAGACTTTCCTACGCCAGTTTCGCCCAATAGTAATATTTTAATTTCTCTCTGAATCACTGGAGACTCGTTAAACTGGTTTCCGATACTGGTAGCCATTTTTTCGGTTTGTAGCACCACGATCTGCAATAAAAATAAAGTGTTGCAACGCAAGATATTCAAAATTATGTAAAACTAGGTAATGTTAATGTTGTTAATAATATCCAAACAGTAAAAAAACACATGAATTGGCAAATAAAAGTCCTTGGGGTCGGTGGGATTCGAACCTGCAAAATCCAATTGCTTTAACTGATCGTCTACTAACGCGCACCGATCGTGCTTGATTATCGCTGTCTTATACAGAGCACTATTGTACGATCGCCGACGAATTGCGTATGATAGATGCCGATGAAAGGGTGACGCAGAGGCACAGGCGCAATACACGTTTATATGCATTTATCGAAATGATCCCCTTAATTTTCAAAGCACCCACGGAACCATATCTGCATTTAATATTTAAGATTTGCAAACCAGAACGCTATATAATTCTTTACCCCCTTACAAATCTTGAATTGAGGTTCCAGGGTTACACTAAAATCATTATCAACCCTCTCGGAATTAGTAAGAAGATCCATTATTAATTTTATTAAACACATACGGGTCAAAGACACCATGATACTGCTTGATAAATTCATCTTAAAAATAGTGCACTTAATTGCAAAACACCTGCGAAATTTTTTTCTTGCGATAAGAAACTTATTCATTATTAAAAGTTGCGTAATTATCTCAATTTATTTTACGTACTAGTGGCGTAATTATTTGTGGAAAACTTTAATAAATTACTCGAAAATATATCCGCCAATTTTTGAAATACATTGGGAATATCATTATTTCAGTATAATGTAACGGGACTAATATATTTTAACTCAATTTCTCTAATTTTTTCACCAAAGGCCCGCTGCTTCGATGCTTACTAGCTTGCCTATCTGGGATTTATTTAATTTTTGGAATTGCAATGCCGGAGCATGTACATTTAGTGCCATTTCCGGCTTCCATTTTGGAAAACAGGTATTTTTTAAATCCCCTTCCAAACTACAAGTTGCCTTTTTCGTGCTCCGTTTTGGTGACACTTGATGAGTGGAATTATCCCGCAAAATGCATATATGTAATCCGGTGCGTGCTTGGATTTTGGTATCAGTTATTTTACACGCACCTTTCTGGGAATCCAGGATTGAATGATAGTTTCGGAAGCAGAAGTCTTCAGACCGGTTAAATTCGTAAGGTAGGCATTTTATTGCCGTCGGGCTTGTTAACGATTGTAAGCCTTTATTCAAATATTTAAATTTACCGCTCTTTTTCTATGGGCTAGCGGAAGCGGTTGTTTGCGCTGTCGGCCCTACCATTATTGTCGTCATCCGCTCGAGGGGGAACTTCCGTTCTGTCTGTGTGATCGAGCGCGTGCTATGCAACCGCGTTCTTGTCATCTTGTTTATACAAAATGTATCTATAAAGATGTAGTTAATCGTGTGTGTTAAAGTGAAGCATGGTTATTAAATGGGTTTATAATGTTGTACGCGTTTTATTTCTAAAATAGACTCCCGCGCTTCCTGTGTTAGCAAATGTTTGCAGTTCGCAGAGCGGGTCGTGCAGAAAAGGACTTCGACCAGCACCTTTGTGATTAAGAAGCAAAGCAGTCAACCTTTTACATAACATGACATTTTGATTCCATTTCAGGCCTTTTTTTATTTGTTGGTTTTCTTCGTCGATGACCGCTGCTTATTACTGGGCGTGGTTTTGGCATTTTTTAACAGTGTTAAGCGTTGCCCTTGGTGTTGCAATTTATTTTTGTCGCCCCCTCTGTATTCATAGTGGCGTCCTTCACTGCGATCTGTCGGAAGCCTTTGCCGTCTGCAGTGCACCACGTGGGGGAAACGCTATTCTAGCTGCCGATGGTCTCCCCTCCTGCAGCAAATAAGGTCAGAACGTTTCTTGCGCGCCGTGTTATAAAACTTGTCAACGACGATATTCCGCGCCCTCAGCTGGTGAAACTAATTCGACCTGGAGGTGCCGATAGCACTTTGTATCCTGCCTTCCGCGCTTACAAAGTTATTGTGTAAACTTGTTTTCTTGAGCTAATTGCCTTTTGCATAGCCGCCTTGTAAACTAATTATAAAAGTAGCAAATGAGACCTATTTCACTGTATAACTCAATTTGAGACCGCGGTGTTAGCGAAGAACTTGCTTTTGTTTTCTTCCAATTCAAATGAGAACTGCATGTAACTGCCATTTAGCGTATCACATCTGCCGAAGTTTCCGCGATCGGGTACGAACGCGATATTAAGTGATAATCTATATGTTATCATCTTTTTCTTGTGGGCGTTATATAACGCACTCATTTTAGGGACCCTTCGCTGCCGGGTGTTTGCGCCTAATAATCTGGTATCGTCTGTTAGCTGGCACCAGACCCGTGTGCTATCTAATTATCGGGTAGATCAAGTATAATAAATCAATCGTAAACTTTTACTCTTGGACTCATCTTGAGTTTAATGAGCCCAGTTTAATAACTAATTGTGGAGACACTTTAGCTCTGATGAAATACTGTTAACTTTTTCACTTTCACCATATTATAAGATATTGCGATACTTTTCATTTGGGTTGTTATGTATATATAATGTGTTCGCAGAGAATTTTAATGTTCTTGGAAAGTTATAAGTTTTCTTAATGTGGCGACCCTTTTGTGCGCCAAAACATATGGGAATATTAAAGCTTCGATACTCAATTTTATATATAGTATGAGCAAAAAGTAACTCCATCAAAGATACTTTTGGAATTTTGAAGTCATGTGTATTATAACACCAGAAAATTAGAAGCTGTCATTTGACATTTGTTATGTAATAATTTTTTGTCAATAATTTCTGAATAATTTATTTTAAATATGTTAGCAAACATAAAATATTTATAATAGAAGCATATTTTGGACAATGGTAATTGGTAGTACTCTGCACATGCTTGTTTAAACGAATTTAGCGAAAGACTTCCTAACATTGAAAAATTAGCAACGAACTTTTTTTTTATCAAGTGCGGCGTACTGTAGCTGCTTTCGGGGAAATTGGTAGTGTAGCAGATGGACCAAAAAGTGGTAGACCACATGTTGGAACGGCGGAACAAATTGCAGATGTCCAAAATCGAATGCAAAACGAACCCTCCACATCAATCCGAAGGCTTGCTCAAGAAGTGAATTTGAGTTATGGTACTTGCCGTACAATTCTAAAAAAGATTTAAATATGCATCTATACAAACTACAAATGTATCAAGAGCTCTTACCTCCCGATTACAATAAGATAATTTTATACTGTAGGCTAACTGATTTTTGCAATATTTAAATAATAATATTTTGGATTTAACTTTTTTCTGAGTCGTGGTTTTACTTAAATGGCTACATTAATTAACAAGTAATGCACTTATGGAACGCTGATAATCTACATTTCTTTCGTGAAGCTTCTTTGCATTGCCCTAAAATAGGCGTTTGGATAGCGTGCTCTGGCTGGAGAATTATCGGACCAATATTCTTTGAAGATACAATAAATACCGAAAGATATCAAAATAACATTTTTGAAGAATTTGTGAATCAGCTCCATGACGATGAAATTCGACAAGGATACTTCCAACAAGATAACGCATCACCTCATGTAGCTGAAACCACGTTGGAATATCTACAGCAGTTCTTTGATGACGGATTAATTTCAAAAGATCTTTGGCCACCTAGACCTTGTGATCTCACCTTGGATTACTTTTTATTTCCACTTCTAAAAAAAGTCGGTATTTAAAACATCTGTACATACGATTTCAGAACTAAAAAAAGAATCATCGAGGCATGTAATTTAATAACTCCAGAATTGTTGCAAAGTGTCTTCGAAAATATGAAACGCCCTGTAAAGCTATGCTTGCAAGAAAAATGAAGGCATTTTCAGCACCTCTTGTAAATGTGTGTAAACTGTAAAATTTTGTGAACTACGCCTAATTTAGAAGTGTCTCCATTAACACAAACGTTATGCTAATTTTATTTTATTAATTTTGTTCTAAATATTCTCCGTTGAAATTTTAATTTTCTCTTTATTAAATCTAGTACGATTCCTTACAAGACTGCATTTTTTAATTAGAACGTCAATAACGGTATTGACAAGAATAATCCAGAAATAAATATAATTTTCTGGTATTAAAATACACATGACTTCAAAATTCCAAAGGTATCTTCGATGGAGTTATTTTTGCTCATACTATATATATATTTGGTTTATTATTGTAAGAGACATACCGAACATTGCAGTAAGGTAGACAAGGTAAGTGGAATTATTTTATGGTTTGTTTTGATTTGTTGGTGAAGTTGTGTCCGCTATTTAGGACCGATAACGTTTGCTTCCCATTGTGCTTTGGGCATTAATAGGTTCTTGGCGCCTTGGCTTATGTTGGTTTTATTTTCTTTTCTCCATCGCAACTACGCCGCAGCTGGATCGAGATCCACGTCTTCTTCGAGCTAGCCGAATCACTTCTTTTTAACGTCCTCCTCACAAACCAGCATTTCACCATTCCAGATAAGGCTTAGCCTTAATCACGTTGTAATAACCTATCTGTTTCTATTTTTCCACTATTAATTTTGGGATACCTGTATAAGGATGATTAGCTAAAACTGACAATATTAAGTGAAGGCTTATGTTCTGAAGAATTGTTTATGCATTTCAAAGATGATTTTCTACCGAGACCGCCAGAAGAATACATAAGTGACGAAGAACACCGCAGAAGTTGTTTCTCAAAGTATACATAATTTTGAATCAGAACTTGAGTCCATGGATTCTGAAGAAGAACATATACTAACCTCAGTTAGCAAAACACGTTTGACCAGAAAAACCAAACACATTAAATGGAATAATATAGTGGTAGATTGATATCATTCTGAATACACAAAAAACGCAAAAAAATTAACGATATAGTCTAATTAGAATTAAAATAATTTATTTTTTTTTTCGTTTGTTTAAGTTCGATAATAAAGTAATTAAATGAAGTTAAAGAAAATGAAGAAAAATAAGTGTTTGCAAAACTTTAGTAGACCATGAATTATTTGTAAAAAACTACAACAGCTTTAAATGTTTCTGTATCTGCTAGTTCCTGTGATTACCATAGATACAATAGAAAAAACTCAGGCTGTAGAATTAACGAAGATCGCGCCCACTTACTGGTTTGAGCAAAATTTAAACAGGGGATACCAAGACTACCAATGAAAAGTAAATAGCAACGCCACAATTTACTAAATGTGGAGAAGTTGAAAGAAGAATTGCGTACACCAACAAACGGGAAAATTGAAACGGACTGGAGTACAATTAAAGACATAATAACACACGTCTTAAACTAGAAGTTAGAAACAACAAGAAAACATAAAGTAAAAAAATGGTCTGATGAATGCCTGGCAGTCGTAGAAAAAAGAAAAAAAACAAGAACTGATTTCTTATTCAGATGCACACAAGAAAATACAGTCCACCGGCAAAAGTATGTTAAGTTCTTGACAAAAGCAATAGATGAAACCAAAGAAAATTACAATAATCGCAATATAAAAAAAATCTATGTAACAAGGAGCTACCGATAAAAAAGATACTAATACAAAATAAGAATCGAGTAACATTAGGACGAGGAAGCAACAGAGGAGATAGGCTGTCTACTATAAAAACCTGCTAGTGGGACATCCTGGAATTCTGGGAGGCACTGAAGAAAAGCAAGACTAACCAGAAAATGAAGTGTTAGCTCAAGCGACATTCTAATACACAGATAAGAAATACCCAGAACCAAGGTGGAGACTTACACACCAAAAGTGATAATATACTGAAAGCATGGAAAGACTATTCTGAAGCTACATTCGACTATGAAGAAGAAGAGGAAGATGCACTGCTAAATAGACCTGTTAATAGAGAAAATAGGAAAGTAATCGCAGAAAAACCAATTAATGAAGTAGTAAAACCACTATAAGTAGAATATGAAATGAAAAAGCACCTGGGTAAGATAAAATAACACTAAAAATATTTAAAAAATTAAAAATTAAATTTTTGCTAAAGTTAAAGAAAACTAGGTGTTTTCTGACCTTGATATTGTTCGGTTAGTTAAAACTAACACACTAAACCATCTCATTGAAATCTTACAAAATTTCCGAAAAATAGCACTTTTTGGATTTTGACAATTTCGAAAAACGCCATTGTCTAAATCAGTAACAATCACTCGTTTATATGATACAGGCTCAATAGGTTTTTAGACAAGCACACATTATTGTCGTAAAGTTTTTTTGAAAAATCATAAATTCTATATTTCCGTATTTACGTCTCCTTTGCCTTAACAAAGGAAAGCTTATCAGCTGTTGAGATTTCATCTTCATTGCAAGTTAACGATACTCATAAAGAACTAGTCTGGATGAGGAAAACTAGCTTTGCGCCCATAATTTGGGTGGTCGTGTCGGTGCGGCGATCTATTTCCACTTGGTTTTTTGATGTGTGCTATGTGATCTTTCCCCAGTCTATCGACGTGGTTATTCCGTTATTCCATTCTTTGCGTCTTCGTTTGCTCAACTGTATTATGTCTTGTAAGCGCAACTATTTCTTATTGATATATTTGTTTCTTGATCTCTTAATGTGAAGTTTTTCCTTGGTTCGTTTTGTCTCTACTACTCTCATCAGTCATTACTGTCTCGTAATTCTGCACGGGTCATACTATAGCTTTATAAATTCGAACTTTACTCTCTTTTCAGATATCGAACTAGCTGGGTCTCGGTAGCTTTTGCTACCTGTTTTTCTATTGCCACAAAGAGATTTCTAGCACTGGTAATGTCCACTCCCAAATAATTGAATTGCATTACTTGTTCAGCCATAGGAGTCTATTTCTAATTTACGTTTTATTGAATGTTTGCTCACTGCCATAGATTTTGTCTTGTCAGTAAATATTTGAAAGTTATACTTCTTTCCTGTAGTATTAAATTGGTGGAGCAGTCTTTACAAGTTGTCTTCGGAGTTGACTATTAGGACAGCGTTATCAGCATATTAATATTCTTCTCCCCCAATCTTTACCTCGTAGCGACTCAATCAGCTTATTCATCACTAAATTAAATAAACAAGTTTCAATGGGATTACTTAGTTATGCAACCAAGCAATCATACGGCATTTTTAAGCATGTTGGTACTACGATCGCCCTCAACAATTTAGTTTGCGCGTAACATGGAAATTCCGCACCCTTAAGCAGAATAACTATAATATGGTATGGCCATGCCCAACGAATTGCAATGGGTACCACAAAGAAGAAGAGCTAACAGACGGCCGAAGAGAACTTGGAAAGAATGGATTAGAAAAACGATGTGTGAATGCAACTTAACCGAAAGAGACTGGGATGATCAAATGTATGGAAAATATGCGTCAGATAACGTCGAAAGGCGTTTTAACAATATATGTATACTTGTAGTAACAGGAAAAGCAGTGAACTAACATGTAAATAAGCATATCCATGTAATAAGAATATGCACAAAAACACCTTATAGCATCTGGAAAATTTTCTTAAAAATTCACTGTCACTTTACATGTATTTTGCCGTTCGTTTAACAATTCAGCAGGCCGTTGATTTTAAATAAACATTTAGTGCAGGTACATGCCAACTTTGAGAATTTACTTGTTCCACTGCTACTGGATTGCCCGCTGAAAGCACTTGTGAGCTGTAATATGTTGGTTTTTCTCTAAAACGTATTCATTTATTTGCAATTGTGTGCAAATCTACATGGTGTCAGCTTTCATTAAAAAAAAGGATTATCAAAATCGGCCTGGTGGAAGTAGTAAAATAGGTGTCGAAAAGAAACGCTTCATGTTTTAAATACATACAGATTGTCCGGATTGTATTCGGGACATGGGAAATTAATGAGTGCGACAGGGATAAACAGATAAAATGAGTAGGTATGACCATTGATTAATTACACTAAGTGTAATTAATCAATGGTATGGCACAGATAAAACATATTAAAATTTATCAATATACCAATGGACACTTTCAAAACTTTTCATGGATGCTCATATTTTAAATAATTTAAACGCATCTGTCATTAGAAATTTCAAAATGCAGTATACGGTAGCAGGAAAGGTTCAAATTATTAAATGGATTTATGCTGGGAACTCAGTTAATGAAACTATATATTTATTTACAACTGCGTTTGAAAATCGTCCCATTCCTTCACGTTCAGGCATATCCAGAATTGTTTGTAATTTTGTAACTTTTAATGACATTAATGACAGCTGAGCGTAATTTATTTTAAAAAAACTTGTATATCCATGGAAAGTTTTGAAATTGTCCATTTGGATATGTTTCTTCTCTGTCATACCTACTCATTTTATCTGTTTCTCCCTGTTGCACTTATTAATTTCCCATGTCCCGAGTACAATCCGGACAATCTGTATATAGAATATAGGCTCCAATGGTTTGACAGCTTCACCCTCCGCAACCATAGACAACACTCGTTTGCGATTTGTTTTTGTATCAGCGAGAGTGATAATCAATGCAATTCTTCAATTCTGCAGGCACCGTAAATTTCAATAAGAAGAGCTATTTTAGTCATTAAATATGTCTTGTCCGGAGCCTCCTTTAGAAAGTTGTTGATATCATCCCTTGAAAGATGTAATGCAGCATATAGAATGCATGTTACATCTATAATATAATTTTCCTTAATCTGTGTTTGTGGCACAAAATAAAATCTCACGTTCCGGCTTCACAGATGTTTATATTTGTTTAGGTTTTGTTTTTCTTATCTTAGCGCTCGGCTCGGAGCTTGACCTTTCGCGTATCCTATTTCACGTGCGCGTAGCGCGCAGTTTGCTTGTTTAGTTTAAATGTTAATATCTAGATAGCTAACGGATTACATGTGATATAACAGTTGTATGAATGACTGGTGGGGTAGTAAGGGCAACCACAAGGTTGTTATTAGTAATGAAAAATAGTAAATAACTTGAATTTAGAATCTACGAGAAAGATTCACGTTAAGGGTTAAATTTTACTTAATTGTGAGATAATAATAATTGCCTATTTAATACGTAGTAGTAATACAGTATTTTCTACCATCAAATGTGATTTCAAATCACAATTATTATCAAAATATATATAATTCAAATTTATTTGAATTCAAGTACTAGTATACTACGAAGATAGTAGAATCAGTGAAAGTGAGTGTTGTGGTATGCTGTATATCAGTTCATTCAAAAAGCTACAACGAGCTTAGGAGTTGGTCGGGAACAACCAACATCCAGTTAGAAGTTCAAATAGGAAGTCCAGGTACATAGAACAAACATCAGAAGGTTAGTGTCAATTTCTTACAAGTTAATAAGAAATTAGAAAGTGAGTTTGGTGCGACAATTATTCAAACTATTGTAATTATATTTAGAAGATAATTCTAGAATATTAATTATTTTTCTAAATTACATTAGTGATTTGAGTACTCAACGTTTTCGACCATTATAATTTGAAATTTGAACATTTTAAAAGTAGGATAACATTTCGAATTTTATATTTAATTTAATCAACTTTGGCAATATTAACAATTGATTAAATTATTTTTGACAACACGCATTTTATTCTGTAATGTCAGATCAAACTGCTATTGTATGCTAACAAACTGATTATACAAAATAAGTTTATGAAGTACCAGGGATTGTGCTTTTGATGAATAAAATTAAATAATTATTATATTTTAAAAGAAATTCAGTCCTTAAATAGATTAAAGAAGTTGTTAGTTGAAGGTTAGCCCATTCAGCTGAGAGTTTGGAGTATCACTGACTAGTCGTGGCATAACAATATTAAATACATGACATAATTTCAAATGTCAAATTGATTTACAAACTACGTCAATTACTACCGATCTTATTAAACAATAAGGTAGGTATATAAATGTACTTACGTAAATGATAGTATTTCTTTATAATATGTATGCAAAAGGTATATTTCATTTGATACTACAAGTGTAGTTAAAGTGTGGCTCGAGATATGAGATGTATTACAATTGGCTTACAACGTCGTGCTTAGATATATTTCAAAGGACCTTCGATTTCTTAGGTTGATATCCCACAGATTGTATCTTCCGAAATGTTCTCACCTTCGAATAAGTATCAATGTTTAATTTTTTTCGTAGAGAGAGTAGGTTTGAGGACTGCAAATTTTGACCACAAGGACTATAATTACCTTAAAAGCGAAATCGAAAAAGTGCAAAAAAAAATGCTAAGGTATCTATATTACAAAGAGCATAAAATATACCTGACTACCACGCCGTACCTTCTGTTACTTAGTGATTTCAACTTTCGAACATTAGAATCTAGAAGATGTGTAAGCGATGCTATACAGGGTGTTGAAAAAAAGGGTAAAACATTTTACTCACTTAGAGCTTATGAATACAAAGGTGGGTCCGGAAACACTTCGTTTCCGAGATACAGGGTGTTAAAGATTTTTTTAATTCGTTTTTTCATGTTATCTGAAAACGCTTTGAGCGATTTTAATGAAATTTTCAGAGTTTGTTTATAACGTTATGAGGTATCTTTTGGACCTATTACAATTGATGTAGTAATTCCAGGGGCATGCGCAGGGGGCATAACGATTAGGTTTTTGCACACAAAAATAACGCATATAAGATTTTTTGCAATTTTTATATTTTTTGTCCCCTGAGATTTTTACAGATCTCACTTCGTTTTCAAGAAAAAGATAAAGTCCATATTTTTGCACGTCGCTGGACCTGTTAAGACAAAAACTAAAATGCTTCAATATCTAAAAACCTCTTAACCGATTTTAGTGAAACTTTGAAGGTTTACTAGTGCTATTAATGATCATGTTTTGGCATACTTAGATTTAAATTATTTATTTCAGGGGCGGCTGGGTTTTTTTTTTTTAATTTTAACACTCTGTATCTCAGAAACAAAGCATTTCCGGACCCACGTTTATTAGGACTTTTTTGTTTGTATTGATCAGATCTATAAGTGGGCAAAATATTTTACCCTTTTTTTCAACACCCTGTATGTATAAAATCGTAAATTCTCTAATAGATTCATCACAACTGTTGCAGCTACTCAAATTTAATATACGTACCTTCTTATCAGCATAGGTCGGTTCCAACATTTTTTATCTACGACCACTACACTAAAAGTAGGCCTTTTAGCGCTAGCTTGTTTCACTAAAAGATACGTTTTATAGTTTACCGTGGTTAAAGAAATCAGCTGTTTACTTTTAGCACACGGGCTAAAAGTGAAGTGAGGTTATAAAACTACAATTTCGAACTGGAAGTGAAGTTGTAAAGTTATTCTAGTTGCTTCTTGCGTTACAGATAAAGTGTTTTTGAAATAATTAAAGCATTATGTAATGAATACAGTCAGATGTGGAGTATCAATAATTACATTTCGTAACTCACCTTGACAGTACTGGCGTGGTAAACAATCGCCCGCGCGGCATGGCCTACTGTTTATTATGACATAAATTAAAAGTGTCGCAGATGCAAACCTTTGTTAAATCGATATTTATGGATTAATAACGGTAAAATTAAGGTCGTAGATAAAATATTGTATGCAACGCGTGCTAAAAGTCGTTTATGCACGAGACATGTTATAAAACTCAGCCTTCGGCTTCGTTTCATAATTTTCATGTCTCGTGCATAAACGTCGACTTTTAGCACTTGTTGCATAAATAGCTATTATTCCTTTTATACGACCAAATTTTTTGATCAATTCACCTGTATATAGGATGATGCATTTTATAAATTCCTGTAAATACGTGGATATATTATTTATGTCTATAAATCAATTTAAGACACAGACTGTGAAGATTCTTGATGAAACTCAGAGGAGTATACAAGACCGAAATGTATATGGTTAAGTTATGTTAATGAGATCATTGCTTATTTTATAATTTATAATTTTTTATTTCTTTTTTTGCGTATGTATTATTGTTGATTGTTGCCTGTTAGCGGGCTTCGGCCTGTTAGCGACATATCAAATAAATAAATGGTCTCAAAGTTTTTGATTATTCATGAAGATAAGTGAGTTCTCCTCTATTGCACTAATGCCATTTTTCTTATTCCATTCTTGAAATAGCTCATGTTTCTTTTCATATTGGTCACGATATTTTTTCGGCAACAAATCTCGCACAATGTTCTTTGCTCTTTCGGAAATTGATTCTAATATGCGTTCGCAGAGTACAGCACTAATTTGACACTACAGACACTACACTACACTAGATTACGTCAATACCCTTTTTAACACCTATTTTAGAACTAACTCCAACAAACGCTAATATTTTGTACGAATTTTGAGTATTTGACAGTATTTAAAAAACGCTTCGTTAATAATAATCGGTTGCCGTGAACATTTTCGCACGATCTACCATAGGTACTACACAGTACACTACCGTATTGATGGCAATTGAAAATGAATATTATAATGCAGGACCTATTTTGGGAACCTAATGTAAAAAAATATTTTGTATGGAACACGTACGCAAAACGTTTTAGCAGATTCATCCGCTAAAACCTTATTTTGCATACTTGTTATACAGGGGATTTTTAAGTTGATTCTTTCCATTTACCTGTATATAAAGCTAAAAAATAAGATTTTTTTTTCATTTGCCACTTTGCGAAATATCAAAACTAACGGAGGTACAGAGTGTTAAAGTTTCAAAAAGAACTAAATTACTTAACAAAAATTAAACTAAACTTAATCTAACTTAAATGATGTCAAAATTATCACCATTCGCTTCTACATATACGTTCCGCATAAAAGAACAATTCGGCAGCGGCATTTTGACGACACTCCCAGTAAATAATCATATTTCTTTTCGAAACGCTTCTTGAACGCACCACTTTTGTTGGTTTAGGTTCATTTTGAAACACCCATACAGTCGATTGCTGTTTAGTTTCAGGCTCATATAAATATATCTAAGATTCGTCACCTGTTACCCTGTTATATAGAGAATTTGAACGACCACCTTTGATTTTTTTGGCATTTCCTTGCACCACTTAACACGTGCCTGTTTTTGTTCTTCTTTCAAATTGTGAGGGATCCAACGACCAGAGCCGAGCCGTGCCTGGGGTGCAAAGCGTGCACAGCACCCGGGCGGCAAACTATTTGGGGCGGCAAAATGAAAAATGAAAGAAATTTAAGATAGGTATGCTTGTGCCTTGCGGCATTAGAAAATGCAACATTTTTTATCAAGTTATAGTCTTGTGTCTGGCTTTTTTTCGTATAAAGGTAACTTGATACAGAGAAACGGTTGCATTTTTAAGGCGGCAAGCATACAATAATAATTTATTACTGATAATTTATTTTTATTATAAACACGTCGCGTCGGTGCCGTTTGCTATTGTACACGGTGATTATACCGACACACGAGTTATCGCTCTGTCGCTATGGTGCAGCGTCATGAAACACGAAACTATATAGATCAGCGAAATCAGCTAGACTAAGCGGCCCTCTTTAGACACAAAAATAATGAGTAAATTGTGTATTTGTGCTTTGTTGCAACATGCTTCATGCTCATGCATGCCGCCGGCATATACGATAACAAACTTAAAAAGGGCAATTGGGGGTTAGTTTAGTTTGCGATTGAATGCTAGTAAGATTGTACTGAACTAAGCAGAAATAAAAAGGCTAAACGTTTCAAGCAAGAGCTAAATAATATAGTGCTTTTTAAAGTTGAAAGTTTTAAAACGTAAGTATTTTTCATTATTTTAAACATTTGAACTTTTCTGCTTATTTTTCTGTTTCGCTATCCTTAGAATTTATTTGTGCTTAATTCAGATGGCCGATGGCAGAAAGAGACTTTCCGGCTTTCAGTATCGAAAAAGAAAGTCCGAAAAAGACGAAATTAAAAAAGGACTGGCTGGCTCCTTAAAAAAATTTTTTGTTTCCACGGCGGCTGCAGCCGAACAACCATCAACAAGCCTGCAAGTGGAGGAACAGCTTGATTCGAACAAGGACACGCATATGGAAAATCCAGAAATAGGGCAAGAAAATAATAAATCCGAGGCGGATGCACAGGACACACCGGATTCACCACCACCAACCGAGGTTGCTGCTGAGGACGCTGGGATGGAAATATTGAAAGATCCTGCTCTTTGGCCGCAAGTTTTAACAGATAACATTAAAATGTCTATTCTTGAATTGGGGCCATTACAATTGAAAAATATTGCATTTCCATTAGACGATTCAAACAGATCTTTTTCAACTACTTATTATGACAAAAAATTAAGCAATAATGAAAAAGTTCCTAGAACATGGTTAGTTTATTCTAAGTCAAATAATTCTGTATTTTGTTTTTGTTGCAAATTATTTAAAGTTACTGATAATGTTTTTAACGATGATAAAGGTTATACTGACTGGCGACACTTATCTCAAAATTTAGACAGGCACGAAAAAAGTAAGGGGCATTTTGAGAGTGTTAAGAAATGGGTCGAGCTAAAAAAATCGATTGAAAAAGGGACAACTGTTGACTCAGTCAACCAAAATTTAATTAAGTTGGAAAAAAAACGATGGACGTCAATTATTGAAAGAATCATTTGTGTCATACAGTATTTAGCTGGACAAAATGCAGCTTTTAGAGGAAGTAATCAAAAACTTTTCGAAAAAGGCAATGGTAATTTTTTGAAGCTAATTGAATCAATTGCAAAATTCGATAATATAATGGCGGAACATATTGGCAGAATTCAAAAAGATACCAATAATATGCCACATTATTTAGGTGATAAAATCCAAAATGAATTAATTTGTCTAATAGGTGAAAAAGTCAAGCAAAATATAATCGAAACTTTAAAATTGTGTAAATATTATTCAATTATATTAGATTGTACACCTGATGTGAGTCACGAAGAACAAATAACTGTAGTTGTCAGGTTCGTTTTCATTAATGATATTTCAAAGGGTATAGAAATTAGAGAGCATTTTTTAGGGTTCTGCCCAGTTACAGATACAACTGGTGAAGGACTAACGGCCTTTTTATTGAATTATTTAAAAGAATTAAATATTGATATTAAGGATATGCGAGGGCAGGGATATGACAACGGTGCCAACATGAAAGGCAAACATAATGAGCTGCAAAAAAGAATCCTTGATATAAATCCTAGAGCCTTTTTTGTCCCTTGTGCAGCTCATAGTCTTAATTTAGTTGTCAATGATGCTGCGAAAAGTTCGCTTGAAGTAACAAATTTCTTTGCTATTATTCAAGAAATATATGTTTTTTTTTCAGCCTCCACCTACCGTTGGCATATTCTCATGAAAGAACTTCCTACCATAACTGTAAAACCTTTATCTGATACACGGTGGGAGAGTAGAATCGATGCCATTAAAACCCTTAGATTTAATTTAGAAAAAATTTATGATGCTCTCTTTTCCCTTTATAATGATACATCAAGAGACAATGACACAAAAAACCTTGCAAAGTCACTAATTAATAAAATAAAATCATATAAATTTGTGTGTTCTCTAGTAATTTGGTACAATATTTTATCAAAAATAAACACTGTAAGCAAAATCATGCAAAAATCTAATATTATTTTACCAGAAACTGTAAAAATGTTGACAGAAATTCAAATTTTTTTCATTGAAATACGATCTGAAGGTAGTTTTACAGCTATGCTTAATGAGGCAAAAAAAATTGCTGAAGATATAGACTGCGAAAGTGTTTTTCCAGCTGTAGGCTTGGTTAGACCGAGAAAAGCAAAGGTTTTTTTTTTGATTATGAACATAGAGATGAATCAATCGAATCACCAGAGTTGAATTTCAAAGTCAATTTTTATTTTTATATTCTTGATATAGTAATATCAAAATTAAATGACAGATTTGAACAGTTAAACGAGTGCAACTCCTATTTTGGCTTTTTAAATAATTTAGGCTCTTTATCTATAGATAAAGAAGAATTAATGAAATGTATGGATTTACAAATTAAATTAACCGATTCATCTACAAAACAAATGGATGTTAATGCAATTGATTTGTGCAATGAAATTGAAATATTGTCCATTTATAATAAAAGCAATACGACTTAGGCCAAGGAAACTTTAGAATACCTTGTGGCTAATGATTTAATTAGCACTTTCCCGAATTTATCTGTAGCCCTACGAATTTTTTTAACGATGCCTGTCACTGTGGCTCATGGTGAGAGATCGTTTTCAAAATTAAAAATATTTAAAAACTATTTGAGATCTACTATGAGCCAGAACAGACTTACAAATTTGGCTGTAATAAGCATCGAGGAAGAGATCTGCCAGGCGTTAGATATGACGGATTTAATACGAGAATTTGCAATTAAAAAAGCAAGAAAAGTCGCTTTTGATATTTAAATTTAGAATTTATGTAGTTTTTAGTTCATGTTTATAACTTCTAAGTTACTAATAATAAATAATTTAAGCAATACTTTGTTTTATAACTATTAAAGCATTATGTTAGTTGTTTTAAATATTTAATTTTTTAATTTATACAAATAATAAAGTTTATAATAACCTTTATATTTTTTAATTTTTTAAAACAAGTTACAGTTATCAAGGCAACGCAGAATTTTAAAATTAACACTATTTACGTCTAAGGAGCTATACGCTATAGGGGCGGCAAACTATATCTTGCACCCGGGCGGCAGATACCCTTTTCTCGGCCCTGCCAACGACTACAAAGCGTCCGGACATCGTGTAAAATCGTATGTATTTCGCCTCAATGCCTACGGATGTATCTATCTCACTTATTATATGTCACATGCCGATCTGATAAAATCATTTCACGCACAGAATCGATATTTTTCCGCGACAACAGAGGTGCATGGACGACCTTCGCGAAGATCGTCATCAAACGTTGGTCATCCACGCTTGAATTCTGCGAACCATTTGTAAACCGTAGTTTTGGATGGAGCTTCATTCCCAAATAACGAATTTAGTTTTTTCACACATTTCTGCGGTGTTAAACCGTATCGAAAATCATAAAAGATCATCGCTCGAAAATCACGATTCGAAATTTCCATTTTTCACACAATTATTACTCTGTTAAATTCTGTTGAAACGAAACTGCTCGGTTTGAAATCGAACTGTCAACTGAATTATAGATTAAAAACGTCAAATTTTACGAATATGACAATTGCAGAACGCTGGCAATGCAAGGAGTACTCGACTTTAGCAGTGTACCTCGTAATAAAATTACAATGGAAAACTAGTTGGCAGGCCATAGCTTGACAACAAAGATAGACAAAAAACCTTTGCGCCAAAGTTTAGTTTTTAATTTGAAACTTTAACACCCTGTACCTCCGTTAGTTTTGATATTTCGGAAAAGTGGTAAATAAAAAAAAATGCATATTTGTTTAGCTTTATTTCCTGATAAACGGAAAGAATCAACTTAAAAATCACCATGTATAATATATTATTGTACAGCAACGATATTTGGTGAACAGTTAAGAAAGTGTTTTTTTACATTAATAAACGTTTTCAGCTACTTGTTTCCAAAATTTAAAAACCCCCATGGTCAAATAAATAAATGACATATTTCTGTTCACAGCATACGCAAAAATTACATTTACAGAAAGCTATCAATACATATTGTTCTAAAAAGTATGTACGTGCACTGTTTGTTTGTTATGAACAAGGTCTTGGCATGCGAACTACCAGGTACTTTAAACACCGAATGCTGTGGTGATATGGTAAAAGTCATACTAATAAAGTCATACTAATAAGTTTGCAGAACTAACGAGTTACAACCCTAGCATGGTATTTTTTACATGCTACACATCGTAATAACATGTTACCCACGGCTTTACATCACCACCGACTGATGGCACTCTGTAGACGCTTTCATCCCCATTTTTTAAATTTTTAAATAGACCAGTAGTCAGGCTACCGATCCCAGCACTTGTAATAAATTTAAAAATTTCCATGATAACAAGTCAACAAAACAAAATATCTGTAAAAGGGTTTACGCGGAACTTCCCTCGCTCAAATTACGTCAATTTGCAAAAGAAAAATGTAGTCTGCTGGGATTCAAACTCCAGGTTCCCAGGCGAATATTTCGAGCTCAGTTAGAGTCCGCCGCACGCGTCCTCCGCTTCCAGCCTCTTGTACGACTGAGCTAAAGCCGTGCTCGAATTGTACGAGTTTCTGCTGCGTTACAAAAACACCATACTTACTATTCTGTCCCACTAGTGTAGTTTTGCCCTGTATCCGTTAAGTCTAATTTTCTCCAATGATACAGCCTCAGCCATGTAAAAGTTATTACTTTTAACTATTTCTCAGTTAAAGCAAAAATAAACACATTTAATTTTTTAAAGTGCTCACCCTGTATACAGGGTGATTCAAATTAAGTGCGCACCATTGCTATCTTTGTTGTTATTGATTTTACAAAGTAGGTTAAATTAGCAAACTAGTAGTGTTTTCGGTGCTGATTAATATGCAATTAATAAAAAAACAATCGAATAACTCGTTGGCGATAAAATTTTAAAAAAATTTTTTTTAAATGAAACACCCTGTATATTTTTCAAAAACTTGAAATAAAAATGAATTTGTGATATAAAAGTCTTAATAAACTATTGTCTTGAAATGAATACTAAAGAAGTTATCGCAAATTTCAGTTTATAGATAAATACATACATTATTCTATTGTAAAAATTCATAGCAGGCTTGTTTTAAGTTTTTATTACAACCTTAATTCCAATCAAAAGGAAACAATTAACGTGGATAAGGCTCAAAAGTATCACCCTCGTGCTCAATGCATTTTCTTATTGTTTTTGTTTTTAGTAGCAGCCTACTATGCATTTTTCGTAAGTACAGTGCATTGTTGATATAGGTAATCTAAAATCTCCCCTAACTTCTTTAATATTCATTTTAAGACAATAGTGTATTAAGACTTTTATATCACAAATTAATTTTTATTTCAAGTTTTTGAAATATATACAGGGTGTTCTATTAAAAAAAACTAAATGTTTTTAATTTTGTCGCAAACTCGTTATTCGATTGTTTTTTTACTAATTGCATATTAATCAGCGCCAAAAACACTACTAGTTTTCTAATTTAATCTACTTTGTAAAATTAATAATAACAACGATAGAAATGGTGCGCACTTAATTTGAATCACCCTGTATATTTCCCAGAAATTTTCTCGGTTTGATGCCAGGTAGATATATAATCTGTATGCAAAATATTGTCTTCCTCCTGTGAGGAAGGATAAATGTTTTGGCCTTACCTGGTGGCGAAAGTTATAGTAGGTATTTTGCCGGCTGTTAATCATCGGCCTAATTGGGCTAACTCGCCGAGAAGGGTCGGGGTTCCAGCTACGCTGAAAGAAAATAAAAAGGAGAGGGCGCCAGGTCCTCAACGTCGCTTAATCCTAGCGTCGGACCATCGCAAGGTAGAAATAATTCCAGCACATCGACCAGATAAAAATAACGACCAATAAAATATCAGCTTTATTTAAATTGGTGGGTACTATAGTGCAATTCAAAAGCATGCAGGTATAAATATAAATATAAATAAATTTAGGCAGGTATACGGCGGACAAAACGAACACTTTAAAAATTATGATCGGGGGCCGCAGAGGCAGTAAAAAAACAATAGTTAGATAAGTATAGGTCGCAAAACTGGCACAACAAGTAATACGCCGGTACAGATCAATGCAAGTTTGTTCTGGCTAACGTTAAGCCCCGAATGTTAGCTCTAATTGACGTTAAAGCGATGCTTAAAAATTTCTAGCTGTCGGAAGCAACGTGCGTTTAGTATGACCATACGATAACGTCGAGGTCCCTAGTAAAAGGACGATACCAGGGTATCAATGAATACTGTAGCAAGTACTCGAATCTGCCCTTTAACAGGTTTGGAACAGGCGTAAAAGAAATTTGCGTAAACGGTTCGCGGGATCTTGAATTTGAACAAGCGGCCCTCTTGGTCGGTCCACGATTCACCACCGTCGTATAATGACTAACTTCACGCTATAAATTTCGAACACAAATGGCGGAGTACGAATTTCCAAAACATAGGAAGGGCCGAGTGATTATCGCGCTAAGCCGTCAAACACAGCTATCACGTGCTACCGAATAAGTAAAAAAAGCACCATTTGAATAAGATGCTATTAAAGCTCGAAGCTCTATGTTATTCTAATCTGTAATTTGTAGGAGGTCCCACTATGAAGCAGCGGGTGGGGCTAAATATAACCGAAGGGTCCCACACATTCGAGCCGAAGAACCGTTGTCAAGGTCGACAGAACTCTGGTAAACCTAATTAACTTTATTCAATAGATTGCAAAAAGTGGCCGGAAGACTTTTGCGGCAGCCCTAACATATATCTAAATGAAAACACTTACAAAAGGACGAGGCACATAACCTACCCTAGTACGATCTGTGCTAACGATTCGCATAACCTAAGCAAAAGTACACAAAGGGTTACGATTTGTAAAGCATGCCCTAGTTTTTAGCTGTACGAAGCGCGCACCTATCCTAATACAAAATACACCAGGCGCAACGATTCATAACTATACTAGTGCCTTGCCTGCAGGAGCACACATCCAGATCTAACCTTTCCGTTTGCTTCCTTGGCAGTCTGGCCCACCTAGGGGCAGTAGAGAGGTGAAGGTTAAGGCAACAGCTGCTAATAGCGATGCAAGCTATGAATACCGCGGGTGGCTTGCAGGGTTGCAGGTAGGTGTAGTTCCGACGCTTATTCCCTATCGTAGTCCACTGGGGTTGATAAATACTCAGGAAATTCGTCGGTTTCAGGAGCCCAGAGCGACAGCTTGGATTCTAACAAAGTAAATCTCAACGGGAGATGGTTAATCCCAACAGGTACGCTAAAAACGTACAAGAATTCCCAAGTGAGCCCTCGATTAAGAAGATAGGGCCTTAGCTTACCTAACGATGGTGTTAAGCCAGGGGGACGTGCAAACGTTGGCTCCATAAATCCGCAGTAGCGATAGGACGTAAGTAAAACAACTATCTAACAATTACGAACGTCCGAAACAAAGCATGAGTGCCTCTAGGTCCTCCATAAGACTATTCGGAGATGAGCTCAACAAAAAAGGCTCTTCGAAGCACTAAGCTGCTTGGAAAGGAAGCAGAATTTCAACACCAGCTTCACAAGTAACAAGATATCAAAATTTTTGGGCAAGTGGGCCCACAGAAAAACTTCCTGAAAGATTTGACTGCAACAAGAGATAACAAAGTTGTTCTAGCAATAAATCAGGCCAGAGAATAGTTTATAATTATTGCGATTACAGTTGCCTAACCACCAGGCTTAAATATTTGTAGAAATGGAGCCAAAATAAATTTAATTAATGAAGTCTAGCTAATTACTAGGGGAGGTGTCTACGAAACTAGCTATTAAATATAATAAAATGTTTAAAACTAGGATACAGCTAACTAGGCCTATTCTAATGCGTGCAAAACTACCAAATTAAACCACGGGCTAATACTTAGGAATAAAATTCGATTAGCCAATTTTTGCTAATACAGGGGAAGCTACAAAAGTACCGTAACACTCCAACAAATAGTTTGTGAGTTATACCGCCAACAGGTAGACGGACAGAATTGAGAAAATCTGTTTTTCGTCATCTAGGTTCTAGACCTGAAACGTTAAGATCTGAAGCAATCTCAGAAAGTGATTTTTTTTGTTACAATACTTCCATCTTCTTTTAGGCGACGGATGTATAATAAAAATATGAATTACGAACTCCCGTCGGCCACCCCTGAGACTGTTTTTACTTCCTTCGTCTAAAAGACGAAGGAAGTATCGTAATCACGCAAAAATCAGCTTCCAAGATTTCTTCAGATCTTCACGTTTCAGGGTCCTTAGATGACAAAAAACATATTTTCTCAATTCCGTCCGTCTGTTGGCGGTATAGGCCAAAAACTATTTGTTGCAGGAAGACGATATTTTTCATGCAGATTATATGTCTACCTGGCACGAAACCGAGAAAATGTCGGACAAATATATAGTGTGTCCAAGATAAGGAGGGCCAGTATGGGGATATCGTTAATAGTAAGAGATATAAATTTGGTTAAATGGGGAAAAAGTTGCGTAATTAAAGGACTAACAAAATGACTCCTAGATTTTTCGATTTTGAGTATTCTAAAAAACCGAATTTTGGATATTTAATTTTATTTTTTGTGGCGTTAATATTAAAGTTAGAGCGAAACTGATAAAACTTCGTTATAGCAACTTTGAATGGACATAAAGATTACGTTATCAATTTTCTTATCCGAACAACTGTCATCAACATATTTTTTTTAATACGGTGCTTTTTATGACAAATTGTTTTATTCTAAATTGAATACTGTATCACACATGATTTAAGTACGTTTCAAGTCCTTTTTGACCATCAGCAAGAAATTTTTGCATATGGACCTGTGGCCTAGAGCATTTCATTCGTTCTTGCAGCTTTTGTAGTAATGATCCACACTGGATGTTTTTAATCCTTAATAATCACGTTTGGCTTGAAATACAAGTAATTTTTAATAGGAAGTAATTTATTTATTGATTAATTACCTTTCTTATAAACAATAATTAAAATTTGAAATAAACATCATCCAGTGAGACTCATAACTTCTTTCTTTAAATTACATATACAAAATTGCTGATGTTCAGGGTGGAGCTTGTAGTGGACTGTTATGATTTTAATTTGGACAATTACAGGATACGTCTTAGGGGTGCAGGAATTAAAAAGGATGCAAACCAACGGTCCTGTGCAGTCTCACACAAGATGATGTAGCAGACTTGGTTCCGTTGGGCAAAGGTTGTGAATACAGAAACAGATTTCAAACTGTATTGATTTATTGACTAGAAAGTTCCAATTTATATACATAAAACTATGACGTAAATTACAAAAGTTCACTATTTGTCCCAGTTCAACTCGTATTTCTACTTGCGTGTTTAATTTCATAACAAACGGTAATAGCAATTCCGCATAATTGCAGTTTATTCACCGGGTCATTTAAGCAAAATTATGTTTTGGTTCCTAAACACCTGATGATAGGTCAAAAACGTAGTTAAACCATAATGTGTGGTACATTGTTCAATTCAGAATAAAAGGGACTTCTAGAATTTGTCATCAGAAAATAAGATCGGTATAAAAAAATAAAGTTGATGATGTTTACCTAGAGACGAAACGTAGGATAAAAAATTGATAACGCAGTATTGAAATTCATTAGAAGTTGCCATAAAGAAGTTTTTTCAGTTTACTTTAATATTAACGCCAGAAAAAATAGAATTAAAAATCAAAAAATTCGATTTTTTAGGATAACTCAAAAACGAAAAATCATACTAAAGATTTCTAGCCGTCATTTTGTTAGTACTTTAATTACGCAACTTTTTTCCCATTTAACCACATTTCTATCTCTTACTATTAACGAGATTCCTCCTTATCTTGGACAGCACCTTGTCTATTTTTGCGTTAACTGAGAAATAGATAAAAGTAATAATTTGCACATAGGTCAGGCTTGTCGAAAGTGGAATCCAATAAATACAGGATAATGTCTTAAACGCATCAAAAAGTTTGAAAAACAAGTCTGTTCTCTTAAATACAGCCGCGCATCGCAAAGCTGATAGAGGTCCTTGATGTCCCGGTGGATCAGCGCCCGAATTTAAATTCGCGTACACAGGCGCTGTAGTTCGAATCCCATCACCGGTATTTTTACTTCCTTTTACGATAAAGGAAGTATTGGATTCACCCCAAAAATTCGAAATTGAGTTTTCAACAAATCTTCACGTTTTAGAGTACCCCGAACAAAAAAAATGTTTTTGTTCATTGGTCTGTCCGTCTGTCTTTGTGCGTGTGTGTCTGTCTGTCTGTCTGTGTTTGTGTGTGTGTTTGTGTGTGTGTGTTTGTGTGTGTGTGTGTGTGTGTGGGTGTGTTTGTATCGTATTGAGAGTGACCTCTTGTGTGTACATCATCGTGTACTGTAACGGCTTCACGTATAGTGACCTCATACACTGGATGTTGTAATTTTTTCTTCGTTTTTATTGTTCTTTACGTCAAATTATAACGTATAGGCAAAACTCTGAATTTAGCCATCTGTGAAGTCACAATCCACAATGGTTCACGTGGTAATCAGCAACTATTGTGACCTCTTTACACAATTTGACTTGTGGCGCCACCTATAAGTACCGAATTGAGGTGGAACTAAAAAACCGCTTGTAGTAGAAGCTGTTATGTTAATAGGGAGTTTTTGCACAACGTCACGTTAAAATAACGTTGCGTTAAAATCGAAAGATTTAATTTTGATTGGCTGTATTGTGGACGTCGCTAGGTAACATGGGCTTTAACGTGCCGTCATTTTAGCGGAACATTATGCAAAAACTCCCTATTATTAGGATCACGTATATCACGTACCTATATCAAATAGCAATATAGTACGGCGGGTTCTCTGGATGTTTGGATCGTAGTTTCTACAGCACGTTTTCCATTTTTCTCTGCCCTAGCGCGTATTTAATAATTAAAATATATTTTTAAATTAAACAACTCAATGAATACCTATTGAAAGAAGATCTTAAATTTAAATATTTAAATAAAAATATTGAAGTTAAGTTTAGAAATTATATTTCAATTATTCCTAAAGTGAATCAACTAGCAATTACTTTTAAATACATTTTAAAAATTATTTTTAAATCCAAAATAAATAAAAATGTGTTTTTAAAATAATTTTTTTATAAATTGTAATCTAGATTTGGAAATTAAAAATATTGACAATTATTAGAAATTACTTGTAAGGTTAAATGATTTAAAAAAATTAAACAGCTAGAGGTATTTTTAAAACTTAATTTTGAATTCAAAATTATTGAAACTACGTACTAAAAATAATTCCCAAATTTTTAAATCTAAATGATATTTGAAAATGGAAAATATTAAACTAAATTATATAAATCAAATGTATAATTTTTATTAGTTGACAGTGTTAGAAATGTCATTGAAAAGTAAAATTTAAAGTTAAAAGTTATTAAAATAGTAGTTAAGTGTAGGCTGTCAGCAATATTTAAATATTGAAAGAAAACCATTTTTTGCGTGCAAGATAAAGTAGTCATGATAATTAAAAATGTGAAAAATTTATTTAAAAATTTCAAATCTGAACAATTTTATAAAACAATATACAGTCGCGGCCATACAAACCGGGACAGTTTTTTTTACCTAATTTTCAAAATGTGAAAAGAAGTGCTGACACTGACAATTTTAATTAATAAATGTCATCAAAAGTCATTGTTTCGATCTGAATAGTGACTTTTGATGACATTTATTAATTAGAATTGTCAGAGTCAGCACTTCTTTTCGCATTTTGAAAATTAGGCCAAAAAAACTGTCCCGGTTTTTATGGCCGCGACTGTATGTATACATTGAGGATCAAAAGGCCCCCTCCCCCTCTGACTTTTAAATGCGTCAAAATATTGTAAATATACATATCCACATTTCTGCTCGCCAATGAATGTTGCATGAAAGACGACTCAGGTTTCTTCAATCGATGTCAGTTAAGACTTGTTTATTTTTGTCTTGGATCATCTGGAGGTTATCATACCTTTCTGTAATATAAGTAATATCCTTCAGATATCCCAAAAGAAAAACGTCATGCGGACTCATGTCCGGTGATATAGGTGATATGGTATAGGGACATGAGTTCCTACCCACTACTTACCAAATGTCTTGTTCAAATATTGCCTCACTAAAACACCATTATGGGCAAGTGCATTATCTTGTTGAAAATAACATATAACTTTTAAATCTAATTGAAGGTTATCCATTCAAGTGTCTTCAATATGATTTCTTAGAAAATGTTGTAATAAACCAATAATTGTATTATTTAAAATACCTTACCAAATATAAATAAAACATTTATTTTGATAATTCTTGTCGTTTTTCGGTTGAATAGTAGTTACTTATATTTTATATGAAACATTCCATTGTTCGCAAAATTGAACTCGTCTGTACGTTTATTCATCAAACTATATTTACAAAAAAAAGTAATGCGACTGAGGCAACTCTTTATATCTCTTTTTTAATCATTCTGTATGTATACCTAAAATTGCTCTTTAACGAGATATTTCACTTACTAGTATTTTTCTTTATTTAATTACAATCGCGATTACATTGAAGCAATGTACACTTATCAACAGTAACACTATATGTTCAGTTTTTTAAAGCTGATCTTTTTTCAACCCAAAAATTAAAAACGTACAGGATTTTCCTTTTCAAAACCAAAAGTTGAAGCAATTTCCTTTTAAACCGGAAGTGCTACAATAACTAAATTGCAGTTTTCTAGTAACCGTAGAAAGTCCTGGCACTTTCCCCATTTAATCTAATGTCTACCTTTAATAATAAAAAAGTTACTAATGGTGGGCAAGTTAAGAAAGGCACCTATATCAGAAATACATCCTTTTTCTCATTTAAAATGATTCATGTGATATTTCTCAATTAATCGCAGACATTACATTTTGTTTTCACAGGTTACTGATTAAAAAGTTTTTGGTGACTTATTGCTTCGTTTGTCAAGAGATACAGGAAGTATTTTTTTTTAAATCGGCAGTGAAGAACGTCAACATCGTCAAATACGAGAAATCGGCAATGAAGTAATCCATTGTTTTACGACTTTTTGTAGGTGGCGGGGCGATAGGTAAACGTCAACCCACGTCAACATAACCTAGAAAAGTTGGTTAAAATGTAATTTCCGGATTTCTCGATTAAAAAAAAACATAATGTATCCCTCGGCACTCCTTTTTATCCCTCAGGTGGTTTATTTGCCATGGCCCTACGGGCCTCGGCAGCTAAATCCACATTCGTGATAAAAAACTAAACTACAGTGCCTCTGTATACAAATTACTATTGTGCAATTCCGTAATAAACAAAAAAATATATTGTAGGTTGTGCTGACACAGAAATATACGACAAAGGGTAAAAACAAGTACTTATTTCACGTCACCATTAGCAACGTTTTAAAAATTTATGTCATTCTAACATTAATAATGACAACTAAAATGTTAATAATTTAGTGCAGGATTGTAAAGAACTACGTATACGCATTGCAAAAATGAGCGTATTTTACTCGTAATTTATAATTAGAAAAAATTTAACAATATTTACGACTCGTGAAAAAACATCTACATTTTAGCTTGTTTTTTAAATAAATCTTATCTACAATAGTATCGTAAAGCAGACTTCTTCAAATACCAAACAATTTTCGAGAAGTGTCACTTTACCGCTTTAAAACATGTTTATTTTTGATTGACAATTAAATGGCAGTTGTTAATCATGCAGTTATGGCAATTACCTTGAATTGTTGTTATTGGCCATGCGTTTTGACATTTGTCAAAATGCCTTTGAATCCCTGCTGATTGCTTATAAATGTGATTGTAGATAAAATCTAGTTTACATACTTATACTTGCACCGCAAAATCAAATTGCCAATTGAGAGAAAAAGATGACGCCCAGCTCTTTTTTATATACATACAAATAATAGCTATTAAGGTGCTTTTTTACCCATGAAAACCAAGTTACTAAAATTCTTTTTTGGTAAGAGCGTTTTTGGTTGCGAGAAACTGAAACCCTAATATATTTTAATTCAGTTTGAAATACAGATTTTAACAGAAACTAAAAAATAAAACGTACAATAATGTTGTTTTTTTAAACAATTACCTACTGGTTCTTGACATTGGTTGAGTTTCATACTTGCGTTATAAATTCTAACTAACAAGTGAGCTGCGACAAAATGCCAAGTTCTTTTGGAATAGATTTATCTGTAATTCCAATGTTTACAAAGAGTAACGAGATCAGGTGATTGTTCGCAACAGACAAAACATTGGTGACAGTTTTACTCTTGATTTTTTGGGTTCTTCGTTTGTAATCGCTTTGTTATCACGGGTTGTACTCACCGGCAAAGATGAACTACGCAAACCTAACCGAAGCTGTTAACAACCATAATTATTATTTAGATTAAACGTTAGATCGGGCAGATTTGCAACCACAATCTTTAGGATACAAACTGAGAAAAATGTGTTTTTTTTTAAATAAGAAATATACGTTTGTCTAACTTGTAGCCTAAATGTAAATCGCATAATGTACATCTTCGGATACTTTCGTGTAGTCCAATCCGTGGAGGTTTGCGGTAATACAAATGCTGATTCACGTCTTGCACTTAATGTAAACTATTATGTGCTCAACTTAATTCGAACAATTTTAGAATCGTAGTGGTGTGATTTGTAGTTCTGCTACATAAAGCAATCAAGGTAAGTTTTATAAGTGTCTGTTGGATTTTATTGTTATTCAAGTAGGTACCTACGCATGTACATTATATCGTTATTGAAGTGCTTACTTTTTGCAGTAACATATATACGGCAAATCTAGGGTGACCACTTTTCAAAGTATACAAACCCTGAGATCCTTCGTAAGTTAAAAAAAGGGCCTTTTCAATGTGAAATGCAGAATGTTTATAAGAAACAAAATGCAAGCAAATAACAACCATGTTTTTGTTAATTTATATTAATGGCCGGCAAAGATGTAACTGAAATACGTGTCCACATCGTACGCCGCGCCGTGATTAACACCGATTGTTTCTGCTTGATCTGCATGTATTCAAAATAAAACATAAACACAGACGGTCACGGGGCCTTCGCTATAGTTGCATTGACTCAACTACCGGCTGAAGTAGGCTAACATGCAGCTTGTGAAATCTCAAACAGACCATTAAGATAAATAGAAAGAGATATAGGTATCATACCTTTGATAACAATTAAATTAAAGATTATACGCTAGCGCCTTGCTCGAGATTTATGGTGGCGATTTTATTTTTATTATTTTTTCGTTGACCGCTTGTTAATTTCAATATTAATGAATTATTTTTTCTAAAAAAGGATGGATTAATAGACGTCATTAATACACTGTTTTTGATTAATACACTCTTTTTCATTAATTAACTGTTTTTTTAAAAAAGGATGGATTAATAGATCTACTAATACACTGTTTTTAATTAATACACTCTTTTTCATTAATTAACTGTTTTTGTGATTTTGACGTTTTGATGATATTTTGCATGGAGGTTAGTTGTATTAATCAATTTTTTGGCCACAAAAAAAGATTTTGCGGTCAACGAAAAAATTTTGTAATCAACTCGTTTGTTAATGGGCGATTAATAATCGCCGTCATTAACACACTTGTTGGTTAAATAACTAATAACCGACTTACGGACTTACGGTGAAGTTAATGTTAGAAGACATTATTACAAAATTAGTATAACCCCGAGAAATTATAACAAAACCCGGAGCCCGGAGATCTGGCGTTGAAACCGTAAGACTATGGGTCAGTGGTCACCCTACTCAAATGTCAAATCGTGTTTTTCCTCTTTGCTTTCTAATATGTAGTTTTTAATTTAATCTATTAAATCAATATTATTTAGATTTTCTTTTTTTGCCCTTTCTGTGATCGGTACAAATATTAGTAGGATAATTTATTTTTTGCACTACTAGTCTCAGAACGCATCGTTATTGGCCTATTTTTAGGTCGTGAAGTTGATTTTCTCCACCAAGGGAGAGAAAGTAAAATAAACAATTTTCACCGTGGTAACTAATAAATTGCTAAGTTACCAAATATGACTATTTTAATTTTGACGTTTTAAAGAGCTGTATTGTCAGGTTGACAGTTAAAATATTTTCGAAATTTGTTGGGAATTTAGGTATTAAGCTGTTTGGTAGTGCAAAATTTATTTTATTCAATTTTGACAGTTTGAAGTGACATTATTAACTCCATAACAACCTGCATAAGCAGTCTATGATTCACAAGAGAAATAAACGTGTTTTAATTCACTAGAGAATTAAAAAAGTTTAATTCACTAGATAATTAGAAAGGTTTCAATGCAGAACAACATATTTTTATGATTTCTACAAATATTTACATTCAATTATTATTTCTATTTTTAGTGTGTAATATGTAATTACTACAATTTAGATCAAATCGACGATGAATGGGCAAATTTATATATCAATTTGAATATGTTTAAATTTTTTATTTAAAATTTCGTCAAAATTGAATAAAAACATATATACGCCACGTGAATTAAACATTTATTAACTCAAAGATATGATCTATGATAAATTATTAAATTAGTTTTTTCCGGCAACCTTATCAAAAAATTTGCCTTACTATGTTGACATCTTTAGGTTATGGCTCCCATCTTCAATTTGGGCTACAATTAAATGTCAAAATATCTTTAAACATAACACTCAGAAGTATTCACAATGCTTCTTTCTCTCTAGATGAATTTCCACAACATATATCTTCACATCATCAGAAGGCAGTTTCATCTGCGAAAAAATCTTCTGTTAAAAAGCCATGGCGTTGTGAAGAAGAATAGCTTGTCTTGAACTGCGTTGGATCTCTAATTAAACACTATTAACTACCTGGAAACTGGAAAGACGGTTTGCGAAGACTGTATCAGCAAAAATCCCATTTTGGAAGGAATACAATTGACTGATATAAAGTTTTGCATTAATAGTAATTTATTATACAAGACGATAAAGTTAAATTTTATCCACGAGTGAATCGTTTAACGTCGAGACGAAGTCGAGACGTTAATGATTCAAGAGTGGATAGAAATAACTTTATCGTCGTGTATAATACAATATTTTTTTCTATAGCCCGAACTTTAACAATTTTAAAAGAAAATAATGACAGTCAATCACATTTCAAAATGTCAGTAGCTAGATTGGGTTGCTACGATAATAGGAAGCTGTCATATTTAATTTAATCAAAAGTTAGAAAATTAAATTACTTTATCTATCCTTGATGTTAAAGTGCTACTTTATCTACCCTTGCTGTTAAAGTAAAACTTGACCTTTTGTTTTGAGTTGATAAAAGCACACTTTAACATGTGCTATAGAAAAAAGATAATTTACCTAAAATAAAAGGAAAGTAGTTTTAAAATGCTCTTTGTACTTTGCAAAAAGCATGAGGATTTATAAAGTGTGATTTTAAAGAAGGATCGACCACCGCTACGCCTGTTTAATTAAAGTATGGGTAAAATCCAAAAGTGTTATTTTAAAATTTGCTTTTAATCGATTATTTAATGTATTTTGTGTTCTTTAGGACCCACCGTATACTATTTTCTAATATTTGTGAAGTATGATCTAAAACTTTTATCCTCTATGTGGAACTTTTTAAGATTTATTTTATGTTGGCAGTAACGAGTGAAGGTACTTAATAATATATCCTAGACAATTTTGTCAGAATCACTTAACTTTTACAGAATGTTTAATATTGAACACAAAGTGGACCTGCGTATGGAAAATGGAGGAAATCACTTTGAACATCTGTATTTATTTTTGTTGAAGTATTCAATAACAATTTTTGAATTTGTTAAAATAACATTATTCATATAACCTTAAATTGTCAGATGTAAAATGCCAATGTCACTTTTACTGCCAAGGGCTGCCAACATAAGAAAAAGAAATACCTTTACATCCCTCTACGGTATTTATTTCGAGTTTAAATGTTTTTTTTGTAAATGTTTTTAAATTATCTTTGTATTTTGAAAAAGAGCATGGTGTCAGAGGGAACATAAAACATGAAGATGTATAATGTGTGATTTTAAATAAGGGTCGACTACCGCTACGCCTAGGCGCCTGTTTAATTAAAATATGAGTAAAGTCCAGATGTACCGAATTCTTTTTTAAAATTTGCTTTTAATCAATTAATTAATATCTATTATAAAATCATCCATACTTTGTGTTGCTTAGGACCAACTGTATACTACTTTCTAATATGTATGAGATACCTATTTTTATATGTAGTGTCTTTATTTTGTACTACAGAAATGTATGGTTTATTTGTTTAAATATAGGTATTTTTTTCTACTTTCTAATAAAACCACATAAGAATATAAATTTCATTTTATTTGCTAACTGATAGGCAGAAATTAATTGGTACAATTCATAGCTCTCCAGCAAAATTAAAACATCAAAAAATGTTTAGCCAAACCTTTATATTTGTAAAATTTATATCTGCAGAAGTTTTATGCAGAGTTTCTATAACAAAGTTGCAAGCTTCAGGTAGCACTCTTCTTTGAGCAAAAAATATGATAAAAATGTCATCATTTACCCTGTATCTGTTGGGTCTCATTTTTTTCAAGGGCAAAGCCTGAGCTATGTGCAAATTACTTTTATCTATTTCTGAGTTAAAACAAATAAACCAAATTTTATTTGGTTAAGGTGTTCACCCTAGATATGTTGGGTTCAAAATTTGCCCTTTTTTGGCAAGGGTAAAAACCTGAGCGATGTAAAAATATTACTTTCATTTAAGTAGTGGTTCTTGATGTTACAGCAAAAATAGACAGAATTTAATTTTTGTAAGTGCTCACCTTGTATACATTTTGTTTTTGAAGTATACGGGCAACAGACAGGCAGGCCGACAGACGGAATTGAGAAAACCTGTTTTTCGTCATCTAGAGGCCCTGAAACGTGAAGATTTGGAAAAACATCGAAGGGTGATTTTTTTGCGATTCCAATACCTACTCCTTTGCTTCTTAGAGGAGGAAAGTAAAAACTAAAAAAAAAAAATGCTGTAACTGTTCGATTTGGTTATGGGGGTTTAAATAATATTCGTACTACTGAAAAGTTAATCTGGTCTCGAATATTCGAGAATTAAATTAATCTCGCTCTTCTCGAATATTCGAGATCGATAGATGCCAATCTCGATCTCGAATTTCGAAACGAGATCGAAAATTATCTGGTCTCGGTGGCACTACCACTAACAGGCCGATTCTATGACATTTTTTATTGGTTTTAAAAATATGATTGAAAATCTGTCGAGATCGACAATTTGGTTAATCTCGTCTTGAATATTCGAGAATTTGATTAATCTCGTCTCGAAAATTCAGAGATCGGGAAATTTATGTCTCGATCTTGAATATCGAGAGAAGATGAGACGAGATCGAGAATTTTCTAGTCTCGGAGACATCATAAATGCATAGTAGTTACCTCGTTCTTGAAGTGACATATTGTTGAAAAAGCGAAAAAAATCTTATGGTGACAACCAATCTACCGAGTGTTTCACTTAAGGTGCGAACATAGGGAACTAGCATGGGAAATCGTATACCGGTTCACGGTTATGCATATTTCTGGTCACCATTTTTATGGGAAAAAATGGTAGTGGTACTAAATTAAAGAGAATAATTTTCCGCGTCGTTTAGTATTCAAAATTTATTGGATAATGTAAATTGTGCATAAAAGTGTTAATTTTAAAATTTAGATATTCCCAAATATTCATTAGAATACCCAACATTATTATTCATAGTAATTAGTTAAATACGTGAATTAATAACTAACAGAAAATAACATTTATTTTGGCAGAAACAAATTGGATCATGGCTGGTCTGTTTTTTGTGTGAATAAAATGCAAAATATTTATTACAGTTTTTAAGCTGTTTCTATCTTAAAGAAGCAACAAATTCAAGTCAAGTGGTATCAAATTCAACGCATTTGTTTCTTTCGATCGATACCGCTATCAATCCTATCAATTCAAGCCGCAATCAGGAATCTGCATAATATATACGATTTAACATGCTTTCCCCTATATTCAACTTTAAAAATTCAATTTTTGTATAAGGTCTCAAACATACGTAATTTATCTTAACGAGGGCATTTAAAATAATTATCTTATAGAATTTAATCTTATTTCTACTATTAAAAGAACAAAGAAACTGAATAATTTCGGTTATATAGATGCATTTAAGAGGTCATCAGTTTCTTGACGAAAAGAAAATCGTCTGTAACTGTCTGCTTAAATGTACAACTGAGGTTTTTGTCATTTCAAACATTCTAATGATGACCTTTCAGCTTAGCATACCTGGTATACTTGTGACATATTTTGCACAAATCTTGCCTATTTCTTATGATTATGACCTCCGTTACACAGCTTCACGGTTTACTAAGACTGAGACATCACTTTTACACAATTTAAGTGTCCTATAATTGTGACATCAACTTACACATTTCTGATTGCACCGTACTAGTGACCTCGGATGTCATTTTCACTGTCGACTTAATTTGCTGTGTATCAGAGTGTGTATTAAAACCACAATTATATCACTTAATTGTGTGTCTTTTACTACCGATAAAACCGTTGTGGCCACTTTCCATGGTGTAGATGGGGATGTCACAGTATACGCAGTACGTGTATGGGTGTGTGTGTGTGTGTGTGTGTGTGTGTGTGTGTGTGTGTGTGTGTGTGTGTGTGTGTGTGTGTGTGTGTGTGTGTGTGTGTGTGTGCGTGCCTGCGTGGGTGTGTGTGTGTGTGTGTGTGTGTGTGTGTGTGTGTGTGTGTGTGTGTGTGTGTGTGTGTGTGTGTGTGTGTGTGTGTGTGTGTGTGTGTGTGTGTGTGTGTGTGTGTGTGTGTGTGTGTGTGTGTGTGTGTGTGTGTGTGTGTGTGTGTGTGTGTGTGTGTGTGTGTGTGTGTGTGTGTGTGTGTGTGTGTGTGTGTGTGTGTGTGTGTGTGTGTGTGTGTGTGTGTGTGTGTGTGTGTGTGTGTGTGTGTGTGTGTGTGTGTGTGTGTGTGTGTGTGTGTGTGTGTGTGTGTGTGTGTGTGTGTGTGTGTGTGTGTGTGTGTGTGTGTGTGTGTGTGTGTGTGTGTGTGTGTGTGTGTGTGTGTGTGTGTGTGTGTGTGTGTGTGTGTGTGTGTGTGTGTGTGTGTGTGTGTGTGTGTGTGTGTGTGTGTGTGTGTGTGTGTGTACTTCATATATAAGTTTTGCGTACTATCTAGATGCGACAGCAAGCTTTTGAAGAAAATCAGATAACCGGACGTATGGTGTTGCTCTTGTGATTTTTCAGTTTTTTTTTTTCGATTTTTTCTAAAACGGCTCTAACGATTTTTTAAAAACTTGACGTTTTTATTACATTTTTAATGTGTATTGATGTGAGATAGGTGATTTTCCAGTTGAATACCTCAAAAATGGGTTTATTTTGTTTTTTCCTATTTTTTATTAACTCCTATTTAATAAAACACCGATATATTATTACATTTTTGAATTCAGTTTAAAATTTTAGAGACTATTCAACAATATAACATATAAGCCAATCACATTGCAGACATTTGCTTTTTTCAACCAATAACAGCAGTATATCACTGAATATTGGGCACCATGCAAAATATTCACAAAACAATGTACGTACTCAAAAAATAAATAGCCTTGTTGCGAAGTATCGCTTAGCAACGATGTTCTGTCCTTGGTGATATCGCTAGGTTACATAACACTAAACCCTAACAAACTGTGTGGCTTGTTTTAAAAATTTTAAAATGCTGTGGTTTGGAAGTATTCCGCTGAATTTAATTGAGAATGAATAATTATATTAATTGTTGGAATATTTTTCAATAAAGTTAATCGTTATGTATTAATATTGTTAAATAGTCGTCCCAAATACCACTCGAAGTGGATATATATTTTTTAAATATTTTGCCATTTCCATAGAAATTATTGCAAATTTCACTCAACAAAATCACATTTAAATGTCACTCGCCTTCGGCTCGTGACATTTTTGATGTGATTTTGTATCGTGAAATTTAAACGCAATAATTTACATGGAAACGACAAAATATTTGTCAAAAATATATCCACTGCTTGTGGTATTACCCTTGATTATTCAACACTATAATGAACGAACCAATGAAAATTGTTCAATTTGTCAGAAACGGCTAATCAAAATTGACTGTCATTGAAAACACCTAGGGCCGGTTGCAGAAAGCAATGTTAAGTCTGGTGTTAGCTAACGCGACGTCAAAATGAACAAAAACGAATCAAATCTCAAATGTTTATGGTAACTTCGTGCATTCAACAACGTCCTAATTTGCCCTCGCGTCCCGCTCAGGCAAATTAATACGACGTTGTTGGAACGCACTCAAAAAAATTTCCGGAAAGAATTAATGCTCTTATGAGATTATATGTGAGAATTTTTTTCGTCAATATGCAAATTATTACAAATTTCTCTCAACAAAAACTGCTCAAATTCCACTCGACCTGCGGTCTCGCGGAATTTTTAACGCAGTTTTGGTTTCGAGAAATTTAAACGCAATAACTTGCATGTGAACAAAAACATTCTCAAAAAATTTTCACCTTTTGTGGTATTACCCTTGATAATTTGTCCCTTCAACTAACGCTCTATTTTATACGGTTTCTGTAGAATTTGTAATTTTTGAAATTTCTTTACAAATGCATAAAAATTAAAAATCAAATTTTGGGCTAATTATAAGATCACTGTAAAAGGAAGTTGTGTGCGTGTATCACACCAATTTGTTTTATTTGTAATTGATTTAATTAGCATTTCCAAGTGTTTCCTTTTATTGTTTCAGTATTATTACGAACCTGAGGATATTTTTACCCTTATTTTCTTTTGATTTTTAAAATTATTTAGTGTCACAATGTCCACTTGCGAGGGAAGTTCTGAGTAAAGCCCTTTACTGATTTTATTCTGTTAATGAGGTCGTAACATCTACAATCTTTTTTATACAAACAACATCTTGAGGCGGTGCCCTTAATGGAATGTGGAATTTTGGAATGTTAAAAAACTGTGACGCTGCCCTTTTACGCTACCCTCGCGATAAGCGGGATCGGGATAGGTAAAGGTAACATTGTATTGCAGCGCACGTGAGAATGTAAAATAACTATTTTGGGTCAATGTATATTTTCTATTTTTCCGAACCACTTGAAATTTTCCGGCCGGACTTTCCAGGACGTCCTAAAAGTCCAAACATGTCCGGGGAAATCTGAATGTATGGTAACCCTATCCAAAATTACTAGAGTAGCTTATCCGCGCTTTGGACCAAGAGAATCAGTTTGAACGTAGTTAATGCAACTCGATAGATTATCGGATGTAAAATGAGTACCTAATTATAATAACGCCATTGTTCACTTCGCATGCATTGCCGCATACCGGTATGATGAAACATTCACCGTGATAACCAAGCGGCTGCACTTCTGGTAATTTGAAATCGTTGGAGTTATCTTAGCAAAACATCCGTCGTCGCCCGTCACGCCACTCAAGCTAAATGAATACAGTTATTGATACTTTCAATTAGGGGTCGCAATACCGGTTCCTTTTACGAAAACCGGTATTTTCGATATTGAAGTTTTACGAATACCGGAATCCCGGTATTTTCGATATTTTCGATATTTAGATAAGTTTTCGCCGAGATTCGAGATTAAAGCCTCTAATTTAGAGGTGACGATTTATTAATGAAATAAAAACCATGACAAAATTCACATTTTAATTTTTAATACGCTTTTAACAATAACACAAATGTCTTCAGACTTTAATCAAATAAACAAAAAGAATATTCTTAACTTAAATAGTTTTATTAATTAAATAATAAAATAATTTGTGTTTTTATTAATGTTTGGCCAAATTTAAGTAATGAGAACGTAGAAATGACAACGTAATGTATGATCGTTTAATTTTGACCGCAAATGGTTACAAAAGTAACCTGCTGACGAGAACATTACCAATCCTCTATGTTCAATTGTTCACGTCTCATGGTCGCGACTCACGGCTCCAGTTACACACGCACGATATAAAATAAAAACAAGAATAATCACAACGAATGTTTCTTTACAAATGAATCACAGACACAACAATTTTAGTTTGTCCTCCGTAGATCGGTCGATTCAACAGCTAGCGCAATTGAAACACGTGGTGTAAGGGATTCCCATGCGATTTATATTTTAAAAAAAAATACCAAAAATGTCGAAAATCCCGGTTTCCATAAATCCAATCCCGGTATTTTGAAGCATGCATTTTTGTACGGGATCCCGGTATTTTTGAAAGTCGGGATCCCGGTTTGCGACCCCTACTTACAATATTTCCAAAGTTGCCTATGGTTCTCTTACAAATATTATATGAGAGGTACCTATAACAGTAAGACGTAAAGTTGTTTCCATGGATTAGGAAAAGTGGCAGTGGCGTAACTATCATTATGTGCAGGGGGTGCGAAGAACCTCCGCGCCGAATGTATATAGGCGCCGCGGTAGCGGAGTTTTTGGTGAAAATAAAAGTTTTCCTAGAATAGAGGTTCAAAGCGGCAACAGACAATTATACGTGAGCGCCACTGGGCTCTTTTGAGTGCGCAGTCCTTTCTCCTTTTGAGTAGATTAGAAGTTCCAGCTCTAGTGTGTGTTTGTGATTCTTAGATTTCATAGTGCATAATGCATAGTAACATACTATAAATTCAAAGTTTTAAACCCCAAATTTCTGACGATTGCCTCAGATGCAGAGGTCAGAGAGTGCCAAATTACTTCAAACTAGGTATGAAACTGATCTCGATGACGGCTTACTAAAGCAAATTGTACAATTTCGATCTTCGTACATAACTAGTATTAAATATTGCTTATCAGTGAAGGAAGTGGGAGAAAAATTTCTGTCTAATAACACATCATTGGCTAGCTTTCCATATTTGTATACAGCTTATATCCTACTTTTTACATCCCGTCACTACAGCCTCCACTGAGAGATATTTTTCTAAATTAATAGTTATTTACTATACAAGTGGGATAGCATCATCATTAATATACGTATGTGCAAGTTACGAACGAGTACGTAGCACGAGTTATGTAAGCACACAAGTATATTAATGATGCATTATCACACATGTATTGTACAAAATTTTATCTACGACTGCCTAAAATTGAGAAAAGTGCATTAAGAGAAACGTCAGATCTGTCATTTTCAAAAATATTTTAGTAGGCAAATGTCATTATGTCATTCATTTGACACTATTTCAGTTACGTAATGAAGTCATTACACAACTCAGTTGCGTAATGAAACCATTACATAACTGAGTGGTGTAATGAGCCTCATTACCTAACTGAAATAGTGTCAAATGAGTGGCGTAATGCGTTACTTATTCCACCGGAGTAGATAAAAATTATTAAAAACTTTTTGCTAAGTAAGATGGGCCAAATACACCTAAAGAGTTTTGCATTACTGAGTATCGGGAAAGTAAGAGCCAGTACTTTTGGTTTTAATTCACTGATAGATATGTTAGCTTTAGCAAAGTGTCGCAAAAGAGAGTTTAATTAAAGTGCTAAACCCCGTTTCACCACTATAGAGTTTTAATTTTATGTCATGTCCATCGTCTTGGACTTAAAAATAAATGCCATTTTCGCAATCACCGTCGCAAGAAACCGCAATAAGGACACCCATATCGATTTTTAGGCTTATGTGCCCCATTTCACCCCCTGAGGGGTAGCGGACCCGACAGACGTTGTGCTGCCCGAACGTTGGTTTGCCTGCTATTGCCGGGTTTAGCAAACGTTTTTTCGATATTCGAATTTTCGATCTTTTTCATTTGAAAAAATATTGGAGGGTGGTGGGAGGGGGATGAAATTTTGGAGTTACATATATGCGAAAAATCTTTAAAAATTAAGAAAAGAAATTGGTCAAAAAATTTAAAAAAAAATCCTAGAACCCGATTGCACCGCCACCTACCGGATCCATTTGTGAATTTGAACCATCTAGGGACCCTCTCAAACACACACAAAAAATTTCATCAAAATCGGTCCAGCCGTTTAGGAAGAGTTCTGTCACGTACACACGTACAGAAGAATTATACCTATGTACTATAAAGATATACGGATGGGGCCATAATTATATGTATATAACAGCAATAAGATAACATGAACCACAAAATAGAATGCTTGAGTAAGAAAGAGATGACCATACAACAAAATTACTTTAGTAGGCACAATTAGTTGACATATGTCATAATTAAAGTGAGCGTCAAGCCTACTCGTATATTTGCTCTCTTTTTTACTCAAGCAATATGTCCTATTTTCTTGTTCATGTTATCTCATTGCTGTTATATAACGGGTGTTCATAAACAGTCGTCATCCCAGTTGCTTTGAAAAACAAAATGTTTTGTCTTTGATTAATTCGTGCAACACAGTGAAGCTTGGAAAAACGTCAAGTAGTTTTATAAAACGTCATTGAGTATAATACTGTCATAGTGCGATTAGGTTTGTTGAGTTTTGAAATCAGGTTTACGCCACAACAGAAAGCATTTATGCTCGAAACTTATTTTCGCAATGAAGTACTGGAAAATGGTGAATGGCAACACTCGATCGAAGCGTCTAAAAATGAATTCAGATTGAGGTTTCCAAATGTACTGTTTAACCACTATCAGTTTAGGAAGCAGTTGAACAGATCACTTGCAAATTTTCGAAAAACTGCTTCAACTGATAAACAACGGGGTGGTGGAAGACCTAGAGTTCGCACTACATCTTCAGTTCGAAGGTTTTCCCAAGAACTAGGCATTTGTAAAAGAAGTTTGTACAATGTTTTAAAAAAGAATATTCACTCGCATCCATACAACTTACAAATGTACTAGGAGCTGGTGAAATGAACTTCACGACGACGAGATGCAAACCGAATATTTTCAACAGGATTCTGAGATCCGCACGTAGCTCATTATACTTTAAATTATTTACGAGAATTTTTCGATGACCGTTTAATAAGTAAAGACCTTTATCCACCATATTCTTGCGACCTTACGCCTTTGGATTATTTCGTGCTTCCGTACATTAAAAATAATGTGTTTCGAAACCCAGTAGTACACACATTGGAAGACTTGAAAACAGCATTCACCATCAGTGTGACCAAATGACTCCAGATATGCTCATAAATGCATTTGAAAGCATGAAGCGAAGAGTTAATTTGTGTATTCAAGAAAATGGTCACCATTTTCAACAGTTATTGTAATATCAGTTCAGTTCGGTTTACTTTTGACACATTGTTTGACAGTTAATAAAACTTGCTGTTGTAAATAATAATGTTTGCATTTTTTCTCAATTTTAATAGACATACGTTTCTGAAGTCAAAACCTACTGGGATGACGACTGTTTATGAACACCCGTTATAATTGTGGCCCCATCGGTATTTTATTTTTCTTGTGCATTATTTAAATTTGTATTCCTTTTACGTGGTTTTCGTTTTTGTATTTTCCTATGTATTTTTATGTTTCATGTTATATTTTGCCAGTGTTTGATGTAATGGTAAAATCTGTTCTACTTTATGGGTCGGAATCGTGGACGGTTACAGAACTGGCAAAGCAGAAATTGTAGGTGTTTGTAAATAGGTGTTCGGTGGCCAGTCATTATTTCGAACAAAGATGTTTGGGACCGAACAAATCAGGTGGACATTAATATAGAAATTAGGAGAAGAAAATATGGATGGTTAGGGCATACGTTGCGAAAAAATAAAACTGAAATTTGCAGAAAAGTTTTGATTGGAAACTTGAGGGTTTCAGAAACAGAGGACGCCCGCGAAAAACGTGGAGGAGAACTGTAAAACAAGAGACAGGAAAGACTATAGCACAACTGAGCCAAAGAGCAAAGGAAAATGACAACTGGAGAGAATATATGAATACCCTCTGTCCCAATAGGGAATAATGGGATTATTATTATTATTATGTTATAAGTATTTAATAAAAGATTGAAACATCTAAATGTGTTTTATTTTGCAGTAAGTAACCTTTCATGTTACGAAAAGAGCTTATTAATTTTCTTTTAAATTTAAAGTGTTGCATGACCAAAAATCCCCCCCCCCCTTTTCTGAAACTTCTTGTCTACAGCGGCTATCATTTATTCTTGCACACCGGCGCCAAACCGTCTTCTTACGCCACTGAAAAGTGGCACTGTTATTGTAGAAGAACAACAGGCCATAGTTTACGAATTTCAGCTCCTGTCTATCTAGGAGAAACATAAATACCATTCACGCTGTTTTGACATAATATGAGGCCATGGAAATTTGGCATTTAGGTTGGCGGTTGGCAGTGTTTTTCTATATTTGAGGTTATAATTACATAGAGTCAATGTCTAATGCATTGTTGTCAGTTTTACTAGTTTGCAATACAAAAATCCTCACATGTTTTAAATCTAATTTAACACAAACCGTGCCCACAGCAGGAATAATCCGATTAATCCCCCAATTTTGATAATTTTTTGTTTATTTTATGATCAAACAATACCATCTCGTTTTAAAGTCGCGTATGGTTGCGGGAAATTCACCAACACAGCAAATATGTTTGCATGTCAGGCACTTCCGTGACGCAAAATTGTGTCACGTAGAACAGCGTGTCCAATGTTAAAAAAATAAATCATGGCCTCCTATTATGCCAAAACAACGTAACCGTAGTATATGCTCGACTAGTGTTGGGCAGTGGAAAATTTTCACTTGAAAACATCATCGGGAACGTAAAATTGAAAGTTTCTCGGGAATCTGGAAACTTTCCAAAATATGAAAGCTTTCTATTGTAATTTACGTTACAAGACCGGAAAGTAGTGATTTGCAGGTCGAACCAAGTGGATTCCAGGGCGAGCCGCAGGCGAGCCCTGAAAGCTTGCGGAGACCTGCAGAACAATTTTCGGTCATGTATCGTACTATATATTTTTGACGACATCCGAGTCCACACTTTCAAACTTGCGAATTCTCTTTCGGAATCTCAAGAAAATTATCACATTAGTATCTATTATTTGACTTATCCAAACAATAACACAAACTTGTTTCCATAGTAACGAAAGCATCAGGGACCGGCAAAAGCTTTTACCGATCCCCGATGCCCGTTTTCCGATCTTGACCGGAAAAACGTTAATTTCTGACGAAAAAATTCTCCAGAACTACATATTTTCTGGTCGGTCGTAAAAAAATAAATAATGTGTTCCGAGATGCACCAATTAGTGATGGGCTTATTCGAATGAAAAATAACCGGTTATCCGGTTATTGGAATAACCTGTGTAACTCGGTTTTCGTGTCAAGTATTCGAATCAAAAATAACCTCAACCTGATAAGTACTACGTGCCGTATCTCAGCGACTTGCGAGTGACCGAAATTCTGTAAATAATACGTCAAAACCTTTTCTACGTATATAATTAGATTGACCCAAGTGAGGCGCGCCGCTGCTTGTTGATGTTATTAAGACATTTGAGACTCCCAGTCGACGAGTTAAATTTATGGGGCCGTTCCTATTAAAGATAACGTTCTGCTGAGTATCAGATTTTGGTATTAATTTATAACGGCCTAAATTTATGCTTCGAAACGCGGTTGATTCTGCCTAATAAGGGATAAACGGAAAGCGAAATAAGATTTTCCAATATTGTAACAGATTTATATTTAACTTTTAATAACGGATCGGCCGTCGTCATATGATATGAACGTGGGACAAGAAGTGGATTTCGATGTTTAAAATTTTAAGTGTGCGTCCTTAGAACCGCGGAAGGCTGAAAGTAGATAAATTATGGATTCTAAAATATACCGGTATGATGTGCAAGCGAAAAGGGAAGAGTGGCTGCTAGAGAATTTTAGGAACTAAAAATAGATTCAATAGATACTTTGTATTCGCATATTTATCATTTCTTTATGATTAGTATTGATATAGCTATTCTCAATGGTTTAAACTCCTTAGAAATCAAATAAAAATCACTTATACAATTATTATAATTAACGATTAACCGAGTTCCTCTGCTATCTGCAAGTTACGGTGCCGATGCAGTTGACGGTGAATCGCCAACCGGCAAACCGCCAACCGGTGAAATCGAAATGAATCGAGAGCCAAAATTGATTCGAATTATTATTCAAATAATCATTCGGTTATTACTATGATTCGAATGCAAATAATTCGGTTATGAAAATTGTCCGGTTATGCCCATCACTAGCACCAATGCTGTATGACATTATCACCTATTTCAGTTGTAGAATGCACAGGTAAGTTTACCCTTTTATTTACTGCTACTGATTGAGCTTACCCTGACTATATTATATTGGCCCAGATTGCCTCATATTTATTCTGTAATTGCCCAAAATATGTCAACTTAACAGCTTTTAAATATAGAAATGAGTAGTAGGTATTTTTATTGTGTTAAATTTTACTTTCATGTAGACTACGGAATTGCAATATTCTGTGAAGACAGTGAACTATTCTTACTTTCCTCATCTAAAAGACGAAGGAAGTATTGTAATCACAAAAAAATCACCTTCCGAAATGTTTTCAGATCTTCACGTTTCAGGGTCCCTAGATGGCGAAAAACAGGTTTTCTCAATTCACTATGTATGTCTGTTTATCTGTTGACGGTATAACTCAAAAACTGCTGGAGGAAGACGATATTTTACATGCAGGTTATATGTATACCAGGAATGAAACCAAGAAAATTTTGGAAAAATATAAACAAAATTCTGTTTATTTTTGCTTTAACTGAGAAATAGATAAAAGTAGTAATTTGCACATAGGTCAGACTTTATACTTGACGATACTGGGGCTCAAAAGATACAGGGTAGTCATAAATTAAAAAGTTTTAACTCCGTACTGTTAAGTATAGCCGCGCATCGCAAAGCCGGGAGAGGTCCTCTACGGGCTCGTGGTTCAGGCGCCCGAATTTAAATTCGAAATTGATTTAATTCGCATTGCCAAGTGTTTCCTTTCATTGTTTCATTATTATTACGAACGTTATGATATTTCACCCCTGTGATTTTTAAAATTGTTTAGTGTCACAACGTCCACTTGCAAGGGAAGTTCTGAGTAAAACCCTTTACAGATTTTTTAAAATGCCAACGTAGAAATCGTCTGTTTGGAAGTTAGTATTTTACTGAAATTAAAGACAACAAAAAGATCACAGTAATTTGTAAATTCTGCAATGTTACATATTACAAAAATCCAACACGCTTGTTCAAACATATTGTGAAAGAGTGTAAAAAGTGCCCCAACGAAATTAAGCAGCAGTTTTAAGGGAAATCTCAGATTTCATTTACTTCAAAAATAACTTCTTTATCTGTGTTGCCTTCTGCGGGCCTTTTACAACATTCGAGTATTTCATCTGTTTCATTTTTATCATCTTTTGGTGACCAAATAGTGAACAATGAAGCAAATGTAGGTTTAATAACTATTTTCATATTAGTGGAGTTTGGTAGTTAAAATAAAAGAATCTTGTCAATGCAATTTGCACATCACTATAAAAGCTGAAATACGAGAAAGGTTACTACTTCTACCCCAATGCAGGAAATCTATCAGTTTTTGTTTTTATAGAACAAATTAGACGAATAACTGAGTTATATATACAAGTGGCTGGCCCTTAAAAATTGTTGAACATTCAGCGTGAGAATATATTCTTCAACGAATTCGTCCTGCTTACGGCTTACCTTCTCGAAAACGTATATCAACAACACTTCTTGATAATTAATTTGCCTGAGTACAGGCTGATGTTACTGAACGGACCACTGAAGCTGATATAATCAAGCCCAATGGCGTATTATAGCAAAATCCTAAGAAACCCGGGCTCACAGTAATTGGGTGTCCGGCACACACCCTCCACCATTTAATAAATGATACTTATTAGGCATTCTTTTAGTTTAGTTTTAAATAATTTTAATGGGCGTGGCAGCTTAATAGCTTTCGCTAATCTTAATATTTGCATGCCACTGTATAGGGGATCTATTTTTATATTTTGGTAGCACAATTTGTGTTTTCCCTTGCATTGTAATGTAATGTGAATATCTTCATGCTTAATTATTATTGTTATGTTTTTATATATGTGTTGAGTTAATTTCAAAATGTAAAAGCTGGTTATTGTTAAAATTCTATTTTCGATAAACGTTTGCGTGCATGCTTTTGTCATTCTCAAATTGTACATAATTCTGACTGCTTTCTTTTGTGTTTTAAAAATTACATTTACAGAGGTTGAATTGCCTTAAAACTTATTTCCGTAGGTCATAAAACTTTCGATCTAAGAATGGTACACTATTTTACAAATATTTTGGTTAACTTGGTATTTTAATTGAGTTAAAGCATACATAGCTGAGCATAAGGATTTATTTTGTAGCCCCTAGGGCACAAATAGTGTGCTAGAAATTTGAAATTCCCGTTACAATCTTCACTCACATCTCCATATCGTTCGGATTTTTGATAAAGCGATCCTAGCCGCTATGCGTGGATGTAGAGTAAATCGGTACGCCACGCAGTTCCTTCTCTAATCCTTACTAGAAATGTCCCGATATCGAGCTGACAGAAGAGTATAGAAGGGGAATTCTAAGCTAGTTAACTTTACTTGAGACTTGAACCCGAACCGGATCCTGACTACCGACTCTAAGTCGCGGCCCCGGGGCCTAGAGTTCCTTTCCTAACTTGGCTAGCACCGGTGGATTCGATTTCCATCTCGCTAGAAAATATCCTGACCTGACTAGCACTGGTGGATTCTGTTCTCATCTTGCTAGAAACCCCGTTTAATTCCCGCACCATCTAATCCCCCACGCTAATATTGCCATAACCGCTTCATAACCTTAACCTAGAGCACGGCTCATCAGAATACTAGGAGAAACTTCCAAGCCGCGGGCATAATCCAGGTGCCTCAATGTAGGTCTGCCTGCCATGACTCCGCACCTACCGAGATATTCCTGCGCTTACCGGCGATTCTAGCTGCAAAGAGCCGGACTTTGTAAAAGGTAAAAATGTTCACAAAGGACGTACCACGTCCAGCAAGGCTTGATGCACTCGCCGTAAACAACATAGACACCTTAAACAACATTTTTTCATTGAATTCTTTAGCCCATGAACCATAAATAACAAACTCCAGCTTTGCCGGCTCAAATATAGTCTTTTTCAGATCTATACAATTCTAGTACATCAGAGCTACCTCATCCAAGCCTGCGAGCACCAATTTCTACCTCATTTAAACTTTCTTTGAGAGGATCCAGGGGCAGCAACCGGGCCAAACCAAAGTGCCGTTTGGGTTGCCGAGTGTCCCAAAAAGTAACCGAACGCAGAACTAAAACGCCGAAAGAATTTTATTTTATAATATTTTATGTACAAAAAATATTCAGTAATTAAGAATTATTTTTATATACTTAAACATATTACACAATTTATTTCTACTCTGTGTTATTCCTATATTTTATATATTTGAGTACGGGTTCTGGGCATCTAATCTTTACCCGAGGCAACCAGTTTGAAACTAAATTTGCCAAATTTTGATCAAGTTTAAATAAGCACCCTTCGCAGGAACGACACTCGATCATTAAGTACTTTATTGAAAAAGGCCTCAAAAAATAGGAAAACTGGGCCACTTGGGCTTCGTTTTCTTTGTTGGCACCTACCGCATCTTAAGTGCGTAAAGCTAACCTTTAGCCACGAGCGCAAAAAGAAGTTTGTGGAAAGAATTCGGGGAAAAAGAAGGAACAAAAAATTGATAACCCTGAAAAGCTTTTTCATAGGACGAGTGTAATTTGAGAAGCAAGAAACATTAGGCAATAAAATATACTAAAAATAGAGATGGAAACAAACAAACAAATAAGTAATGGATAGATGTAAAGAATACGCCCAGGAATTACTAAAAAGGGATGCAAAACCATCTGGTAATAGTACACGCGAAGACATTGAATAATACGCAGGCGAAGATGAAGAAGGTAAAACCGAACATGATAGTACTGCAGTGTTAGTAGTTAGATATGCTTAACTAACTGCATTAATATAGGAATTGTATTTGGAGAAATAAAACACGAGGTTTCAGTTTCAAACATGAAAGACAATTGTTTATTTATTAAAACATGTGTAACCTAGCAATCTATACTAGGTTACATGCAGTCATACTGAATAGCTTCCCCCCCAAAAATATTTGATTTGGTTATCTGGGTTTTTTTTTAGAAGAAAAAACTATGGAGAACTATAAATCAGTCCAACATGGTCTAAATTCATGGGAAATAAAGGGCAGTAATTAACTGTTGTTAAAATAATAACTATGGCATAAAAAACAAAAGAAATGACCAATGATTGGTAAGTAGCGATACTTCTACCAATACCTACACAGGGTGTTTTGTAAGTACGTGTAGAAAATTGGCTGACAAAAAGTTTGCATCAACATGGGCCCGCAAGTTCTTCGTGTTCGAAATACAGGGTGTTGAACTTGAGAAAAAGAACGTAAATTTTGCAAAGTTTTGAAAACGCCTTGGAATATTATTTACAAATTTGGTATGTGTACATGCGGTACCATCTTTAAATTTACCAGTGGCCTGCGTATCAGCCCACGTGACACCACAGATTTCTTTCAGTTTTGAAAGATTTTGGAATACCTTGATTAAATCTACAAAAAACGCCTCTTGCGTTTCTTATTAAAATGCGCATGTTTTTTTAGTAAAAATTAGAAAAATGAAACCAAGTTCTGACAATTTGTTTTTGTTTATTGAAACATAAATACATTCGAATTAAGGGAAACGAAAATTTTCAGGAAACAAGTAAATCAAAGATCAAATGATCATCTTCCGACATCATGCACACATCAGCTATTCGTTTCATTGAATTACGTACACGTTCGAAAACACTTGAAATAATAAAACAATTGCCAGCACCTGGTTCCATTTTTCAAATTGTTACGAAAACACGGCGCATTTTTAACAAAATACCCAAGAGGCATGTTATGTAGAGTTTTAATCAAGGAATTAAAAAAACTTATGAAAACTGAAAAAATATTGATGTCTACGTGATTTCTTCTTTTTCTTATCCAATCGTGCAAGGATAGTACGAACGCCACTGGTGAATTGATAGATGGTTTACCATCACAAAAATTTGTTCTGGGCGCCGCATGCACACACAATAAATTTGTAATTGATATTCCAACACCTTTTTAAAAAATTTACAAAATTTACGATTTTTACTCTCAAACTTAACACACTGTACTGCCTTTTTGTCTCAGAATAAGACACGTAACATTCCGTCAATTTTCTACATGTAAAACACGGTGACAGTATGAAATGCAATAATTATCGAGGGCTCTCGCTTTTGTGTGTAGCAATTAAAATCTACGAAACAATCATTGAAGAGAGGTTGTAAAAAGAAAGAGAGAACACTCTTGACGAAGTACAGTGTGGATTTAGAAATAGCAGAGGCAAATAGGATTTCATTATCACAGTGAGATACGAGTACGACAAGAAAATGTACGTACGCCTTATAAACCTGAAAAAAGCATTCAACAGAGTACCGAAGTAGAAGCTCTGTGAAGTACTGAAAGAAACGAAAGTTTAAAAAGAGCATAAACAGAAGCTATCGAAATTGGGTAAGAATATCTAATGGAAAATCAGGAGAATTTGTGACATACCAAGGAGTCAGACAAGGAGGAGCTCTGCGCCCATATCTATTTACAGTGCAATTAGATGAAATTATAAAAACGTGCAATAGGCAGATTAATAAAAATATGTGGGGTTACATGAAACCAAAACACATAAATACGTTAGCATATGCAGACGATATCGTAGTAGTATCTGAAACCAAAGAACAACTACAAAATATAAGACGGTTTTAACACCTAGGGGTTACAATAAATGAAAAAGACGACGTAACTGAAGAGTTAGACAGGAGAGTGAATGCCAGAAAAAAACTATTCTATACGACAAGGAATACGGAAAACGAAAATAAGTATTAACACTAAACTACGAATTTATAACGCCATATAGCTACCGACCTTAACTAATGCTAACGATTTGGGCGCTCACAAACAAGCAGTAACAAAAGCTGCAAACCAACGAGATGAAATATTTGAGAGCCGACCTAGGTAAAACAACAACAGGCAAAATAATAAACAGAGTAATACGAGAATATTTAAAGGTGCAACCCCTTACAAAGAAAATAAAACACAGGCTAAACTGGCTCGGACATGTGCAGAGAATAAACGACATAAGATTACCAAAACAAATCTAGCAAGGAAAATGGATCGAGAAAAGAAGAAAAGGAAGACTACAGAAAAACTCGAATGATGCTGTAAGGGTAGATCCACAAGAAAGAGGAATAACGTGACAAGAAACCAAGGACATGCCCAAGATAAAAAAATATGGAAAAAAAGAATAACAGAGGAAGAATAGAAAAAGAAAAGTCTCGACACTGCACTGAAGCGGTACAGGAGGATCGATTATTTATTTATTTATTCACTTTAAACAGGCACATGCCTAATTACATAAAGTGCAAATTTATTTAATCATTACAATAATTTCGAACTAAACAATACAAAAAGAAAAGAAAAACAAGAAAAAAGGGAAATAAAAAAAACTATCTTCAACAGCTCACTCCGTTTTGTTATAATCATGGTAAATAATAATTATACGTATTTATTATAGTACGGAATTTACCGAATGTATAAGAAAAGTCAATATCTAAAAGCAAAGAGACTTGATTTGCTAATTTCAGCATATCCGTAATCGGAGTTCTAGTATAATACGAGGTAACGAAAACATTACTGAAACGCACAGGCCTAGGGGGTACTTTTAACGTCAATAGCGAGACCAACCTTACATCATTTATGTAATTATTCCAAATTGTATAGCATAGCTTTAGAGATGTAGTAAAACCCCTGCTTTCCAAGCTTGGCAGTTCAAACTCTTTTCTCATATGTGCAGATCTAATCATATTATAGTTAGGATACGTTTTGTACTTTATAAAATATAGACTAAAATATAAAACAATTTGTTTTGTACCTTTTCCACAGGAATTAGGTGTGACTGAGGTTGGGACCGCCAAACTATAGAAGCATATTCAAGTTTAGAACGTACTAGTGCACAAATATAACGCTTTTAGCGTTCTCCAATTTTTAAATACTTTACATTGTCTTACCCTAAAGTACGAAGTGCTGCCGAAACTATATGATCAATATGAAGTTTGTAATTTAGTTTACAATCATATGTAATACCCACGTCTTTAATAGATTCAACGCGCTTTAAAATGTTATTATTCATTTTGTAGTCAAATACGACTGGTAACTGCTTACGAGTAAATGACATTATGCAACATTTAGAGATATTAAAATTCAATTTATTTTTAATACTCCATTTATGTATGTTATTAATATCATTGTGTATTTTAAGCAATCTTCAACTTTCAATATTAAGATAAAATTTAGCGAATAACAAACATTTCATATGAGCCAATACATCGGGCAAATCATTTATAAAAATCAAAAATAAAAGCGGTCTCAAATTTGAACCTTGAGGCACACCAAAGTTAGCCTCAAACTTGCCCGATGTATTACCAAAGATTACAGAACTAGTATCTCTATTAATTAAAATATAATATTTCTGTAATTAGGTAATATTTCGAATTTACGAGAGTGACATGCTCCGAATTCCAATAAGTCATGTTTTCTAACATATACTGCTTCTCATAATCATCATCAAGATAAAACTTCTCTCAAATAATAAATACTGGTAACAATTATACCATCTATGATCAGAGCCCAATTTTGTATTTTGAACAAAAATTGGGGCGTGGCATAAAGAGTATGCGTACCTCTGATGTAGGAACCCTGAAGATATGAAGAAATCTTCGTAGGTGATTTTTTCACGATTACAATACTTCTTTCGTCTTTCAGACGATGGAACTAAAAAATATGGCTTTCATCCCTAGTTGTATAAATAACTATCTTAAATGCGATTTTATTGAATTTTATTCGATATGATTTTAATAATTTCGATTTGACTCAGTCGTATTGATCTCCATTCTATTCAAACAGTATGGACTTATAAATTTTTGAGACAAGGCTAGTCCTAAGATCATAAGTGGCGACATGCCAAACAGGTAACTTTGAATCATCTCAAAACAATGTAAATTCCGAAAGGCTCTCCCTGTTATAAATTATGCAGCCTCTATCCCATATCCCCCTAACATAGTTAGAAAATCTTGGAAGTTCCACGTAAAAGTACAAGTACAAAGTACTGAAGTCGGATCAATTTTGCAGAAGTCGTTTACTTTTTTTATTGTTCATTGAAATGTTAAACAGTGTTTAACATGATCGCATCCTCGAATGTTAAGATACATTTAACATGCATCCACTCATTTAACATGCATCCACTCGCGTCCTCGAATGTTAAGATACATTTAACATGCATCCACTCATTTAACATGCATTCACTATGGCAACATCACACATATTCATGGTAGTCCGATTTCGATTTAGCAGTTTTTAGTAATTATTATTTATTCAAAATTATTGCCCCAATGAACAATAAACTAATGAACGCATTTCGAGGGGAAACCGTCTTAACATTTCTCACATAAATTACCACTCTTGCTTCGCTGCGCTCGCTCGAGTGGTAAAAATATGCTCGAATGTTAAGACTGGGTTACCCCTCTTAATACGTTAATTACTAAAACTTTCGTTGCTCCGTTGAGAAACTACTGACTTGATGCTACATTACACGCTGAAGTTATTGATAAGTAGTTTCACTTGCTGATTATTACTAATGGCTGTTTAGAGTATCATAATACGCAAAAATGTATACATTTTATAGAAACAATAACTATCTAAAGTAGGGACATGAAATCAGACGACGTGCGCCACCAAGCAAATTTTAGTTTAGCTTAAATTGTTAATTTTCCATTGATAATTGATTAAGCTTAAACCAAACGCATGATTTCAAATGAGCTGTAAAGAAGAAAATAAATATCGGTTTTGTAAATCTAATGGTGGTATTTATGACTTTACTAAAATATTTTTGGTGGCGCACGTCGTCTGATTTCTTGTCCCTACTTTACACTAAAGTGTTTAACCTAATCTAAACGTTATAGCCGTTACCTGACCTGTTTCGTTTGAAGTTTCTTTTTTATTTGAAATTATTATAGGTACTAAAGCCAAACTGGGTCTAAAATTGTTGAAAGGTACTCACTAATCGGCAGAACGTCTGAAATGTTGCTCAATGGTGAAGACCAATTGACCATCAGTCGCACTGCCACAGCACTAGAAACAAAGAAAACGACTGTGTATTAGAGGTGGGTCGTTCGCGAACGATTCGTTCAAAAAGAACGAATCAGTACACTGAATCGAAGGAACCGATTCAGTCTTTGCAAAAGAATCGATTCTGTTCTGATTCACTTGCCAACCAACCGCCGACCGATTTCTGAACGAAATGAAATGAACGAAACAACGTTCGCGAGTCTTGACTTTAGCGAGTCTCGACTAGCTTGCGTTCTTACGTGCGAAGTTCGAACTGAATCGAACGTCTAAGCCTGAACGCTGCGGTATCAACTCAAATATCGCGGAAACATAATCAAAATTTTGATTTTATGATGCAATACCACTACTACTTCGAAATTTTGCTAAATCCAACAGGAAAGGAATTAAGGACTACATGAATCATAAATGCATGTATAAATTGCTGTTTGATGATATTTAAATATATGAATATAAAATCGTCAACCAAACTAAACCGGCTATTGCGAAATAGAACCACTCGTTCAGTCGACAGTAAACGAGTCAACTCGACTTTCGTGTCGAGTCCAACTGATTCATTAACGAACGAATCTGTAAGAACGAATCAGTTCAAACGAACGACTCAAATGAATCGATTCACCAAAAAGAATCGAACTTCCCACCTCTACTGTGTATCCGACACTCGACCTAACACCTGACTGCCCTATCCCCACTATTGCACTGTGAATTAGTCATATCATCCATACACAAGGGATTCCCCGAATAATAATGCAGCCACAGACCAATAAAGAAAATAGCCAGCTCACTCTCTTACTCAAAAATGGGACGCGATTTTGCGTGAAATTTTTAGTTACTGACAAGTACTACAACATAGCAAGGCACCAAACTGTATAGGTGACTGTAAAGTAGCGATGTGTCGATCCGGTCGGTTTCGATACAAAGGATCGAATCCGGGGCAGGATGGATTTGGATCGAGTCCAAGTTTTGGTCCGGATTCGTTCCGAGGAACGAAAAGGTCGCGAGGCGTCAATTCTCGCCAGCGTTGCCAATAGCTCTTCAAAAAATTACTGGCAGGGAATTCCACCTTTACTGGCAATTACTGGCAAATACAAACTTCCGTTTTTACTGCAAATTACTGGCAGAGTCAACATTTCGCATTTACTGCCAAAGTCGAATTGATGCCCTATTTTTTTAGTTTTGCATCAACACAGCAAAAGAAAAATATTTTATTACACAAACTATTTATTATTAAATGGCAACAAGTAGGTAAAAAAAATCCGAAATAAATAAATAAATATTGCTTTAATACAAATACTTAAATCATAATGTACATATCAGTTTAAGAAAAACTAACTAAATAAACACATATTGCTTATGTAACTCTTAAACCAGACAAACAAAACAAAGGAAAACAATATCAAACAAAAATATATTTGAAACAGTTGTCATGGCACCATGACAGAATCATAAATTACTTTCCTTTCTGCCCCATATAGCACTGTTAATCATTTTATTTGTACCTCACTTGTAAACATCAATTTATCAAGTCACTGTATTAATCAAGAAAGTTTATTTTAACAAGTTACTAACTTGTAAAATATTTACAAGTTAACTGTCAGTTTTACAAGCGTGCTCATAGATAAATGATAGCGTGCAAAGCCAGAGTTGCCTTCCTTAGTATGTGTCATATTGATGAATTTAGTTGCTTGTCAGTTTGACATTTTGAATAAATGGTAAATTTCTAGTTATTTACAAGTGAAGAACAAATAAAATATTCAACAATACACGCAAGGTAACAGGTTTTACTGGCTCAAGAAGGTGACTGACTCGCCTGCGGCTCGCCAGTCATATTCTTCTATTCGCCAGTAAAAACCCTCTTACCAAGGTAGTAAGGTTAAATACTCCTGTCTGTTGGTGTGAATTTCAAAACTCCATCTTGATTCTTAATAGCGTTTTTTATTGCTAATATGGCAGCAACGGTATCGGTTTTTAACCTATTCCTTAAATCGATTTTGACATTATTTAGGTCGCTAAACAATCGTTCAACGCTGGCATTAGAAAATGGCAATATAAGTAACAGGCTCATCACTACTTTTAGATTAGGGAAAATTTCAGCACCACCAGCATTTTTTAACTGCAACACTTTTGCCCAATACTGTTCAGCAGGAAAATTGCTATTTAAATCTAAAATATAATGGTCTAGTAGTGCATGACTTCTCCACTCATTGTCTAAATCTAGTTTATTAACAAATTGGTTTAAGAATGGAAAACGGTTTAAAACATTTCCTAATGATTTGTGTTGATATGATTGAGGTATTTTGGGTCTAGAACGGTCACAACATTAAATAAGTCATCCTCAAAAATGAAGCGTTGTTTAATTTCTGCAACTACTTGAAGATAAAATTTTAAGCAAGATGAATAAAACTCTTCCGGCATTTTGTAACAATGACAATAAATGAGGGGTTTTTTGTCGATTTTTACTGGCTATAAGACTTTACTGGCAAAATTACTGGCAAGATGAATTTTTACTGGCAAATGCCAGTAATTACTGGCACTTTGGCAACTCTGATTCTCGCGGACATTCATTCCTTTGGCATTCCGTTATTCAATCCATTTCAATACAGAATACAATACAATGTGTTGATGGGGAACAGCAAATGATGATGGTGTTCGTTTAATAGAGGCTCGACATCGACAGGCGACACATGATACGCCGAAGTTGCATACTTTTTTATTAGTTATCACTGATTTATGGCTTTTGGCGGCTTTGTATGTGCCCAATTGTTGTTTGAGACATATAAACATACTGAATTACCGACTGCGTGACCACTCACCAAAACAAAGATATGCGCGTTGTTCGTTACGGGTCCGGAATAGGGTGACCACCTTTTAATTTATATAAACCCTGAGAACCTTTGTGAATAAAAAAAAGTTTTCTTCAATAAGAAATACAGAATGTTTATAAAAAACAAAAGCAAGCAAATAAAACCAATGTTTTGATTCCGTACTATTAATGGTTACCAAATATAATACGAAAATGCTAATCCGGGGGGGGGGGGGGGGGTAAACATGTATTTTAAAACCTTTTTTACTTTGAAACATTTTAGCTCGTGTTATTTTTCTCTTAAAACTAATAGTTTTTAAAACAAATACGCTGCCAATTTCAACACTATAAAGCTATAGCCATTTTTTTTTAAATGTAAGTCTTCTAGCGGTAGAAAATATATCCCTGGCTGAATGCGTAATTTCATAGGAGCAGTTGCAAGAGCCAATTTCTTTTTTATTTTCTTACTCTCGAAAGAACTGGTGTTTTTTATAATTTTTTATTATTAAATTTTCACTTCTATTAATATTTTTTGTCACAAATACTGCGCAGATTTCAATAACGTGTTTGTAGATCAAAGAAATAAAGGCATTAATAATAATAATTTGAATATCCTTTCCCAATTTGCAGTAAAATGACAAAAATCTAATTTCACCTCCCCCCCCCCCCCCCAATATCTTCCTAAGATTGAAAATTGAACCTATGGTTAAAAGAATTTTTTGTCAATTTGTGCCAAGCATTTCAGTTACACCATATACATACAGGGTCCCGAAATGATGTGTGGGGGAAAGATATTTCTAAGAGTATGAGAGTTACATAACATTTGTTTGGATATAAGTTGTATAGGCCATTCATTAAACATAAAAACATTTTAATGTTTTTGAAGTTGGCATTTTTTCTACTGGGGATTCTGTATTTTATTTTGCAAAGGTTTCTCATTTCTCATCATTTGAGTGTCAAAGTAGATATTTTCCGGAAATTCTCACTGACATTTTTATAAAATGTAATAAAAATACCTATTAATAAACGCTACGTCAATAGTATCTACCAGAGTATTTGTATAATATTCTTAATGGTAGTAATTTATAACACTTATGACAGATGCTAAATAAATATCACACCTTTAACCTATTAGTATTAGTAACTTTTTGTAAGTACATTCCTAGACAAAGATGAATTTCAAAAGTACACTCATGAAATGTTGGAAATCAAAGGCCACTTTGTGTTTTTATGTTTAGTGAACAGACTATAGGTACTAAAATGGTGCACATTAATGAAATGTCTTTGTTGTACAGGGCTGCTCACAAACGTGTGGCGAACCAAACCTACTCGTTTTTTTAAAAATAGAATGCCCTATAGTTAGGTATAATATATTGTTTTATGGGGATTATCAATCAGTGGTAGGCGTACGTCTAGGGGTACACGCGGTGGTTCCAAGGGATACGCCTGGTTGCTTATACAAAACGGCGGACTTCATTTGTGTTGTTTTCAAAACAATTATTTGTTATATTATAGAAAACTATATGTGAATAACTAACCCTTTTTCTACAATTTGAAGCAATTCTGACTTATCCACAAAAGTAGAAATGGAACTGGTCGATATTTCTTGTGGTATGACAATGTACCAAGAAAATGTTTCTTCTGTCTCCAGCATCATTTTGGGGACGCCTTCTGGGACCTTTCAAAATATAACCGTTTGCTACACATAAATCGCAATCCTTAACTCTTCAGTGAGTATTAGTGCCAGTAGGTATACTTCGTGACAACCAAATTTTGAAAGAATCACTGATAACTTGACAAGTGTGTCATTAAATGTAGTGCTATTATCCATAGATTTTCAAATTTGATTTGCCAAGAAATATATACATACTATTAATTTCCTGATTTGTTATATTTGCGGTATAGATTTATATTGTAACGGCCTTGAAATCAGGCAGCTGCAAACGCGTGAGGCACAGCCGCCAGGAGACAAATAACAAATAAATATAACCATATATAACCATATAAATCATTACTGTTGAGTGCAATATAAATAAATAAATGTATCGTTGTTAGAAATAGTTCATTAGTTTAGGTAATTTGTGTTCTGCCTTGATAATTGGTGTGTTTGTAAATAATCATAATTAGTCGTTGTAAATAAATGTTTAATACAAGAAGCGTCGTATAATTTTGTAAATAGCCCGAACGTAAAAACGTAACAATATATTTTATGAATATTTTTCTATTGTTTTTTGTTTAAATACGTGTATTGTTAGTATTTTTGTGATTTAAATTACTAAAAATATAAATAATATAATCATTCTTTGTATTCTTAAGTCATTTTTGAAAAATACTTGATCAATCATTAAGAAGATTTTTTATTTTGTAGTAATAAAGCTTATGCTAATATTATGAATACAATAGTTTTCAAGGGTAATTGAGAAACAGCTAATATGCTAAGGGATGCGTCAAGAAAAAGGGTTGAAAACCGCTGTTCTAAAGTTAACGGATTTGGAGATAATAACGACTTTATTCAAAACAGACTCAACTTCACTTAAAATTTATGTTTTTTGTGAATTACTTTACGAATGAGAAATGCATAGTGCTTTTGAGCGTGAATGCTATATAGAATACTCAAAATTTTCAAATTTAATAATTTCGGTTTTTTACCTCTGTATTTTTTAAAACCTTCTAATGAGTTTTCTTCTGATATTTTAAATCATATTGCTAAATTTTACGGTTTAGTCAATTATATGCGAGATAAAACATAAAAACAATTTTACGCTCTTTTAAGTTGCCTTTTTTAAAAATTTATAAACACATTTAAAATGGCAATTTAAACACTTGAATACTCCGAACACAACAAACGAGGTTTGAAAAGAAAAATTAAACCTTAATTGACTCGAGAGATAAGAATCACGAAAGAACGAGTAATACAAAAGTAAATTACCTCTAGTATCAAATGAAATTAGATTAAAAACGAAACTAATATTCAAAAAATCTATACCAAATTATATGAAATTTCCAAATATTTCACCTTGTTGCCGAATACGATTGAACCTAGAAATAATATAAATTAGCAGTTTTACTTTTTACCTATTAAATGGTTACATTCAAATTGAATCCCATTATTTAAGCAAAAGGCAAATAGCAAGACATGATACTATTATATGAAACGTATTTTATTTTCATTGATATAACTGACGGTTAAGTTAACTTTAGACATTATTACAAATTTAGTGAAACCCGTAGATATTATTACAAAATCCGGAGCTCTGAGACGCGGTGTAGAAACCCTGAGACTCCGGGCGAAACCCTGAAAGCTGGTCACCCTAGTCCGGAATGACCAAGAACCCCGGGTGTCTGAAATGCACATTCAATTTCGATGTCGATCCGAGGATCGAATCCGACGGACTCGATCCACTTGCGGAATGGGATTGGAATGAACGAGTCCGCAAAAGTATCGAAACTTCCCATCACTACTGTAAAGTTGTCTCTCAACTATGTGAAACTTCGCGGAAAATTTAAATTCAAATTTGTTCAATATCAGGTGATCAACAAAATGTCACGTCTAGAGTGATATGGCTCCATTTAAATTATGTGGAGCCACACCACTCTAAACATGAAATTTAGTTGATTACTCTATATTGATAATTATTCGAAATTATTTGATTTCAAAATGCTGTAATTCGTGTTATATGTTTGGCAGTATTGAAGTGTAATGCAGGCGGCACTGTTAGTCTATGTCAAATTAGGTTTGGTTTAGATAGTTGCTACTAAACGTAGTAAACAGGGCTACTGGCGCCTGTGTACAAAAAAGGATTTTGGCGCCCCTTAAGGCATTTTGGATCATGTTTTCTTATTTATTTTTTTGAAGGTAGGTAGGTAGGTAGGTGCTTGAAATAAAGAAAAAACTGAACTTTAGAAGTCATATTTATTTGTAGACTAAAATATCAAAATGAAACAAACAGAATAAAATCATAACAAAATAAATTAAAATAAATTCTTGTTCACACCCATTTTAAAGCATTTACTTAACTAATGGGGTACAGACACGTTGTTTATAAATACTAGAAAATAACCCAAAACTAAAAATCACATTTTTTTTAGGAACAAATAACAGAAATATTGCCTAATGTCTACATATATGTAAGTAGGTACTACTTTCTACTTATACTTAGATATTTTAAAAAATATGCAGATACTTCTGATAACAAATACCTGGGTAACTTCGTTATAAAATCAAAAATTATAGCTAGGTACAATAGAAAAATAAAAAATAGCTATTGTAGTAGCGATATTTTCCGAGACTTTGCTGTTGCAAATTCATTAATATTGCTAGCCCAGCAATCTTTCTTGAAGCATTGTCGATCTTAAATAATTTTTAATAATTTTTAACTTTGAAAAAGATCGCTCGCTAGAAGTTACAGATACAGGCAATGCCAGAAGAATTCTTAGTGAAATGCTTACGTTTGGAAGGGTGGAGATTAAATTGTTTTCAAATATATATTGTAAAATACTTAAGGGGTCAGTATCATCAAGTAATGAAAACAACTTTAACGCTTTAATTTCATTGAACAAATCATTGGAGTCTATATCCTTATTATCCTGATCTGTCAGTCGTTCTTCAATAACAGAACAACGTTTTAAAAGATCGCTGTCGCTTAATTTAAATATGTCGCTAAAAAATCCGAAAATATTATCATACTCATTTAATAAGTCAAATCGGTTTTTTAGAGAGCTTAAAGTTTGATCTATAATTTTTAAGAAAAAACTAATTTTAAATGCGGTTTTTGGATCATGAGGGGTCTCATCTCGGTGTTCATAGTCAAACAGTTTTGGTTTAAATTTCCTCCTGACCGTTGGTAACGGTGGAAAGTCTTCTTCAATTTCGAGAGAGAGTGCTACTTCTTTCGCTTGTACAAGAATTTCTTGAAATTATTGGTCAGATCTATATTGCTGGAAGTGATCAACTAAATTTTTCAGGTAGGTTTGGCATACTTTAATATAATTGTAGCACTTTGGATTTGTTTGCTGACAATATTTATATGAAATAAAACGTCATGCCAAATAATAATTCCACAAATACATTGAAAATTTTGTACAGACGTTAAGAGGGAACTCGCTTTATGTCTTGCATCAATGTGAAAGGAATTATCTTCAGCTACTTCTAGAAGACTTTCGCAAACCTTAATTAAATAAAGTTTAAGGGGCTTTATTGCATCAATTCTGCTGGACCATCTTGTCTCGCTTAGAGGCTTTAAACTTAACCTGGGGACATTTTTTCTCATAACATTCCACCTTTTTGTGGATGACGAAAAAAAATTATATAACTCTTGCACAAAATTTAAAAAGTTTATTGTAGCATCTGACACCTTAGAAGCGTCATTTACTGTTAAGTTCAAAGTATGAGCCGCACAAGGTACAAAAAGGGCTCTCGGATTCGCATCAAGAATGCGTTTTTGAAGCCCAACATGCTTTCCCTTCATGTTTGCCCCATTATCATAACCTTGTCCCCTAATATTTTTTATATCTAAATTTAATTTTTTCAAAATTTCTGTCACAAATGTATATATCCCTTCCCCTGTAGAGTCCAGTATTGGATTAAACGCAATAAAACTTTCCTTAACTTCAACCTTTTTTGAAGTGGTGTTAAGGACAACATACCTCAGAACAAGACTAATTTGCTCAGTATGACTAGTGTCTGGTGTACAATCTAATATTATTGAAAAATATTTTGAACTGCGAACCATTTCTAAAATATTATTTCTTACTTTCGACGACAATAATTCAATTATTTCATTTTGTATTTGCACGCCTAAATAATGAGTCATTTTAACAGATTTTTTTTGGGAGTTACACACTCGGCTAACGTGCTGTCTCATCACTGAATCAAAAGAGGCAATCATCTCAACAGCTTTTAGAAAATTTCCATTATCATGTTCGAAAAGTAATTTAGAAGAACATTGAAATGCCAAGCATTGTGTAGATAAATACTTAACAATCGCAATAATTCTTTCCAACACGTCGCGCCAATATTTTTTTTTCCGTTTCTAAAATCCGCAGGTGATGAGCATTAACAGTCGTAGATGTCTCCAACATTTTTTTTTAAATTTACCCGACTGTTCATATAACTGTTGTATAAAACTGACGTTTCGTGTCTCTTCATTAGCAAAGACAAGTGTTGCCAATCAGATACTCTATTTGTATCACAAAAAGTGTTAGGAGTTTTACCAAAACAACTTACAACAACAAAAAATACAGAATCTTTAGAAATAGAGTAAATAAGCCAAGTCATTTCGACTTTTTCTCCATTTGCTAGACTTCTTACAAAGTATTTGCACGAAAACTTTATCTTATCTTTATTACTAGGAAAGCTAAAACTGATGTCTATCAAGGGCGGACCACGTTTAACCAATATTCTAGCTATCTTATTGGTGATTCTTTCGGGCCACAAACCGAGGTCGGATGGAATTATATCGACACTAGCCTCATTAAAGCTTTCATCGAAAGTGTCACTTGCAGCAGGTATTTCGGTAGCTGACATTACCGAACTTCTTACACAAGCTGAATTACCTGAAGTGGATTGTTCAAGTGCTGTAGACGAGGATGGTGTCATCGCTTCATCGGGCTCTGCATCAGTGCTGCCAATCTGCGGGTAATTACCCGAAATTCGGGTATTTCAGACATTTGCGGGTAATTACGCGGGTATTGAATATTACCGGTAATTTCGGGTATTATGAAGCTGAAGCTATCCTTCAAACGTAAAAATAGTATATTATTATACTAGTTTAATAAGAAGGACAATTGTAGCACGTCTACGCTACGCTCGTCGTGCCCCAATGGAACGAGTGCTACACTGCTACACTTCCTCTTATTACACGAGTATAATATACCATTTTATCTACTTTGTATAAAAAAATAATCAAAAGCTGTTAATTTGGACATTTCATTAATGTGACTATCTGCCAGTTATGTGAAACAAGGTAGGCTGTTTCCATGTTTTTCATATGAAAATAACAATGCAAAAACAGTGTTCTAATAGACTCTATTGTAGCACTGTTTTCGGTGTTATAATAATCATATTGTGACACCAAAGTAGATACACAATATTAAATAAATATCAATAGCTTTCTACCCCTTTGATTCTAAAATGAACATTTTAAATTTTTATTGCTTTTTTAATGTGTACTGATGTGAGATAGGTGATTTTCCAGTTGAATACCTCTAAAATTTGTATTATTTTGTACGGTTACTGTAGAATTTGTAATTTTTTTAAAATTTTGACAAATGCTTAACAATTAAAAATCAAATTTTTGGCTAATTGTAAGATCGCTGTAAAAGGAAGTTGTGTGCGTATATCACACCCGATTTGTTTTTTCTTCAAAGGATTTATGTTGTATTTTTAATAAATAAACAGAAAAATAATTAAAACTGGAGTTTTATTAAGTTATGGAGTATTAAAATAATCAACATAAAAAATAATATTATTTGAATTCGCGGGCTTTCTGCTGTTTTGCACTTGCGGGTAAAATCGGGTATTTTCGGCATCTGTTGTGGGTATTCGGTAATTCTACGAACGGTAGCGCTGCTCTGCATCAGTAGAAGCTGTTTTGCTGCTACAACCGCCGCCACTTGTTGCAGGACCTCATGTTACCGTGGTCGCCTCTGTTGAAATTTCAGATAGTCCACTCACGGTTACTGATATTACGGATTTAGAATCTTGAGATTCGGTCGCATCGATAGTCTCCGTGGAATCTTGATTGTTTTTCAAGAAGTGCTTTAAAGATCCAGCCATTTTTTCCCTTTCTTGTAGTCTCAGTTTCTTTTGCTCGCGAAACTTCTCACCTGAAGGTCTCTTTCTTTTATCCTGAAAAAACAAATAAATAATTAGTACTTATGGGAATTAGGAATTAACTTCTAAAGTAAGCACAATAATAAGCACCAAGTTTGCATATTTGAGTAAAAAGCAATTTGTTCGAGCCTTTTCAGCTTAAACCCTTTCAAAAATAAAGGCAGAAAAAATATTAAACTAATTTGATCTTATAGCCCTTAAAAACCCTACAAAATGTTTTTTTAAAAGATCGATAGCATAAAAACTAAGCGAGTTATGGATAAAAAACCAATTACTTTTTTAAACTCGTACATGACATTTCAATTAATAAAAAGATATTTGGTAAAAAAAAATAATTATAACCAGTATCCTATAAAGGGTTAATGTTGATAGTATAAAGTAGGAAACAGTTACCATTTTATAAAAAATCAAACCGTTGAAATTGCAGAGAGCAGGTATTCAGCACTTAATTTTTTAGAAAAAAAAGTAGTAAACAAAATATTATACAACACAACACTTGACAAAATAAAAATAACTTCAAATGTAAAAATTAATAGGATTACTTATTTTTATGCACTTGTTGCACGGTCCAGTGAACTAACCGGTTTAAAAACGCCTCTGGCGATGCATCGCTTTTATAGCGCTCCAGGCATTATTCATGTCTGAACAGGAAAAATCAAGAAACTACCGCCTAACATGTTCTCGCAACATAGGAATCGGCAGTAACTGGATGATATACTAATAAAATTTCGTGTGTATTTATACCTAATCCTATTTAATTTCTCAACTTTTATTTTAAAATTAATTTTTGTTTTTTATTTTTTTTGCAAATTTTTTTGCAATTTTTTTTGGACCCTGGGTTTTGGCGCCCCTAAAGGATGGCGCCCGTGTGCATTGCACACTTTGCACATATGGTAGCGGGGGCCCTGGTAGTAAACGTAGTATACAAAAATAGCATATAAAATGACACAGTATTTCAGCTGTTCAGCATTTCAAAAATAATCTAACTTTTAAACATGCTCTTTTATCGGTATATTCGAGTGTAAAAAGTATATTACCTGAATATTTATGTTCTCGATAAGTCAGTATCACAGTTAAAACTAGCTTCTGCTGCCTAAATTCTTCATTAGTCGGGGAATACCGATATTATATTTGGAGGTTTTGCATTTATTAGTAGCTTCAGCGTACTTATGCGAACGTTTTGTCCGTCCGTCCGTCCGTCCGTCCGTCTGTCTGTCTGTCTGTCTGTCTGGATCGCCTCTAACTTTCGAACGGCTACAGATATCGAAATTTTGAAAGGGGGCAAAGTTGTTGCTAAGGTCCCGAGCACCTTCATGCGCTATTTGGTTTTGGCGAAAGGTGGCGATTTTCCACTTTGCAAAATTTCCAAGCATTGTAGCACAGTGGCGGCTTGTCCACTTGGCGCCATTTACAGAAGTTCGGTGGTCACTTTTTGAACTACACATTCTGGGTGCACTATAATACTTAATGTTTTCGCAGTGCTGAAGCTACTCTTTAGACCTGTACTTGAGCAGTTTATTTCGTACCATAACTGCATTCCTTATTTATTTGCAATTTCTAACTTTTTTAAATATTTGTTTGTGTAAAATTACAGCCTTCATAGTATTTCCGCAATATGACAACAGTGTTACGAATATAGATAGTGATTCGGCTTTTGTCGTACATTGGGTTTGGTCGTATATTTTCACTCTGTGTTAAAGTATTTCCTAATTTTCATGCCGCGTTGAGTTGTCTCATTTAAATTTATTTCAACCCAGAAAGTTCCCCTTTAAGCACTCACAGAACCAAGGAACTGCGTGTTATTTTAGATTACATTTTATTAGTACTGAGACTCCAGCGCTCCGTCTCGCGTGTCGACGTGCTACGACTTGATGGTTGAAACGTCGCGTTGTGCTTCGAAACACTGAGGCAAGGAGTCAATATAAAATTTGCATGCAATAAGAGCGACGAAGTGTCGTAGGAATGAATAGATATGGCAATAAACGAAGCCACTGGCAAATGTAGGGAAGGGATGGACGAACGCCTAATTTGAAGAGTGGGAACTATACCTTTTTATTTTTTTAAATGTTATTTTATACTCAGCCAACAGCCGTTAGGCCAATTATAGGCGTCGCTGTACATTTTATGAGGACTTCCAACCCCAGTAACGACTGTTATGATGTTATTATGACATCCGGGGCCAACTACTTCCGTGGCAGTCGTACCACGAGGCGCCGAGAGAAGCAGCCGTAAACCTCCCATCCAAGTTCTGACCAGAAAGAGCGTTGCTTAACTCTACTGATCGTACGTGGACGCTTGTTCAAGCTACACCACCGGGACTCTACTACTTGGAGAAAACGTAGTTTCGGTGACACGAATCGAGAGCCCCGAGGGCTGTCGCGGCTTTTAGAATCGCCGCAGGAAACTAAGATGCGAGAAAATGTTTAAAGTGGTCAATGTCGTACAGGCGGTTAGCCGATATTCGTATTTATTACTCCTAGCTTTAACTTATTTTAATTATGATAATACCTGTGAGTTTTTCACTTAGGAGGATTTAACGGCGACTTTCTTATGTTTGTTCAACACCAGAGCCCAAGTTCGACGTATGTTGTTAGAGTTATTTTGAAAATCGCCCGCGAGAGGGAAGCTTCACTGCTCTTTTTCGCATTTTTTGGTTTCTAAGCCGCCCTGAGCTGCTATAGGAATCTGCTGCTCCAATCAAGTCTGGTTTGGGAGATATTACTTCCTATTGAAACCCTCTTGTGCACAGCTCTCTCGGTCTAAGGTACCTGTACTAGATTTTAAAGGGATTCACTGAGATGTAAATGAGTTTTCTTCCTCTTAATGTAGGCTGTTGATAACTACACAAAGTGTGGTTTTCATAAACCATATTCGGCCGTGGCCGGTACATGTGGCTAGTCTAACCCCATGGATTAGAGAATAATGCCCTTCTACAGGGGTGACGACAAGGTGTTGGTATGGTGATCTCCGGTGATATGCATGAATTAAGGGTGCGCTCGCTCAAGTAGTTATCTTTTTTTGTCGTTTTTGAATATTGTGGCTCTTCTTGCCGTGTCATGTGACTCAGTTTGAATTTGCTTGTATAAGCGATGTATTATATTGTTGGTATACCTATAGTAAGATTTATTATGTGTTCGAAGCTAGCTCGAAGTTTGCATGTCGAGCTTCTTCTTTGTATTTACAGCTGTGGCTCTATCAATTTTTTTGTGCTGTTTACCTATTCTACTAAAGTTATTGGACTTCGTGAAGTTATAAATTGGTTCATGTATCGCATGCTGCGACCATTTGTGCTGGCATTTTACGTTTCCTGTTATGCAACCCCGGCCATTTAAAACTGTAATAAACCTAATTTATTAAGCTACATTTTTGTTTATTTGAGTGAAAGTAAGATTCATTTGAGCAATAAGGAAGAACGCTCTTCAAACGCGCTATATTCAAAAGTTATTTTTAGCTATTGTCTGGACAAGTGTAAGAGAAATTTTAACTCAAACAGCTAAAGCAATTATGTATTTAGCAGAAAAGAAATTAAGCAAGCAGATGTATGAATCTTCGAGTTGACTTCCACGGTGGCACCTTGGCATTCATCGTAATTTTTATTGGAGTTCATGAGTAACTTGAGCCCTACTCTCCCGGCGAGGTAGCTGACGACGATTGGGAGCTTGATACGGTTGCCTTTCAACGCAAAGCAACCTGTAGTAAGTGCGGTGCGGTGTCAAAAAATCCTGATTGTTCCATAACATGTTTTCAGTACTTGGCGCTTGCAATGTTGCCAGTTTTAAAACTCTTAAGTTGCTTCTAACTTTAAAAGTAAAGCACAAAGCTAACAATTGAAGGACCGAGTGAATAAAGGTGGCATGTTACTTGTTTTTTAATTTTAGATTTTTGTATGGATAAAGATTGTAATTAGCCTTTTTTCAAGGAAAACTACGTACAAACTAAAGTTTGTAGTTTCAAGAATTGGTGATTAGTGGAAAAATTAGTTATGTACACATAAATTTGGTGCACCTTTAATGAATAAAGGTGTTATGTAGCAGTTCTGTAACACGGCCCTTTAGTTCTTGAGTGTTCTCAGTGGATAAAAGTGTTATGCGGTAGTTTTGTATACTTGACCCCTTTATTCACTGAAACTTCTTAACAGTAAAGCTGTAATGTTGAAGTTTTCGTTACGTGACACTTTTGTCCATTAAAAAGCCTTTTGTTTGAGGCAGACATAGTTTTATAATCTCATTGTCGTTATAGATACAGTTACACCTGCGGAGATAACCATTTTTTACGTGCGCCGAGGATGTATCAAATAGGGGTAGTTGAGAAATTGCAAGTTGCTTTCACACATTTTTACAGATGAACGAAGATTTTCGCAAAAATAACTACTTTTATAACAGGTATGACAACCATGTGTTGGTATAGTGTTCCCCAGTGATATGCATGAATTAAGGGGGCGCTCGCTCAAGTAGTTATCGATTTTATTAAACGTCTTTTTTTTGTCGACTTTGAATTTTGTTACGCTTCTTGCGCTGTCATATGACTCAGTTATTGGACTGCGTGGAGTTATAAATTGGCTATAAATTTTCACGAAAATAGCAACTTTTATAACAGGTGTTGGAAAACTCGTCTTAGCAGAGTCACCTGTGCTTATTAAAACGTATGCCCTGTATTAGTATCTAAGTTAACTTTCAAGTAGACCCAAAGTCGTATGAGTAGTTCACAGTTACTGTTTATCCGTTCTTTTATATCAGTATTTGACAGGTTATAGGTGTTTTGTTAGCAATACTTCATTTGTGCAAAGGTTAATTAAAATTTAGAAAATTATTCTAAACAACTTTAATACACAGCAAGTTCAATGCTACACAAATTAATAAATCAACAAGATATTATAAAGGCACTATATTTTGCAAGTTACAAAACTTCTTTGTAACGATTGGATAACTGTTGTTCAAACTATTTTTTGAACATGAATTTAGGGAATACAGCGAAATAGAGTGAACACGGAAGTGCACGCATTTAGCCTACAAAGGAACTGCATAAATTACGCCAGATAAAATATGGGTCATGTTTCTGTGCCGCGATAACAACTAAGTGTAAACTACGCACGCAACAAGCGCCAGTTCCTTAGATTTCAAAACAGACGTTGCAGTTTTTAATTGTGTATTACCGCATGTCAAAGGCACAGCGCAGCAGTTTTGTAAACTAGTGGGTCAAAATAACAAACTTAGCGTTTAATATTACGTTAGGTTACACACATATGATTGTAATTATTAATAGTAGGGCGTAAATATGGCATACATTTATTGTATAAATAGCTCTGTGATATGTAGTAGAATTTAATATACGCTTAACCACTAACGTGTATTCATTGACGAAGGGATGAATATAGGCTACAAATATTCGTAACAAGACGGCTTGGCCTGGCCCTCTTACCCTCGTCTCTTAACAACAAAACAAGACTCCATCTCCCGCAAAAACTAAACTGGTTTTACAGCAAAACATAAAAGGTGTAAGTTCCAATTAATTTTGGGACACATCTTTTTACAACTGTTGACATTTTCTTTAGTTTTTTCAGAAAATGGTTTTGGAAAATCTTTCTTACAATGTCGATTATCCATGCAAATGTAAGACGGATTTAAGCTTCCGCAAGGTCCATGTACCATGGGATGTTTAACTAAATTAAATAGGACAAGCAAATTGTGCGCGCGCACGTGAAATAGGATACGCGAAAGGTCAACCTCCGAGCCGAGCGCTAAGATAAGAAAAACAAAACCTAAACAAATATAAACGTCTGCGAAGCCGGAACGTGAGATTTTATTTTGTGCCACAGACAGACAATCACACATTAAGGAAAATTATATTATAGAAGATAGCATCATTGTTAGGATCAGGGATTTGAGCTGATACAACTTTATTAATATCTTCAACTTCACGAAATTTACAATTATCCTCAAGGCCCAAGAGAGACTAATGTGGACATTGGGCAATGCTCGTTTTTGAAATTCAACAGTATAAATAAACGCTTTAACATTACCGAATACTTTATTCTTATTAATCAGCGTCAACAATAGCTTCACTTTTGCATTAAAAACACGGACTATAATGTCAGGTCTATTATTTGGTGTTACATATGAGTGAATATTACTTGTAATTTCAAGCCATGACGCATTTCACGCCGTATTTTACACAAACAAATTCGAGCCGGTACAGTGGTCCATTGCAAAAATCAACAGAACAACGCGGCCGACTTCGAGCGTTTACTTGTTCCACTGCTTCCGGGCTAGAAGCTAAAGCTACGTCACTTGCGGGCTACAATATTTTACGTTTTCTTTAAAAGTTATGCAGTTATTTGCAATTTAGGACTTTTGTGCACATCTACATGATGACGGCTTTCATTTAAAAAAATAATTATCGAAATCGGCCCGGTGGAAGTTTCAAAATAGATGTCGAAAGAAAACGCTTCGCGTTTTAAATATATAAATTGTTATAAAGGGTAACTAAAACGTTCATCCTCCATTTGTAAGCATACGCGAACTCTTTTTTTAGGTTATTAATCACATTTCTCAAAATTTGAGGGTTATTGTTTAATTCTTCACATTTTGCCGAAATACGTTGTCCAAGCTCAGCAGTATTTGGAACGAATGTTTTAAAAACTAAGTTATTCAGATACAGCCACACAAAGTAGTCGAGCGGAGTCAAAACGCACGACCTGGCTGGATAATTAATAGCAGAATTTCTACTGATTAATCTATCGTCAAAAAATTGACGAAGAAAAGCTAATGTTTTAGGCGTAACGTGAGCAGTTGCCCCATCTTATTGGTAGAAGCCAGTTTGTAGTTGATCATCATGGAGCTGGTCGATGAACGAAGTGAGAATTTTTTCTCGATACCGTTGAGCTGTAAGTGTGCCATTGAAGAAGATTGGCCCTACTAACCTCCGCTGACTGAAAGCAGTCCAAACTCCAATTTTTTCAGGGTATAATGGAGTTTCCTGATAAAAATTGGCATTTTCTCCTGGAGACAAAATCTGGTGGACGCAGTTCTTGGACGGCAGTTAATTTATATGGATGGAGTTCCAATTCCAAGTCCTTTCTTCGTCCAGCACGTGGGTACCGATAGCTCTATTTGCCGTGAACTGATGTTTCTGGTGCGTTTTCAATAATTTCCGTACATTGTTCAATAACTTCTTGAGATCGTTTTATACGGCCACCACCTTCTTTCCGACGAATACTTCCACTTGCTCTAAAAATCGGTACTAAATGTGTCGCCACAGAATGAAAACTGTTGTAATTCTAAAGCACATCTGGAAATTCAGGTCGGAAATCTAGAAAACATTGATGAACAGTTACTCAGTCACCATACATTTTTTGTCCAGTTCGAAAATATGCTTCTAAAATAAATTATTTCTGTTCAGTAGTCAACATGTTTTTATTTCAAACTCATCTAACTTAATCACCTTTAGATAAATAACAGCAGCTGCCAGTAGTTCTAGTGAATAGCGGATATTTAAGAATTAATCCAAGACACTTAATTATAGGTTACTCTGATAAGACGAGTTTCTAGCACCCGTTATAATTGTGTGGTCTGATTCTTGTTCGGGCCAAAATTAAAACTTTTTGTAAAATTGTGGACCATATATATGCCGAAGTAGGACATAGTTATCTAGATTCGGACAGAGATTTTGGACATAGAGAAAACCTTCAGAAAACAGGAAGTTTGTATATTCCAGACCAATATCGAAATTTTATTTAAAAAAATTGTATTTACAACCTCATTAATCTTGTAAGAACATTTTGTAAAAAACTATATAATTAGTTAATAATGTCAGCCCCAAATTCAAAGGAAAAATTCAGAAAAGTTTGGAAGAAATTCTTGAGTAAAATGCGTCGCAGATAAGTGGAGAAACTGCATTAGCACTGTGAATCAGGAGTGATTGGGTGACATATATGAAAGAACATTGTGTGGTTGACGTTCCTCCTGTGGTAATTTCGTTAGCAGAGTCGTTCGATTCTGATAAAGATTCGGATATAAAAATTATCAAATTGACCCCCTCGGTTTTAATAAACTGATATAATAGAAGATCCAACAGCAGAAGCACAACACAATGTTGAAAAACGTGCATATTTTCAGTTTGTCGATGGTTTTGCATTAATTCATTAAGTTCGTCATGGCATAATATTGATTTTTTGTAAAAAATTTCCGCAAAGGTCTTTTTACTGTTCTGAAATATAAATCTATTACCACTAGGTACGATTCAGTTTGACATAAGATATGTAACTGGCACTTCCTTAGTCCTAATTACAAGTCACAAATTTCAACAAAATATTGTTAATATACTTTCACACATCTGTGACATAATCTGCAATGATTTAATGCTTTGATTATTGTAAGGCATTTCAAAGTGGAACTAAATGTATAACTAGATTGCATTAATGGCAATCCAAGAACAAGGAATTATCCTATATTCTAAAATCCAATGTCTCGTCTAGTTCAAAAACGACTATAATAATTAGTTGATCAACGATTAAATTCAAAGAAGGTTCTCATTGAATGAAATGGTTTTCACTTTTTTACGTGTTCACAACGCGATTTCTATTCGTCAGTTGAAAAGATATTAAAGTCTTTGTAGTATTTATCAATCTCCTTAAAACTGAACTCAACTTTCCTGTATGTTACATATTGTTTCGATGATGCCCAAACTAACCCTCTTCGATTAAAATCCGGGTGGTATGGAAGTTGTTACAGCACGAAAATGTTACTACGACATTAACAATCAGCCCCTCAAGCGTGCAAAGCAAAATCATACGCTTGAGAGCCAAACCTGTTAAATACAAAATGACTAAGACATACTCGGAAATATCGCCAAAAACTCAGCCCTAACCTTCGTTACAAGATGTGCTGCAACGGTGCGCGCCGGCTATTGGGTGCTCAGTGAAGAAAGGTCGAGGTTCTTTACTATCTAACAGTTAGGGCTGTGCTCTAGCACAACGGGGTTAAAGATGTTAAATAAGGTACGCCACCATTTTCTTGACTAAATCGAGACAAACGCAACATCGGCGACACAGGTGAAATTACTTGAAAATGGAAGTGGGTAAATCACCTTACTACCTCTTCCTTGGCACAACCTGAGGTAGCGACGTCACAGCTGGATCAAACCTACCTTAAACGGCATCAGCTTACACTTACTTGCACCAACTAGGTTCCTGTACAAAACATAGACACAACAGGGCATGCAAACACACCAATGAAAAACGTATAAGCAATTAACAAGAAACTCTATTGATGAAATAACATGAGACAAATGACAATGAATGTTACAATAATTAAATCTTACGGCCGAAAATATGCAAAAAGGTTAGTTGGGTTAACGACGCAATTTATAATCTAAAGTTGAATGATTAAACGGCAACAAATGACATGTTTACATCTACAAACAATATTGACGGAACAGTTCGACATTTTATGATTTAAACCAACCAAAAGGGCTCAAGTGGCCCAAACTACACTTGACAAAACACTTCACTATAAACATTTAACAGTTAAAAATTTACCTTCATAGGACCATAGTTGTGCTGACTTAAGTTGTTTTCCTCAGCTGCGAGTTGCATCTCAGTCAGTGCCACGAACGGAAACGACAGGAAACTGTTGTAAACCACAGGACTGGGCCAAAATCGAGCGAATGCGAGCGGTAAAACATTCCCAACAGGAGAGTTGACTAGAACGGACCCCGGTAACAAGCAGATGACGGTAAGGGATCGGGTCTTCGTTCTACGTGGTACGTTTAGCACACGGTTGAGTGTTCCCAAAATATAATCCACGATAAGTGTTAGCGGAGGTGCTCAGCTCCAAACGATACGGAAAAACTCGGCTAAACGTTCACCTTTAACCACTACGCACAAAGCTCGAAATGACGGCGGCAATGCGGCTTCGCAACACAAGAATTTCGACTTAACGCGAGCTTGGCTAAACGAAGCCGGCTCGCGGACGAAGCGCCACCCCCGAACGTCTTGAGGGCTGCACGCTAAGTGACGCTCATCCGGGAGGTGCGGGCGCGAAACTCTCTAAGCGCAAACGCGGCTTATCTACATTCTTGTTGCTCGTACGATAGAACGGTTCAGAAGATGTTGGGATAACCAAAGCTGACTCAAGCTTCTGCTTAAAGCTACGGAAGTTTTAGCATGACGAAATATGGTTCAACACTTCCCACGAAACTTTTCAGGGGACCTTGGGTGTAGCAATTCGGTAACCTGAGACTGCTTTACGGACAGACGAGAATAAAGGGTGAATTTATAACTGGAACTCGACTAATAGGACTGCACAGCAGTATTCATAAACGATTTACGCGGAAAGTTTTAAGGCAGGCTCGTACAACAAGAATTCTAAGAAGGGCGGCGATAATGCACTCAAACAGAAACAAAGCTTGAATTGTAACCTACTCCAAAATAAACCTGAATCGGCAATCTTTAACTACGGTGAAGCGTTAATATTTGAACTGAACTGTGCGGAAATAAGGTTTATAGAAATGAATTTTGATAACATTACCACTGAATTACGAATTTTTCTGGCGTGACTCGTGAAAATGCTAGGATTTGAGGTTAAAGTACCAAAAGTAACTACTTTACTGGAATTGTTCTAACAAAGTAATCGTACCCCAGTGTGACTTTTATGTTGTAATAAATTATTAGCTTCATAAGTCTCGAATCGGGTTTTGTGTAACTTAATGAGATAATAAAAGTCGGATTTCAACATGTCTCCTGTACCAATGCTTCTTATAATTCTCTCTACATGCCGATGTAGAGATTTTTTTGCCTGAACATTATGGTATGGCGCATTATCAATTACGGATACGCTCTGAGAAGGTAAATTAGGAATTGGTTTTTCAACATGCTATTATTTGTAATTAGTTCATTTCACTGTGATAATCTCCAGCGACAGAATTTGATTTAAAAATTAAATCTGCTGCAGGTAGAAAACCATATTCTGCATGTACACGGGTTTTCTTAAATTTAAACTATAAACCCTCTGTTTAGGAACCAAACATAAATTTTAATCCTTTTAATTTAATTAGGCGTCTATTTCACAAACATATTATATTGCATACGGAAAATGCTTAACAAAGCGTCAGCAGTAATGCAATCAGTGCTCGAATGACCTGGTGAATAGCCTGCAATTCTGCACTCTGCTGTTTGTTTGTTATGAAATTGAATACGCAAGTGCATATGCGAGTTGGAACTAGGGCAAATATTAAACTTTGTAAGCTAAGTCAGTATTTTTATATGTATAAATAGAAAAATATTCTAGTCAATAAATATACAGTTTGAAGTTTTTGTTTCACTGTGTCACGCTGACCAACGGCCCCAGGTCTTTTTTGGTACATCATCTCGTGTGAGACCGCACGAGACCGTTGGTTTGCACCCCTTTTTAATTCCTGCACCCCTAAGATATTCCTGCAACTGTCCAAATTAAATTCATACAGTCCATTACAAGCTCCACCCTGAACATTTTGGTCCTTTCGAGCCTTTAAACGTGCCTGCCCCTGAACATTTTGGTCCTTCAAGCCATTAAAACGTTCCTGCCCCTAGTAATTGATATTTCGAGCCTTTCAACGTTCCTGCCCCTAGCATTTGGTCCAGTGATCTCTTAAAACGTACCAGCCCTCATCGAACAAGACCGTTACGATGGCGCAGCGACGGGAGATTTTCACAACCCAAGAAGATTTAGCAGAATCCATTCGCAGGCAGATTATCAACGTGAGGAAGGATGGCCCATCAAGAAAAAATGCAGCATATATCACCGCTCGCAGATCCACCCTAAAACAACTTTGGGAAGAATTTGAGGCCAACCATTCAGACCTGGCGAAGGAAGTCGAGGAAGAACACCCTTATTTTAAAAACAATTTTTTTCAGCAAACCAAAGACGTTTACAATGAAGGGGTTGCCCTGCTCGACAAGTGCGAAGAAAATCTAGCCACACTAGGTGAAAGTTCACAGCAGCCAGCTGGAGCAAAAGAAGATACGACCGCACATGCTGACAAGGAGGGACAGTTTCGAATAAGAAGGCTACAAATCAAGGTGAATTCACTCCAAACCGACATTCAGGAAGTCTGGAATAGGTTGAATGAGGAATGCAGTAAAAGGTATTACGAATACAACATTAAGAACATCAAGGATTATTGGGATGACATCAGAGCTCTAAACGAGGAGATATTATCCCACGGTAGCTACGACGACAAGGAGTTCCACGAGACCAAGAAGATGGTCAACGAAATAATTATGCTCCTGTTCCAGCACATCCAGGATGAAGATGTTCATAGTGTCAAGGAAAACAGTCATGCGAATATAGTGTTACCTGCTCTCAAAATTCCAGTTTTTGAAGGGACCTACGAAACATGGCCTAGCTTTCATGACATTTTACTAAGAATTGTTCATGAAAACCCACGACTAAGTAAGGCGGAAAAAATGCAGTACTTGAAGTCGCAGTTACGAGGGGAAGCCAGCAAGGTAGTGCAACACCTGGAGGCAACTGAAGCCAATTACGAGTCTGCATGGTTCATTATAAGGAACAGATACGACAACACCAGGCTGCTACTTGCGAAGTATTTGGATGACATATTCAACCAGGCAACCCTGTCGAACGAATCTGCAGAAGGGATCAAGAAACTCCATGACACGACTGCAGAATGCCTAAGAGCAATTGAGAACTTAGGAATTGAAACGGCCACATGGGGGCCTATCATGTGTCATATAGTGACACGGAAGTTGGACAAGGAAACCAACAGACTGTATGAGCAGTCACTAACGGCACCAAGAGAAGTGCAAAAATTCGAGCAGCTACTGAATTTCTTAGAAACAAGATTTCAGTCGCTGGAAGCTGTACAAAGACGGAACAAACTCGAACCCAGAAAACAAGGAATTGGGAAACCATGGGAAAGTCACCAGGATCGGTGGGCAGTGAAGACGTACCACACTGCTGACATATCGTGCTTCCACTGCGGAGGATCACACAGCATTAAATCCTGCCCAAAATTCAGCAATCTAAATATATCCGAACGTTGGGACTTCATAAAGAATAAAACATTATGTTCAAACTGCTTCAAGCCTACAGGAAAATATAACTCCAGACACTTTTGCCCAGGGAAATGCAAGGAAAAAATTATTGAGACAGTCAAAGAAATTCATCCCGCATCAAATGGATCCATCCCAGGAGTAACAATCCAGCAGGTGAAGAAAATATCAACAACCGATCCTACAGCGAAAGAACGAGCAATAGCAGCTGCCAATATAAAGAATACGGAAGTTCAACATCCTGTTATCATCGAATGTGAAAAAATAGCATCTTATCATTCGCAAGAAAATCACCAAGTGCATGGAGTTTCCAAAGTCCTCATTCATGAAGTCCTCGTTCACGAAGTCTTCATTCAGGAAGTTCCCATTCGCAAAGTCGATGGACAGAAAGGAAAGGAAATTGCAGGCCACGAACAAATCGTTGAAACTCCTACAGCAGCTCCAAGCAGTGGATGCAGTCCAGAAATTGCAGGCCACGAAAAAATCGTTGGAACTCCTCCAGATGCTTCGACAGCAGCTCCTAGCGATGGATGGAGCCAAGAAGCTGCAGCAATAACTGCTGCTAACAACAACACCTCCGAGCTCACTAAAAACTTGACCCTCGGTAATGGACGGAGCCCAGAAGTTACAGCAATAACTGCAGAAGATGGAAAACCCTCCGACACCATTAAAAACTTGACACCCGGTGGAGAGCGGCACCAAGACTTGTCGGCAGGGGATGCAGGAAAAGAAAACACCAAACACGTCGTACCTAGCGATGGATGGAGTCAAGAAGTTGCAGCAGGAACTGCAGCAATCGAGCAACCCTCCGAGTTCTCTAAACATTTAGCACCTAGTGGAGGGTGGCATCAAGAAATGGCATCAAGAAATGCAGCAAGCGAGCAAACCTGCGAGTTCGCTAAATACTTAGCACCCGGTGTAGGGTGGAACCTAGAAATGGCAGCAGCCAGGAATTCAGAAAATGAAAAATCCGAAACCAAATATTCTACGCCTAATAGAAGGTGGATTCAAGAACTAACAGCAACAAGTTCAGAAAACAATAAACACAATGCTAAGCACTTAGCCCCTCGTAGAAGATGGTATCAAGAAGACGGCTTATTAAAGTCTGCGAGGGAATTTACCGAAAGCACGCAATATGGAATACCGATGCGGCATCCTCTAAAACAGCTAACCTCGGCAAGAGTGATATTAATTATCGTATTCACTCATATAATGTTCGTCTCCAAAGGAAGAGGCAGCCGATGGACGTTGGCAGGATGTTCCAAACCAATTGGTAACATAGTCAACGACACAATAACACAAAAGCTCTTTTACAGAAATAGCAAAGGAGCCAGTGTTGCAGCAACCGAACCACTTCGAGGATTTACAACCCTCTCGGTTAGACCTGCAACATCATCTGAAGGAAATAGCATGGAGAGCCATCCGACGTCGCTACTACCTATCCAAGAGGACAAGTTAAAGGAGATCGAGCCAATAGGAAAACATCTTTACCTATGTAGGCCATCCGCCGTTCGAAGTATTGAAGACAATCCTAATTGCATCATTGACGAAATCTATCAACGATTAAACAAGATCAAATGTTTGGTCCATCAGTTTACAGTTAAGACACTGGTATGGAAGAAACTGTACGCAGCGAATACATGGTTGTTTATTCCCAATCAACCCACAACAGCAGCAGTGCAATGCAGCGGGGATCGAGAAGATGTGAAGATTCAAGATGTTGGCATAATCCAGATATCCCCAGATTGTACTATATACACCAAACGGACTACCTTGCATACTCAGCTATTCACTACTATTCCTGTCGTAGCTGGGTTCAACAAACCAATGCAAGTAATTATTAACACTACTTTGCAGAATACAAGCACCCACCCTCAACTGCAAATGGAGGAACCTGTGTTGCTACCGTCCGATCATTTTCAACGCCTACAAGAAGAAGAAGACGAGTTGCAGCTACATCAGGAATATCCATTGTGGCACCATCAACATACCATCATGGTGAACACTGGTACTACAATCGGTATCTTGGTATCAGTTTGTATCATCTGGACATTATGGAAGTACTGGAGAAAGAACAGGAAACCGCAGCCACGCCCAAATGCAGACCCGTCAGAGAGCTTCAGGTTACAACCACTGCCACCTGAGGAAGAAGATGGAGAGACAGCCTCAGCCACACCATCCCGGCCCTTTGTCGCTCGGCAGAATGTTTAGGAACCAAACATAAATTTTAATCCTTTTAATTTAATTAGGCGTCTATTTCACAAACATATTATATTGCATACGGAAAATGCTTAACAAAGCGTCAGCAGTAATGCAATCAGTGCTCGAATGACCTGGTGAATAGCCTGCAATTCTGCACTCTGCTGTTTGTTTGTTATGAAATTGAATACGCAAGTGCATATGCGAGCTGAAACTAGGGCAAATATTAAACTTTGTAAGCTAAGTCAGTATTTTTATATGTATAAATAGAAAAATATTCTAGTCAATAAACATACAGTTTGAAGTTTTGTTTCACTGTGTCACGCTGACCAACGGCCCCAGGTCTTTTTTGGTACATCATCTCGTGTGAGACCGCACGAGACCGTTGGTTTGCACCCCTTTTTAATTCCTGCACCCCTAAGATATTCCTGCAACTGTCCAAATTAAATTCATACAGTCCATTACAAGCTCCACCCTGAACACCCTCATTAGAATCATCCGACTAACTTTTTTCATGTGAATGGGACGTGTGCATATAGGTATCATTCATATGCATTAAGGGGAGTTATTAGCGGTAGACTTTTATGTTGCGTAGAAAATTTAAACGAAGTTGGCGAATATCACGGTGTCCCATTTTTATTTTCCTGTTGGATTTGATTTTGATATGGCGTGCCAAGATGGTAGCTGATGTAGTTCTGTGTTTAAGCTGATCTGATAATTTCATTATAAATAATAACGTTTTGCAATAATTGTCATAATCGTGCGCATCCCCATTGTGTTGGAATAAAAGACTAATACGTAAAGCCATAAACAAAATCAATGGTATTTCTTGGCTTTGTGAGCAGTGCAACCTAACCGTGAATGTGGAAGCTGGTCATGCGGCCGTGGAAACCAAAAGTCAAAATATCACCCCTACAGTGCTGAAAAAAGAAATCGAGTGCTTAAAACGAGAAAAGTCCCTTTTGGAAAAACTTGTAAGTGAGCTTGATTTTTCTAATAATTTGCTGAAATCAAAAACCATTGCCATTGAAAACAGTCGGGCGAAAAAAAACAGCTAAATTTATCTATCAGCAGGTACAAAACTCTGGCCAATAGTTTATGTCCTATAGCAACGTCCTGAAACAACCACCAACTGATAATACAAGTGTGCTTCTAATCAAATCAAGAGATGACAAAGAATCTAGCAAAAACGTAGAATATTCTATAATGAAAACAATTAATCCATAATTAAAAATATCTGTAAATAATACAAAGGAAATTAAGAATGATGTTGCGGTATTCTATGATAATCAAAACGATTTAATCAAACTTCAAGAGTAAATACAAAAAATATAATCCTAGGTTGTTATTGAAAAATGTAAAGTTTGGAGATGATCTCGACAGTGATGCAGAAATGTGATGTATTTGCCTTAGCCATTCGGGCTTCGCCAACTAAATCCACATTCGTCATAAAAAGCTAAACTTCAGTGCCTTGGTGTGCAAACTACTATTGTTTCCTTCAATTCTTCTGAAATAAGGTTTGTTACTAAACTGACTATTGCAAATTGTCAACATTTGATAATAGAGGTGTCTCCAGAGCTCAGTCTCCATGCATATGTATAAAAAATGGTTTCCTTTGACTCGGCTGGAAAAATGTGTTGTGGAAGATTATGTTCAAGTTATTCAGTGTCATAAGTGCCTGGCTTTTAGTCACATTGCAAATGAATGTAAATACAAACATGTATGCTTAAATTGTTCTCGGGGATCATCTTTCCAAAAACTGTAATGCAAATGCAAATGAAAAATATGTATAAATTGCGTCCGACATAATAATAAGAATGACTCTACCATATGTAGAAATCATTGTGCCAATGATAAAACATTTCCTATTAGACTAAATTTCACTTTAAATTTGGAAGAATTAACTATAATTAGTAACAATACTCAGAATTTTGTAAAAATTTTTAATCTTAATGCTCAATTAATACTTTAAAAATTTGACGCTTTAGTGGATGTTATAACTTTTGAAGAATTTGATATTATAGGGATATCTGAAATATGGTTGGGAGCTAACATTCCATCAGATGTAGTTGATATTGACAATTTTTATTTTTATCGTGGGGATCCTGATCATCGAGGTGGGGGGCGTGGACGTGTATGTTAAATCTGATTTATAATGTAAAAATTCTTGACATTGATTTAAACACTGGAGGTTCTATTAAATTTATGTGGATGAAAATCAGACATGTTATCGCTTTCTGCATATTTTATCGTCCACCCTCTCAGAGTACTGAAGAATGTGCAACGGCTTTTGATAACGTGTTGCCTGAATTACTTAGTAAATATGTATAATAACATCATTGTTAGGTGATATCAATGTAGATGTGCTTGTACATCCAAATAACTCTGGGACGGTCTGCCTTGAGTCGCTGTGGTTTAGTCAAATTGTGACAGAGCCAACTAGAGTTACAGAGAATTAATCGACTTGGATAGATCCCATATTTAAGTACTTCAATATCTTAAAAGACTGTATGATTTAAAAGTGAGGAATGTATCAGATCATAGTCTTATTTCCTGGCTCTTTTAAGTGCGTTGTGCGAAAATAGCCCAAAGGCGAAATAAATAGCAGAGGCGTGCAACCAGCAGTATTTGGATTTGCTGCCATTTACATAGTGGACTGGTGACGTTAGCCGTCGAAGACGCCCAACACAGCGACAAAAGATACCAGGACTTCCCGTAACGTCCGGTGTAAAGTTACCAGCATCACACCATCTAAGATTTGGATGACGCAATCTAAGGCGTGCTTGATTCAAGGGCAACTGTACTAAATTTCAAATAAGCATGCAGTAGTTGGAACTAAGTAATAATCATAACCGTGATTGGTCGGAACAAAGTCATCATTACAACCATCTGAAAATCAAATTTATGTTTTAAAAATTTGACATTAGTTATGAATCCTAAAAGTATAAAAGGAAAACCTATAAATAGTGGACAAAAAAGGCTGGCCTACCTTTATCTGAATTATGTAAGACAAAATTATTGTAAAACATGAGCAGTCAAATAAACTTACATTGCCTAGTGTAAAACTGAGTTTGAGTTTAGAGTGCCATCTGCTGCATTCTTATTTGAAATTTAGTATAGCACTTCCAGGTAAAAAAAAATTCATAACACCTACTTGTTATTTGTCAATAACAAAACTGTCAACCTGACTGAAAAGTACATTTAACAGCCTAGGTCTTTAAGAAATAACAGAACAGTAACATTTTAACATTGACAATACTGAAATGTATTGTTGGTGGCACTGTAAGTCTATGTCAAATTCTAGGTTAGCAGGTTAGGTTTTGCGTCAGTTTTGACACAGACTGACGCAAAACCTAACCTGCTAACCTCGAATTTGACATAGACTTACAGTGCCACCAACAATACATTTCAGTATTGCCAAATGTAATTTTTTTCCATAGGTGACTCTGCTAAGACGAGTTTTCTAACACCCGTTACTAATACAATTTAACTTTTTCATTTAAATTGCGCTAAAATTTCAATTTTTGTAGGTGTTATGAAAAGTATTCAACTACATACGGCTGTTATCGTATCTAACTAACTCGGATAAATTCATTAGCCTGTTAGATGCCTACTAACGGCCTTATGTCGTTAATAAATATTGCAGTGCAACGCGATGAGGTTTGCGTTCATCTGTAAGAAGCTTTTGCGAACACAAAAGAATGTGTTTACGCGTGAAAATCGCCCTCGATTTTCGTGCATGCAAGCGCGATCGGGTCGGCTCCAAGCCAGGATTGTAATGGGAAAGAGACTACAGCATTTTTCCTACAAGTTAGACTTACCGCTTTGTGCCTTTCATATCCTTCAGCCCCTGAAGCAAGCTTTGAACGAACATCATTTTATTAACAATTATAGGATTAATATAGTCCACCTAATTTAAATCGATGGTTGCATTTGAGTATTATCAGTTACAAGTTTTCTAATAATGTTTAACAAGTTGAAGTTGAAGTTTCGTTTTTTAATAAATTAACTCCAAAGTAATAGATATTTTTCTGTACCTACGTAGTACATATTTGAAATGCTGAATAATTTATTTTGCTTGGATTGTTAGCATTTTTAAACATTGCAAAAATATACAATAAGATTAACGGTATACGGCATAACACATTCTGTAACTGGTTGATGTCTTAGTCAATAGGTAAACTTAGTAAGGTAACTACAAGAACAAATCAAATCTGCATCCGTGGACTAGACCATTTTTCGAGCAGCGCCGTTTTCTAAGCTGTTGCAGGGGGCGTTGTTGCAACTGCAGCGGTAGTAGTCGTCGTCACAGATTGCGTTTCGGAAGGAGCGTCCTCCTTTATAGCTAACCAAGGCAGTCTATTCTGCAATTCCAGTCTGAAAGCAGGAAGTATATAGTAAGTACCAAGAAGATACTGAATTCGCAGTATTTATACTACTGTGTACGCTTCAACCCAGAAAATAAAATAACAAACCTATAACGTGGGTGGCTCAGAGCGTACACGTACGGATCCAAACATGCGACGAATTTGCAGGCACAAGCGGGTATCATGGTGACTCCAGGGGTTAGCAGAGACTGGTCTCCGAAGGCCCCTATCATTGCCAACACTGCATAGGGTGTCCACGAAGCAACGAACAGGAAGCAGATAGTCACGGCCACTTTGGCAATTCTAATTTCAGCCGACTGATTTTGTAGATTTTGGTTGCTGCGTAAGGATTCCACGTTCATCTTCTTTGCCTGTAATGGAGATAGTGTGGAGTTGACAAGTTGGCATGGTGGAAGTTTCATACTTGCTCCTTCAAGGCCTTTTCATGGTCGACAACATGCTTCACTATCTGGCTGTAGAAGTAGATGATTAAAGACATGGGAATAGCGTACGAAAACGTGAAGATAACAGCGACGAACATGTGATTGTCGAAAGTGTCCATTAGGTAATCGAAGGAACACGCCGTAAGAAATCCCTCTGTAAACAAGAAAAAGGAGAAACATAAGTGGCGCTGTTACGTTAGTTAAGTACAAGTAATGAACGACTGCTTGTTGTAATTCGTTTACTTATATGCTTACCTGGAACAAACCTACCCCAGACTTCGAATAAAGGTAGAATTCCCCAAGGAATGGTGTACGTCCATATGCATACTATCATAACTAAGGCTTTTGTGCGAGTTAGTTTGCCTTCGAGAGGGTTGGAGATGGTAGAATATCTGTCGTACGCGATGCAAGCGTTAGTCATGCCAGCCCCAATTCCCGACAATGAGCCCATGAACGCGAAAATCTGGCATCCTATATGCCCCAACGCGTATCCACGATTGAACGAGTTATACACGAAGATAGGAGTCTTCAGCATCATGAAGAAGTCGCAAAATGCCAAGTTGACTATGAACATGTTGGAAGCTGTTTTTAAGCTTTTGGATCTGAAGTAGAGTAAATTATATTGTTAGAAAAGATTAAAATTTCAAAATAAATAGTCTGATTATAAGATGAGGGCTAGGATGTGAGAAGTGGCCAGGGGAGCTATTAAAGTCTCGTTTATATTACATACAGTATTACTATTTACTTACGTTGAGAAAATCCAAATCACGAGACCATTTCCAATTGTTGACATGAAAAAGAAACCTATGTAGAGCAAGCCTAGTAGATAGTGTATTGAGGCTTCGGGTTCTGGATACACTAGCCAATGCTCAGGAATGTGCACTAATTCCGAAGGAGGAATGTTCCATGCTAGTAAATGCTGCTCCGTCTCAAGTTCGCTAAAATAATTTTAAATATAGAGGATATTACAGATCACCTTTCTCAATCAGTTTTCTCGAAAATCGCGCACGCAGATTCTAAAAAGTACATTAACAAAGATTCTACACTTAGCGTTGCCGGAAAATAAAGAAACGTTCTTGATTTACATTAATTTCAAGGCAATATCAATACAGGAGTGTCATTTCAAGACAAGACATGTCAGGATGTAAGATCTATCGGCAAATTTTTTTGATATAATGACTAACCAAAACTTAATAACTGGATTCAAGAAATGCCTTTCGGTTTCTCAATCGTTAAAGAAATATCAAGGTTTTATGATTCAATGATTTATTTTTGTCTTGCAAATCAATAAACCAATAAACTGCAATTAAGACTAGAAATATTACCAAAAGAGGCAGTAAGTACAACCACACTTAACTTTTTTTAAATGATCACTATGATGGTCAAATAGAGGATCGAGTGTGTTAGGAACGTTTTTTAAAACAGGCATTTGGAACTTCATCTTCCAAAGCCCTTACAAGTTATTATGAACGTTTCTGTAATGAAAACCTCCTGTGTGGTGCCTTTTAACGGTTTAGTGCGGCTCCGCATTAGATGTAGCTACGGTGACCATTTTAAGAATGAGTTAGGTTTACTTGACATTCAATCTCACATTTTGATATTTCTCTTGTGAAATAATTGCACTTTTAATATTCAGCACGTTGTTTCATTGGCCGATGCTTTAAGTAAGCCAAAGTCTACTTGAGTACTTCAGTTAAATAAAAAAATCTTTCTGTCACCGAGATTAGCCTTTTGGCAACTGCAGATGCTGTAGATACTGGACACCTAGCTGACCATATGCAATAGCACCCACCCAATTATTAAGAGTAATACCAATGTGTTCATACCGGCTCAGTATAGCCGAATGGTCGAGATCTGGTAAACCTCATCCGAACGCCGAGTTAGTCGCGAGCTAATCGGAGGTTATTTTTATCGTTGGCTTCCCAACGCCCGTTGCCTGTATTAACGCTGTTTAAACAGTAAAGTGTGGCTGATTGAAAGTCGAAATCCGGCATTCAATTGGCCCGAGATAGAGAGTCAGCTACAAGGGCAAACAAAGGCATTGCATATTAACCTCTATGATCCCAAGACCGTTGGGTATCACCTTCTAAACTTGGTGACATGCGATTGCATCCTACTCGTAGTGGCTCTGTTGAAAAGAAACCCAGCGGATCTAGACTGGGAAGACGATAAACATCCCGCCAGCCAAGGTGGCAGACATCGTGATGAGGGCTGAATGACGCTAGGAGAGCAGTATCATTAATGATTTCTTCAGAGAACCTGGCGCAGCTCCGTCGTATTTAGCCGCTTTACCCAAGTATCAGCTGGAGGATAGTGGGTGGATCCAGCAGAATACGAAAACTATCAGGCGCTGCGAAGCCTACACTTTAGCGCCAACGACTGCCAGAAGCAGGAACTGGAGATGTAGTGTCATCGGTGTAGCAAGTAATCAGTCACAACCTAGAACTTCAAAAACCAGGATAGGCGCAAATACCGCAAAATAACAAAATGAGCAAGGGGAAAGAACCTGCTAGTATATACATATAAAGAGGTGTTCTCGAGGACGAAAATGGTAATTATTCCAGATGGATACCCAGACGTCACTCCAACACATGAGCAGGCAGGACGAATTAAAGCTTCCCTACTCAAGAAAATTGATGAAATCAAAGAAGGGAGGACTGCACCTCTAGGTGCGTTACATCAAAGCCGGAACCTAAGAGATAGCAGGTAGTCATCGCCATTCCCAAGCAGTCATAAAGCCAGCTACAGGACTTAAATTGTAGGCCCTACCTGAACGTCTTCTGGGTCGCATGACAAGGCCGGAGCCCACTTGTAATGTAGGCTAGACGTCTAGAGCACTGTCAAGAAGCAAACTATAAAAGCTGGCTACGAGGAAATCATCGCAAACGCATACGGGAAGTGTGGATAACACTATGCTATTGTGAAGAAGTTAGAACTGTTCGACAAAACACTTAGGGGAAACAATAATCGAATCCGAAATGCTAATTAATATCTCTATAGACATAATTCTGGGTTTCTTTGAGAAAACCAGAATACATCTGTGATGCTTGAAAACACTGAATAGCACAATAAGTTTTCTACGCATTTAGCTATGGATGATAATAATAATAATAAATTGTCAAATTGGCCATGGTTGGGCAACATTTTTCAAAATATTTTCTTTAATATTTCTATCACGAATAAGTGTATAAGAAGATTTGAGTTATGTACTCCTAATAAGCGTAAAATAACGAAGTTATTACTTTAAAAACGTTTTGAAAACTTTTTCCTGTTGTCGAACAAAATTCGTTTTCCCCTAAAAATACAAACCAATCCAAAGTGATGGACATTACCAACATATTTAATTCCATTCGTAGTAAATAACGGTACTTGACTTAATGCTAAATCTTCTAAAACATTAACACAACTGTTTACATTGAAACTGTCACAGTTAGTTCTGATTGCACTTACTTTCTGCGTATCAGGTTAACGTTAATATTTATATATTTTACATAGGCTTGGATAATATAATCTTCTAATCTTCCACGGTAAGTGGCTTTCCACTAAATGGCTATTATAGTTAGTATGTTACGCGAAGTACAAAGAAATTAATAACGAACTTGACATTTAACAAATCGTATTCATAAACACAGGATTTGCAAAAATATTTCCTTACCCGTTTGAAACTGGAGCAGCCCCCAAAACCGACAAATTATGCATTATTCTGCAAGGATGCACTTCAGTTTGCACATATTGACTCCATCGTGTATTGCTAGCACTGGTTTTATAACACAAAGGTTTTAATTGAATAATGCTCGACCTCAGATTAATTGCATTAGGTGGAGATTATCAGATTTATAAAATGGAATTAAAAATCGGAGCAAAACCTCGCAAGTGCACGTTGCAGTTAAAAGAATTTTGGTACCACCCGATTATACTAAAATTATTAATAATAAAGCATAAAAATTAATTTTGTGCATCCAGAATCAGTACAACCATGTTTGCATAATCTGCGATCGTTTCTGCTATTTCATATGCAGACGTAGGGATGCTTTTTTGATTAATAAAAGTAAATCAAATTATTAGGTGCGTACACTACGACCTAAACGGCGTGATTGACTGCTCAAATTTTTTATTTGGAAGTCTAACAATTGCACGATCTAAAAATAAGGCTGCTACTCCGGTCTCACAATTTTTAATACCGGTTTAATACCGCTTTGTTTTTATCTAGTCACTTTTATACTTAAATTTCAATGTGCGAAGAGGTAATTTATAGCTACAAAATTTTAAATATTTATTAGTTAAACTAATTATTGGTAAATAACTATTGTTTTGTTTCACACATGACAATTTAGGTATAATACTGAAATATATATTTTTTAATTTCATTTAAAAAAGTAGGCTTTTTAAAATTAATTTCAGGGTGTGATTTCAGGGATTTCAGGGGTGTTCAGGGTCACTTTTTTCGATGATTGGAAAAAGTGACACTTTGCTTTTAGATTAGGAATGAACGATTTTAGAAACAAATTAGTTATTCATTTATTAATTTTTATTTTGGCGTGAACAAATTACAGATTTCAATAAATAAAGACGTTTCCTTAGTTACCAGAACTGACCAATGGATTTTGTTTGTTTGTTTGTTAATGGACAAGGTCTAGGCATACAGAGTACCAGGTACCTTAGACACCGACTGATTTGGTCAAAGTCCTACTTAGAGTTCCAACCATAGCAAGGGATCTTTTACATGCTACACATCGTAGTAACATGGGACCCACGGCTTTACATCACTTCCGAATGATGGCATTCTGTAGAGGCTTTCATCTGCATTTTTTTTATGGATTTTACTAAAATGGAAGCAAATAAAATTCTATTCAAAATGGGCTTGAATTTGACTATTTAATAAAATTTTAAAAAATCTTACAGGCAACTCGTGTTAGCGTGCTTATTTTTCACGCGTGTGGAGCTGTGGATGATTAAATTTGACTGCGCCTCGTTTAATAACCCTCCACACTTATGAAAAAAAGTTGCACTTCTAACACTTGTGGTCTAAATAACTAGTTTTAGAGATCTCTTGAATGTTTTTAAATACATTCTAAAAAATCGGGAGTGTGCTCCCCTAGACTTTCTCGCATTCGCCTTGGTACTGATAACTATTGGTGTTTAACAGTTGTATATGTATCTATCTATGTTTACATTAAAAACGTTCTGCGTAAATACAATTTTATTTTAAGTTTTGTGCCCCAAAACAACTTACTTATCTGCCTTTTCGCTACGCGCTTGTACAAACATATGAAAGTACCACTACCTGTTTAGGTAAAGTGCCGCTTTAGGTTAACCTATCATACTGAAATTTTATATCTGGAAGTTTTTCTCAATAATAAATGTATGTGCAAAATTTTGTGCAAATACCTTGAAGCAAACTGGTACTTTACTTAATGGATACCGCTACCTGTTTAGGTAAAATGCCACTTCCGGTTAACCGATCATGCTGAAATGTAATATCTGGTATTTTTTCTACATAAGAAATGTATGTACAAAATTATGTTTCAATATCTCGAAGCAAACTGGTACTTTACTTGAATAGGTACCGCTACCTGTTTAGGTAAAGTGCCACTTCCGGTTAACCGATTTCGCTCAAAATTTGACAGGAATCTAAAAATTTTGAATAATAACTATGTACATAATTTCAAGGGTCTAGCTTATTTCGTTTTTAAGTTATCGTGTTCACACACACACACACACACACATACGTGCCTATAATACTCTGCGAGATCCACTTGTAGAGTACGTCGTTACGAGATCCATTACTAACGACATCTAATTTCAAGTGGAACTACTAAAAATCACTGTGGAAATAATTTCTACTGTAAATTTTCGATTAAATACACCAACACACTGCGGTTTTAAAAAAACCTTGAGTAATCTTTGTGAGCTCCGGAGTGTGTTCACTTTAGCTCACTTCCTATGTACTCTCCGAGCTCCAGATGTTTATAGCAGTGTAAAGAATCGTCCTTATGAGATCTGTCCAACGTTGCCATTTTATTCACTTTATATTAAGCGATTCTGGCGTTTTTTATACAATTACAGCGTATTGATGACAGCTATTGGCGTCTAATTCGCACAGCTGTATTGCGGATGGCACTGAAGATCGACCGTTGCCGATGTAGAGTAACTCAAATTTAACGAACTCAATAGGAATTTCAATCAATAATATACTACATATTTTATGAAATATAAACTTGAAGATATTTTCCAGGCATATAGGAAAATACATTTTCAAAATTTCATTTAAAAAAGCAAGCTTTTTGTTTCTTTAAAACAACAACAGGCCTACGCATATTGTTCTTTTTATGTGACAGTTGTAATCGCATTTTCATAATTACAATTGATTAGTTGATTTAGTGAACATTTATTATAATTTCTCATTTTTTATAGTTATTTGTAAAATAAACTTGTGTTTCTACCATTTCTTATTCTTTTCAATTCTTAAGAGTAAACGGTGGCATAATAATAAGTTAGTCTAGTAATTGTTTGTTTTTATGATTCTATGGCACCACTGAATTTTTTAAAAGTAGAAATTTTCGTTACTTCGTTTTTCCTGTTTCGGAAAACAAAAGAATATTAAAAAAATAAGAGTGAATCCAGTATTTTTTTTCTATACCAAAAATCTAAATACCATTTTGCCTCAAAGTAATTAGGGGAGCCGATATTACAACATCTAATATTTAGTATTGAAATCTCTATGGTGCGTTTCCCAACTCACCACTATATATACACTCTGACGAAAAACTGAACATAATTTAACCTTTATGAAAACAATTTAAGTAGAAAAGCTGTATTTTATAATTTAATTTATTTCTTAATAAGTGTTTGACAGAGAATATTCATACATTTTTATCAACAAACATAGCTCTAATTGATTATTTATTATTACCTCTATAAATGTAGACAAATGTTTTTATTTTCTTCCAATTTTTACCTGAAATATAAAAAATAAATGTTTATAGTCCATCATATATAACTAAATTATATACCCTTCATGATGTTTCTATTTTTACAATTAAGGTCTTCGCACTCTGACTTTTTTGGAGGTTGTTTAAGCAGAATGTGCTTTTGAAAGTAGCTTGTAGTGATTGCCTTTCGCTCATCTGTCCACGGAGTTCTAACAAAATGTGTTTTCTTTTTCCCTTTATCAAATGAACCCCTTTTGTTGGAGACTTCTTTTTGCGATAATTTTACTGACGGATGTTCAACCATCGATTTTTTCTTTTTGGATTCCCGTAGGATTTTTTCTCTTGGTTTTTGTACTTCGTTAGTTATCGGGTGCAATAACTGAACCTTTTCTAATTTATCTTTGGATCGGCTCTCAGCTTCTCCATCATCTGAAAAACTAAGATCTGTATCACCATTTTCCTCTTCCTCCGATACTAGATTATCGACGTTCATATCTATTTCGTCTAAATTTTTTTCCTCTATATCGATCTTCGGTGCTTTTTTCCATCATCATTAATAATTTGCTCACTTTGGCCACTTGGAAAACGTTTTCTGGTAACCGATAAAATGTTTTATGGACATCTTTGGAATGACCCATAAAATTTGCCAGTTGCTCAACATCACCTTCAGTGAAATTTAAAAGTTGGGCAACAGTAGCAACTTGCTTCCGCAGTTTGGTAGATGTTAGAGCTGCTGGTTTCTTTGTCCCACTAGCAATTGCCAATTGTCGAATTACTGCAGATCCTCGAAGACAGCTCTGCTCTGTATTCGGTATAGCAAAGACATATTCATTTCTTTTATCGCAGAACGATTCTCTGAGCGATATTAGTACAGACAATGCTTTCTGTATTTTTGGAGTAAAAAGTATTGGTACGCCACGCCCCCTTTTGCCACGAATTACAATTCTTTTGAAAATCCTTGTTAATTCTCTTTCTACTGGCGCAAGGATAGCTCAATTTCTTCTTGGGGTGTTTCCCAAGACGAAATTAAGTAAGTGCTTAAAAAAATTCTTTGTACTTCGCCAGCTCTCTTTCGATTGAGAAGAATCAACTGAGCCAATACACTTTCTTGTAGGCTTTTAAAAGCATTTATATCTTCCGGATATTTTTTTAACGTATCAAAGGATTTCTTATGAACAAAAATTAAATGGTCTCTAAAGATTTTTATGTCTGAAGTGAGTGGTAAAAATGCTGGCTTGTTCCATTTGTTTTGGTAGATTTCCTTGCATGCGTTTGTAGATAGTTCATAAGACCACTGCTTTTCAATAAAATTTTCCACTGTCTTGATTTCTTGAATTGTGTTTTCTAAGTTATTAGTTCTGCGTAGTAATGGTGATTCTTTAAGTAATAAATATTCTGCAATATCGCAGCACTGTTTCAGCGACGTACCAATCTTCAATACTAACGATGGAGCCTTAAATTTGTCAGTTTTTGGGTCATAACCAGCAATCATTTTGACAGATGTAATGATCGAATCAAAATTTGTGGGCTTTAAACAGTCTTGTAATGTTTGACAATTACTTTCTATTTTTCGCATTTTCATTAAAAAACGGGCAAGTTCCCTCATTTTATTTGAGGCCACCGTAATCAGATGTCGTTCTTTATGACTCTTTAAGTACCTTGTTCCAAATGCTCGGATGAGAGGGTCGCCCTTCACAACTACAGAAGTATCATCTGGTGCCATTCTTGGAAAAACCTCCTCGACTAGTTTAGTATCCTCGCTCGAAAAGGTCAGTAATAGAGATTGAGCTTCAGCTTGAATGTTTCTGCGCTTGTCACCTAATTCTTCCTTTTTTAATTTACAAATTTTGACGTGTCGCCTAAGATACCTTCTCTTAAAATGACCATAACAGTATTTGCAAGGTAAATAGTTTTTAGCCAAAGAAGTTGAAGCGTGTTGATCTGGTCTTCTAACAGGTTTAATTGAAGGCGCACCGCTAACATTATAAAAAAAGTTGCCCCTCAGCCAGATTTTTTCTTTCAACCGAACCTTTCTTCAGTGACAAATATTTAGCGACTTCTATTTCTTCACTATGCTTCCTGGATATATGCCTAGTGAAATTTGTAACAAACTCTTCACAGAAAATGCACGTGGTCTTTTTGTCCCAAACTCGTTTGTTCGTAATGCCTAACTTTTTTGACTTTTCCACAGTTCCGGAGAAATTAAAATTTTTCTTTTCGCTGGATTGTGAATATCGGATTTCAATTTATTCTTAGTAGAGCTGTCTTTATTAATACTAATACTTTCTACTGATCCTATTTCACCTAGCTGTTTCACTACTTTTATAACACTGCTCCTAGATTCATCTGAAAGCAAACTATAATTTGTGTTTTCATAGTTATCAGGTCGATACGAAGAACCAGAATCTTCTATAGGACTTTCACTTATAATAGTAGTTTTGCTAGGACTAAACTCAACATGTGGCAAAGGTTCATCAGTATTGTTTTCAATAATGACGCTAGACGCTTCATCGGCCCTTGTTTGGGTTTCTGTAGACACCGGCATCAAATTGGTGTACGTAAGCGAATCTGGTAAGAAAATTGCCTATTGATATATTTTTATGTTTACTGTACACACAGGGGGTGTGTCAATAGCTTGAACAAAATGTAGTTTTTCTAAACCCACATGCACTATCTTCTGTTTTCTTTAAAATGTACAGAATACATAAGTAGTCAATTCAAGTTAACTGAACGAACATAATTTCATATCCAAACATGTACGGATATGAAATCCGCCAATCACAAAGAATGTTAGTCATGTTACGTGGTTATATTAATTATTAAAATGTTAATTTTCATAATCTGTGAAAGTAATTAAAACATTATTGGCGGTTTTAATTTATAATACTTAATTTAAGTCAAAGTAGTTAAAAATGAGTGACTGATGAACGGTACTCCGCCAGATATTCGTTCAGCAGCTAATTTAACGTACGAGACGTTATTATCACAGAAATTCAAAAGTAAATATGAATTTGATTACAAGATTATGGACTGGACAGTGGTAAATACATTTAAAATTATCTCCGAAAATGTTGTAACTACCTAGTTATCCAAGGAAATAAAACCGTCAACTCTCATTCAATAACATTTAAAAGTCTATACTTCTTATTTTTCTTTCTTTCGCTGTTAGGTCGTAGGAAAATTATGCTGTACAACTCGAGTGAAATATCCATATCGCCCTCGGATAATATAGCATTAACCTACGGTGTCGTGCTCAAACTTTATCCTCAACCGGTATGGACATCAAATCCACTCTCGTTGCACAAGCTAATATTCTATACACGGAACAATATCGAAATAAGTTTTGCCACTACTTTACCTGGTGTCATACAAAAATATTCTTTGCTTTTAAGTTCACTTCCAAATAGATTATGTTTTTAAAATTCCATCGTTTTCAAGTTGAATTGTTCAATTTTTTACATAAAAATTATATATTTTCAAATCTTACAAATATAAATTAAAATTTATTCTGTATGTCTACTCCGACGGATTAAGGAAGTGTATAATTAATGTATCATGTTTTTGAATAGAAAACCTTTTACACCTTAATATAGTTGAAATAAGTTATGTTTGCTTAAAAAAGCTAAAATAGCTAAAATTAAGAGTACCGCAAACACAGAAAAGAACGAGAAAACATTCTAGCAGCTGTTCAAAATGACCACCATTTTCACGTATACAAAGGCCTTTGGATGTTGTACACGTAAAAATTATGTTTTCTGCCTAAACTAAGGTAGATAGACAAATCCGATAAGAGACAATAAATGCCAAGAATGAGAGCCCCTCTCTGTAGAAGAAGTTTAGAGGTTGCTGATGTAACCGTTAAAAAACTATGAAATTCTTCAGGTGTGGATGGACAGGTTTTGACCACCCTACGAATTACAAGACCGAAAATATGAGGTCAAAAAGTCACTTTTCCAGTAAAAATTCATATCCTAAATGTAACACCGTTCACTAAAACTCAATCTCTTGTGATTTAAAACAATTAAATTTTTTTAAAGGTTTTTGATGGCCAGTAGCCCCTCAATGAAGCACTTTTGGATCAAGATAAGTGTGGTTAAATCCACTTATTTTTTTCTCAGGTAGCATTCTGTAGAGATCCTTTAGGAACACCCATTATAGATCACTCACATATACAAAAATAAACTTATTAGAGCGATCCTCGAATTTACAATTAGGTTCGCACATAACAGTTGATATTCTCAAATTTTGTTGCTTAGGTATGTCGTTTACAATGAATCATTGGTCATTATGTTATTTTTTCTCTCTATACATATCACCGTTATAGAGAAACTACAATTCATTCACAACTATTAGCGCACCCTGTATAAATAATATTATATTTTCATATTACCGGTTTGTCTGTGCTCATCTTCTATGCTTGCAAAGAATTTTTCCACTTTAAATGCAACTAGAAAAAAATTATTCCTAATGCAATATGCGTACTCTAATTACTTAATTTCACCTGTGGAGTCCAAATATTCATTTGCTATCGGTTCCTGACATTGCTGACGATCATCAACACCGGCCGCATTGATAACTAAAATATAAATACAGATGTATAAAAAAAACGTTTCTGTCACTTTAATATCGTTTTCTACGTATTCATGATGGTACAGTACGAGCGAAAAAACTGTATCAAATTTCAATTCTCTTCCTTAAATTAAAAGGAAACTCAGGTTCTGCGTATAATTAAAGTGTAACAAAGTACCTATATTTATTAGCGCAGGTCACCTATTTATTATGCAAGCAATATAAATTTTAGCATTACCTGCATTTATACAATAATAATGTCTTTATATTTTCACCAATAATTATATATAAAGTAATAAAATAAGAAGAAAACGAAATACAAATTCAAACTATAGCGAAATATGAAGTGCAGATATGAGAGAATTACTCCTATCGCACTCTATTGCAATAATTACTGATAAAAATCATACAAGTAAAGAACGAAACCTAACTTGTTTTTCTAATTTGAAATTATAGTTGTTTATTTGAGCCAAACACGGTTTTGTCTTCAAAATATCGACAAACATCTTTTTGGAAGCAAATGAGATTTGGTAAACATCAAAGTGCGTACACAGGGCAACTAAGTAAAGCCTAAATACTATTAAATTGTCGCCAGCATTTTCAATTTTTTTTTAAATTTCTCTATACTCATAGGCTGTACTCCAACGAAATTTTACATTTATACTGCTGATATTTGACTTAATACAATGAAAACAAGAATAGTCTGATTTGTTTACCTTGTCAAAATAACGCCAAAAGACAACAAAGTTCGTCAGTTAATTTGAAAAAATTAATTGAAAATTCGTGCAGTACAACTTTAAAGCTTTATAGAATATATAATAGTAATTTATTATACAAGACGATAAAGTTAAATTTTATCCACGAGTGAATCGTTTAACGTCGAGACGAAGTCGAGACGTTAATGATTCAAGAGTGGATAGAAATAACTTTATCGTCGTGTATAATACAATATTTTTGTCTATAGCAAGAACTTTAACAATTTCAAAAGAAAATAATGACAGTCAATCACATTTCAAAATGTCAGTAGCTAGATTGGGTTGCTACGATAATGCGAAGCTGTCATATTTAATTTAAACAAAAGTTAGAAAATTAAATTACTTTATCTATCCTTGATGTTAAAGTGCTACTTTATCTACCCTTGCTGTTAAAGTAAAACTTGACCTTTTGTTTTGAGTTGATAAAAGCACACTTTAACATGTGCTATAGAAAAAAATATATTTTTTGTATTCGCTCCCCAAACTGGTTACTTTGGAAACTGTCTAGGATCCTCAAAATGGCCATTTAGAGGCCTTGTACTTAAAGTCGTCATGGCAACATTTTAGCGGACTCAAACATTAGTTGCCATGACGACTTTAAGTACAAGGCCTCTAAATGGCCATTTTGAGGATCCTAGACAGTTTCCAAAGTAACCAGTTTGGGGAGCGAAAAATACATTTTCGCGCGGCCTCCTAATATAATGCCGCGTTAATGGTAATTGAAACTTCATATTATAATGTTTGGAGAGCTAATACAAAAAAACGTTGTATGCAACACGTCCTCAAATGGCTTCGTCCGGAAACATTACGACTCGTCCCCTAAAGCCTTGCTTTGAGGACTAGTTACATAAAGTACTATAATGGACAATACAGCGATACTTTAATTTCAATTTAGAGAGTAGGATTTAATATAAACAAAAAATTGCAACTTACTAGAGTTCTCATAAATCTATGGAAGAAAAAGTGTACCGCATATAACATTTTCCGCAATTTTGGCAATATGGCGACTAACGCTAATCCGGTACTATGGGCAAAACGTATGTATATTAAACAATAATTATAAATACAGCGATTACAAAAATTCCCAATTTCCTGGGAATTATTTCCGTATTGGGTCTACTTCTCGGCCCTGGTGTCTGGCTTATCTAGGCAATTAAATAATTTCAGACTACTTACCTTTGTCTTTAGAGTGATTGGAACCCTGTAGGGCCATGTTCAATATTTTATTACTTCTTGAACAAAGCATTTCGAAGACTGTAAGCTTCACAAATTTCCTGCGTTTTTTCTTTGCTTCAAAATACGGAGGTACTGTACGAACTATGGTCTCGTCGCCGACTAAATCATGGTTATCGGATCTATTAAGGATATGTTTTAACTAAGGGCACGTAAATGCGACGTTGCGATAGATTTTGTTCAATGCTGGACGATAGGATCTCGTAAGATGCAAAGTAGCAGTGTGCAATACACTCCCAGGAAAATTGTGACCGCATGCGGACACACAAATGAATACACATCTTACTTATAAATAGGCCGAAACGAGATCCGTTTAAAATCAACTCCTAAACAACAGAGAAGTCCATCTGAAGGACAAAAACAGTGAAAACGTTGTGAGATCCACCCCTTCGGATCTCACAACGAAAACTGAGGTCACAACGCCGCTCGTTTTCTATATGTCGGATCTCGTAAAGTACTATAAGTACGGCCACACGCACACACATACACACACACAGACATAATTCGAAAAATGGTTTTTTCGGACTCTAGGAGGTCTAAAACGTCAAGATTCGTCAAAATCTCGAAGTCGATTTTTTTGACGATTACAATACTTTCTCTATACTACCGTATGCGAGAAAGTAAAAAATCTGATCGCGTCATGACTATATGGATGGTACCATATTAATTAATAACCACTGAACTTTACATGACGTTGGCGGTGCAGTGGATAGAAGACCAAACTTAAATAAGCAACTCCTTGGTTCGAATCCTTGGATACCGGAACTTTCTCCGCAGTTCACTGACTCGGACTGACCATAGATAATGTAACCCCAGACTGACCTACAAGGTATGGTAACAAGACTAGACACACACGACGTGGAGGTAATATAACGGGCCCATCTTAAAATCTAAGTAGGCGTGAACTTGGTTCACCCTCCACCCAAACATCCAAGCCACTGAACTTTAGCAGCGATTTATACCAAATTTTGTCCTTTTGACACCCTGCCAGATTATCTTCTATTTCTATTATTACAAATTTTAACAATTCTTCTAGCTGTAAAAAATGTTCCCAAACCAAAATTGGCGGATTGCCAGTAGTATATTACGTTATAATATCAGTAAGTGCCTTACAACAGACCGAAAATAAGTTAGAAGAACGAGGCCCGAAGGGGCGAGTTTTGCTATTTTTCGCTAATTGTTCCAGTAAGGCACTGACCGATCGAGTCTCGTATAACATTTTTTGCGCTGTCAACTAATAAAAATAAAAATACCGTTGACTATTTAATTCACCTGTCATCTGTCAAAAAGTGACCAATGAAAATCCAGAATTCTGACGTTTCTTGACCAATCAAAAAAATATCAGCGGATATATCTTCCTAGAAGGTATTCAAGTGACTATTTTAAACAAATGTGATTTTTATTAGAAAAAGTCAATATTAGTGTTCTGTTACTATAGAAATTGCGTAGTTTGTTGCTGGATTTACTGAAAACTAATTTGAAAAAGTAGTTTGGTTCATTAAATAGTCCCTCGAATACCATTCTTAGTCAAAGTTAAGTAGATTATTTTTGCGGTGGTATCACTACTCATGTCCATTGCGCTTGGAATTAGGACTCGTGCTAGCGCACTCGTCCTAATCGTACCAAAGCGCAATGGACATTCGTGACACCACCACAAAAATAGTCGACATAACTTTGACTACTCATGGTATTATAAGTGAATATAACATATACGTATTGTTTGCCTAAATAAAGTGGGTGGTCGTTGTTTTTATAGTAACTAAATACAAAACAATGTTCTATACCAGTTTTGGTAGCGGGTAGACACTCTGTGATCCCGACAGAAATGGGTCTACTTAAGGGAAGCGACCCTGCCAACGCAAGCCTTGTTTCTCCTCACATTACATCACACAGAGGAGAAGCATGTCCTAACCCCTTAAATACTATCTAAACTACATTTAACCTTATCCACACTCCTATCCTATGGAGGAAGGTAACGGGAAATCACCTCCATTATTTTTCCCAAGAGAACCACATAAATAAATTTAAGTCGAAATATTCCGGAAGTAAAATAAGTTCCCCAATCGGATATCCGGGGGGAACAGTATTAAATGACACTGAACAAAGAAAATTAAATGGTCGCGAAAAGATCAATATAGGGACCTGGAATGTGCGAAGCTTGTTTGAAGCAGGAAAATTAGCAAACCTAAACCAAGAAATAAAAAGGCTTAACAGTGACATACTAGGCGTTGCAGAAACATGGTGGCATGACAATGGAGTATGCGCCGTCACAGGAGGTTCATTTTACTACTCGGGTAAGCAGGATACGAACCACCAAAAAGGAGTAGGAATATTCATCACAGAAAAACGTAACTAATGTAATAGATTTCCTCCCGTATTCAGATTTATGCCCCCACCTCAGACTCCACACAACAGGAAATCGAAACATTCTATGGAGGAATAAAAGAGCTACTCAAACTCACGACGAAACACGAAATTAACATAATTATGGGTGATTTCAACTCCAAGCTAGGAAAAGGACGGTGTGGTGACCTGGTGGAGCCCTTTGAACTAGTGGCAGAGGAGATCGTCTACTACAGTTCTGCCAAGAAGAGAATATGAAGGTGACTAATACTTGGTTCTGTTTACCACCTCGCCGACTATATACATGGAAGTCCCCAGCAGACAAACCAAACAATACAGTCCGAAAGCAAATAGAGACTTCATACTCATTAACAACCAATTTGGGACTTCCATTACGAGGGCATGCACCTTGTAATGCAGCATACCGTATGTATGATACATTTAATTTAAATAATTATATCCAGATATCATGTGATATAACAGTTGTATGTTTTAACTGGTGGGGTTGTAAGGGTAACCAGAGGGTTTTTTATATTTTGTGGGTAACAAAATAACTTGAATTCATAATCTACGAGAAATGGTCACGTTAAGGTTTAAATTCCAATTAATTGTGAAAAATAATAATTGATGATTTGATACGTAGTAGTAATATAGCATTCTCTATAAAATGTTACTTCAAGTCACAAATATTATTCAAATATATAATTCAAGATTATTTGAATTCATTTAACGTGGTATATTCCTACGAAACCAGTAAAACCAGTGAAAGTGAGTGTTGTGGTATGCTGTTGAACTGTCTATCCAAGTAATAGAGTTTTCAACTGAAGGTGTTTGCTGACTGGAATTTATCGAATTAGGAGCTGAGATAGAGCATTCAGGTACCAGATAAACATTCTGAAGGTTAGTGCACATTTATTTCAAAATATTAAGAAATTATAAAGCAAGTTTGGTGCGGCAAATCGTTAAGATATTGTAATTATATTTAGAAATTAATTTAGAAGAATTATTTTTTTAAATTCGATAGTGTTTCGAGTACTCGACGTTTTTCGAAAATTATATTTTGAAATTTATACATCTTGGAATTAGGTTACTTTTAGAATTTTCATTTAAATCAAGTTTGGATATATTTAACATTTGATTAAATTATTTTTGACAATTTGTATTTTGTTTTGTAATGTCAGATCAAACTTCAATGTGCTACTAACAAACTGAACGTATGAATTTTACTTTGTGAAGTGCCTAAAACTTGTATTTGATTCATAAAATCAAATAGTTATTATATTTTAAAAGTAATTCAGTATTTAACTATCAGAGAAAGTTGTTAGTTGAAGATTAACCCATTCAGCTGGGAGTTATGAGTCACATGACATAATTTTAAATGTTAAATTGATTTAGGAGTTACGTCAATTCCTATTTATTGCATTAAGAAGTAAGGTAAGTGCATAAGTGCACTGTACCTGATAGTATTTCTCTTTTAATAATTAGTATAAGGGTATATTTAATTTGATATGAAAAAGAGTTTCAAAGTGGGAACTATTACATTTTGACTCACAACTTGAGACTTGATATTAATTGAAATAACACCGTGAGAAGGAGTTATATTACAATTTGGCACCGCAAGTGGGGCTAGTTATATAACAACCTATCCCGGAGCAGACGTACCATCAGACCATGTATTACTCCTGGCATGTTTTAAGGCTAGAATAGCAAGACACAAAAGAACCAGCCACCCAAGAAAAATATTCTACGAACAACTTCGACAAGAAGACCTAAGAACTGGAGTAAGAACAGAAATTAATCACAAAATGGAGACAATAATAGCATCATTGATGGAGAGAGAAGAAAACTTGGATAACATATGGAAAGAAACGAAAACGTCATAATAACCACAGCTGAAAACAAAATAGGATATCAGAAAGGAAACCACAAAACACCTTGGACGAGATTCTCTCACTGATGGGTGAATGACGAAAATACAGAAATCACACAGATCAAATGCAATACAAAAACAAACATAATCGAATAAGAACGATGATCAGGAGAGCGAAGAATGAATGGTTGAAAAGTGAATGCGAAGAGATCGAAAAACTGCAAATTATACATGACCAAATCAACCTACATAAAAAAAGAAGCAGCTGGAATATAACGAAAAAAGAATTTCCCCATGATAAAAAATGATCACAACGAAATCGCCAGCAACGTCGAGGAACGAAAAATCATCTGGGAAAAATATATTCAAAACTTATTTTCAGATGAAACAACGGAAAATACAAACACAGAAGAAGATATGACAGGCCCCCCAATAACAAAATCTGAAATAAAAAAAGCCATCCACAATCTGAAGAATAATAAAGCACCGGGACCTGATGAGGTTCCGGCAGAATTAATTAAACTACTAGACGACGGAAGAATTGCCGTTCTTCAGAAACTCCTCAATAAAATATATGAAACTGGCCCATATCCTGCCCAATGGCTTTTATCAAATTTTATACTCTTACCAAAAAAGGGCAATGCAAGGAAATGCGATGAGCAAGGGCTTATCAGCCTCATAAACCACACTCTAAAGCTATTCCCAAAGATTATACACCAGAGAATATTCAGAAACAAACCATCAGTGACTCACAGTTTGGGTTTAGACAAGGTATGGGCACGAGAGAAGCCTTGGTTGCAACGCAAGTAATTGTGCAAAATTGTTATGACCAGAGAACAAATGTAACCATGTGCTTCATAGACTTCGAGATGGCCTCTAACAGGGTACAACACCAAAAACTGTTGCAAATTCTAAGGCGGATGGATATTGACCAAAAGGATACCCGATGTATTGAAAATCTATATCTGAATCAAACAGCATAAATTAAGATTGATGGTGAGACAACTAACGCAGTTGAAATTCGCAGAGGAGTCCGACAGGGATGTGTTCTCTCACCCCTGTTGTTTAACCTATATTTCGAACAGATTTTCCTGGAAGCACTTGAAGATGTTGAGATGGGCATCAAAGTTAACGGGATGTGAATTAATAACAAACATTCGATATGCGGACGATACCGTTCTAATCTCTAATAACATTAATGATCTTCAACACCTAGTCAACGTAATAGGAGACCACTATCAAAGGATGGGCCTTAAAATAAACACGAAAACACAAAATATATGATAGTGACCCGTGAATTAGACACTTTCAGAAACTCCAGTCTAATACACGGAGGGGAACCAATTGAGCGAGTAAACAAGTTCAAATATCTTGGAACATGGCTTAATGAAGGCTGGACATCAGATTTAGACATAAAATGCCACATAGAACAAGCCCAAAGCGCGTTTGTAAAATTTAAGAGAGTTCTCAGAAACGCAGACTTTGTAAAGTGTTACATCTGGTCAATACTGTTATATGGAGTGGAGGGATGGACCTTGAAAGTGGCCACAATGAACAAATTGGAAGCATTTAAAATGTGGATATACCGCAGAGTGCTTAAAATTCCATGGACAGCACGTGAAACAAATGAAAATGTTCTTAGAAGGATGAAGAAAGACAGAGAACTAATAACGACAATCAAGAAAAGAAAAACAGCGTACCTAGGACATTTATAATGCTTAACACAAAGTACTAATTATTACAACTAATTATCGAAGGAAGGTATGAAGGTAAAAGAGGAATGGGTAGAAAAAGATGTCATGACTATGCAATATAAGACAATGGACCGGACTGAAAACCAAGGAAGACCTAATACATACATCAAGAGACCGGAATAAAATGGAAAATGTGGTCGCAAACATTCAGTAATGGATATGCATGGAAAGAAGAAGATAACAGATAACAGTCATACCAATCAACATGGATCCGGGAATAGGGTTTCCAGTACCGGGATTCGGTCCCGGGATCACAGCCACCACAGGCGAAGTTCCGGGACCGTGTTAACATGTGTACGAGTATACATTATTAGAAAATTAGGACGGGTATTCACCGGCGTATGGCGTATTACTCATGCCTCGTACACATTCTGCATTATTTGCATTTGGCGTAGACAAGAGAGGTATTGCATATCTACCAGCATGGAATTCGAGACAGCATTTTCAGTGCCAGGATCTTTTTCTACGAAAATCCGTTCGAAATTAGGGGATGAGTCCCTAAATGCCCTTGTAGCTCTAAGATCCTATTTTATGTCAAAATAATTTATTTCTTCGTTATTTACACTTGTTTACTATATACTACGAGTATAATATACTAACAATATGTATTTAAATACCAGTGACAAAATTATATTACCAATATTATATAAAAATTACTTTATTTATCGTAACTTAAGGTCCCGGGTAGTGTAGCTTGAACAAGCGTCCACGTTCGATCAGTAGAGTTAAGCAACGCTCTTTCTGGTCATAACTTGTATGGGAGTTCCATGGCTGCTTCTCTCGGCGCCTCGTGATACGACTGTCACGGAAATAGTTGGTTCCGGATGTCATAATAACATCATGACAGTCGTTAGTGGGGTTAGAAGTCCCCATAAATGTACAGCGACGCCTATAATTGGCCTAACGGCTGTTGGTTGAGTACCAAAATTTAAAAAAAGACACTTGTTTCTCTTTGAAATTTGCATTCTATCTAAAACACGATTGCCCTGTCGGGACCATTTTCTGGATCTTTGGAACTAGTCCCGGGATTTTAAATTTAGGTCGTAAGTCCCGAAAGTCCCGGGACTTGGAAGTTGACCTTATCGTCACAGATAACCAACCCGAAAACAAGTAAAAACAGGTTGGTAGCGCAAAAAATCAATATTATACGCCGCAGTGGCTTAAATTTTTAGATCTTCTTCTTATTCTTTCGACTAGGACTATCTCCTGTTTATCTTGCCTCTCTTTACTCCGCTGAAGACGAGAACCAGCTCTGCTTCCATCTTTTAGGTGGTCTTCCGGGGGTCTTTCCGTATGGTATACAGTTTTTGCATTGTTTGGCCATTCTGTTATCGTCCATTCTTTCAACGTATTCTTCCCATTCTTTTTTACGTTTTTTGGTCTATTTAACTATGTCTTGCACCCCTCACCATTCTCGTATTTCAGCAGTCCTGTGTCTGTCTCTCAGTGTCACCCCTGTTATTTTTCTTAAGATTTTCATGTCCGTTGTTCTTAATGTGAGTTTAGTGATCTGTGTTTCGGCTTTCGTTTCATTAGCATATATGTCATAATAGGTCTTATTACCGCTTTGTATACTCTTACTTTTCTCTCTCGTGACATACTTATTTTGCCATATGGTGTTATTTAGACATCCTGCAATCTGCGTCACTCTTGTGGTTTGTCTCTTCATTTCAAATGATAAATTTCTATCGCTTGTTATGTCGACCCCAAGGTAGGTGGAATTCATTACTTGTTCAATTACTTTTCCCTCTATTTCCAATTTGCATCTAGTTGGTTCTTCGCCTTTGTTTTTGATATTGATATTTCCATATTATATTGAATCTTTGCTGTTGTGTTAACTCTATGCAGTAATCTTTGTAGGTCGTTTTCGTCACTTGCTATCAGTACTGCATCGTCCGCGTAACACAGTATGTTGATATTGTTAGGTCCAATTGTGTACCCTCGTAAATTTTTAAGTTGGTCTATTAACTGGTTCATAATGAGATTGAATAGAAAGGGGCTGAAAGAGTCCCCCTGTCTTATCCCTTTAGTTATTGAAATGGGTTTTTCCTTCTGTCTTAAGAGCGTCAACTATTTGTACTGTTGTTTTTGGAATTTTATGCTTATGTAGTATGTTCAATGCATCGTCTTTCCTTTCTCTGTCGAACGCCCCTTTTAGATCAACTTAGCATAGAAATAAAGGTTTATTGAACTCAATCGCTTTTTCGACTAGTTGGCGTAGTGTGAATATAGCATCTATTGTGCTCATGTTTTTCCGGAATACCTGTTGTTATTCTGCTATATGTATTGCTAGTTGTAATTTTTCATGTAACACAGCAGTAAAAAGTTTCAATATGGAGTTTAATAAGGTTATTCCGAGATAGTTATCGGGGTCTTTCCTATTTCCCTTCTTGTATATCGCTTCTGTATAGCTTTCTTTCCACTGCTTTGGTATACACTTTTTTCTATTATTTTGTTAAACAGTTTGTGTAACCATTCAGTTAATGTTTTACCTCCATATTTAAGCATTTGTACCTGTTCATTATTATTGTTTGTTATTAGCCTCTTCTTCATCCATTACTTGATCTCCTTGACTATCGTATACGTTGCTAAAATGTTCCTACCATTCGCTTTTTTTGTATGTTGTTAATAGTAACTGTTTCACTTACTTCTTTTTTCTGACGTCGTATTATGCTCCATATCTGTTTCTGTGCGCCGTACAGGTCGTGTTCCATTTGTTTAGAGTATCGTTCCCAGTGGTTTTGTTTTATTTGTTTTATTCTTTGGTTCGTCTCATTTCTTATTCGTACGTATGTTGCTCTTTCGTCTTGTATTCTAGTTGTTTTATACTTTAAGAATGCTTTCTTTTTCTTTGCTGCTAGTTCTCTGATTTCTTCGTCAAACCATGGTGTCACTGTTTTTAATCTATTCCTGTTTACTTTTCTTTTTCCTGTCGCCCCTGTAGCGGCCTCTATTATATTTGCTTTTATTTTACTCCATACTTGCTCTACATTGTAGTTGGGATTTAGGTCTTTCTCTTCTAATTTTTGTTTCAATCTTATTTGATATAGGATTCGAGTGCTGTAGTTTGTTAAACCTTCTATGTTAAATTTTTCTGAGTAAAATGATTGACGCTTTATAGGTTTTAAGTTCCATTGGAGCTTGCAGAGTACTAGTCGATGATCGGATCCAACACTCGCAGATGATAATACCCTAACGTCTAATATTTGCTTCGGGTGAATGATTTTGTTAGTCAATACATAGTCTATAGTAGACTGCTGTCCTCTGCTATTAGCCCATGTGATCTTGTATTGTATAGGGTGTTCATAGAATGTATTATTTATTCTAAGTTCGTTTATTGCACAGAACTCTCTGAGATCTTCGCCACTTTCATTAATCGTCTCTTCATTAAAATAGTATTATTATATTTTCTTGTTTTGATATTGCGTTGAGCGTCAGTTGGAGTTCGTCATATAATTTTTCCCTTACTTCTCTTCCTCGTCCTGTGTCAGGTGCATACACGGCTATCATATGCGTTTTTGCTTTTTCTATAATCATTGAAACTAGCAGGAGCCGTTCACTAATATATTGTCCGTCCGTTATATTGTTAATATATTTTTGACTTATGAGCATTCCTACGCCTGCATGAGCACGTTGTTGTTTGTCCACCCCACTGTATGGTAGCGTATAGTTTCCTCGTACTACCATTCCTTTTACTTCACTGAGTGCGCATATTGGGATGACGTGATTTTCTAGTTCTATTATTGTTTCCTGTTCTTTGGAGTTCCATGATCCTATGTTCCATGTGCCTACTCTTAATAAATTTTTCTTTTTCAATGTCCGTTCTCTTTTATAGATGATATCGATAATGATGATGATGATATACTGCTCTCAGACGTATATGGATTTCAAACTGTGTTGAAAAGCACAACAGACCCTGCTATAGTAAAAGACATATACAAATGGCTATGGTAAAATATATTCCTAATATCACCTTTAGACCACCCAGGAATGACACTTATAGAAGATGTAACAAGCTTAATTGTAAAATAAAAGCATACAGTGGGTACAGTTACATAAAGCATCGTAATAGTGGAAGTGCCACCAATAGCATTCTGAATACGGTTATCTCTACTAGGTTTCTTTTGTACTGCCACTGACTCCGTCCAATACGTTTCACTCAGTACAATGTATCTCGTGTTACAATTTAGGTATTAATCTCACATATCCTTTAGCATGAGCAGTGACAAGAGCCTCTGTTTGTGATTCAGAAAATCTAGGTTTAAACCCCAGCAATTTAAACAGTTTCATTGCAATTCCCCAATCCGACAATCGTGGAGTCATAATGCAGAGAACCTCCTCAATGGGAAAAGACATATGCCCCTGCAGTGGAGATTTTAACAAGGCTATCAACGATACTTTGGCATGAGACAGTTATTGGGACGGAAAGAAAAACTCCGTAGAGGTTAAGCAGGCAGAAGAATATCCCTATAAGAAAAAACAAGTTTTCAACATCCTGTTGCAATGAGCCACCAAAGCAATGGACACTCTAAAATGAATCATTTTTACACAATTACTTTAATCATTTATTTAATTTTGTCGTAAGGATAGTCAGAATGTCAGGGTTCGATTCATACTCAAGTATACAGACAGAGAACACATTAAATATTAAGTTTATGTTGGTCATTGTTATGGATTGCATGTTAAATTGATAAATAAAAAACATTTGGGTCGGTTAATGTGGGATTAATGCAAAGCTGCCCTTAGGATATCTGCAGCTAAACATATGGAACATGTTTGGTAGTCCTTGGAACGAACGCCGCCGAATATTCGCCTAGCATTACACGCTGTAGTTTGTAGAGTTTCTGTATATTAATAACTTAACAGCTTAACACGCCCGTCAGAAGACGAACCTTCAGTCTCTCTTAGTCTAACACTATCAGCCTTTCTTTGTTTACTGAATATATAATTCTACGATCACATCAAAATGACAACTTTTTCCACAGTTGCTAGTGTCAAAAGTGACTGTTTATAGCACTCCTAGTTTTAGCAGGAGCAAAACCTATAAACTGTAAAAAATGTAATCTTTTTCAGCCATAGACAGTGTTAGGAATGACATTTTTACAATTTTTGGACATACAAACACATTCAATTTTATGTAGGTATCCTGTAGAGCCGTTAAGAGTTAGGACTTGTGGATTCAATGTCAAAAACCACATGCCTTTTTAATCAAAGTTTTTCAATTATCAACCTTCCGTTTTGCTTAGTTTGGCAAAATGCATGTGAATAAATTCTTTAATTTGACATTGTCATTATTTTTAACATTTATTTACTAATGAAAAATATATTATTAGGTATTAAGAAACTTTAATTGCAATACAGACCCATGAATTCAGTATTACGATACAATGTTAAAGACTATACATATATAAAGAACTCTAAAAAGCTACTGTACTTTTGATGCTAAATTTCTCATCGTAGCAGTTTTACTACTTCAAGTTTCCTTTATATATTTTTCCAAACGTTGTGTTTAAATTTTGCGGTCAGTAAATTCTTAGCCTAGATATAACAAAACAGTTAATTAACTTTTCCTTGATTTTATGTCAATTTGGATAGACAATTTTGCTAGTTGTATCATGTTTATATAAATTTAAGACGTAAGACTGTCATGACAGTTTCAGTGGACCATGGAATGCAGCAGTTAGTTTTGTAATCATTGCATGAATTGCTCCCGAAACTTTTAATTTATTAACTTATTTTACTTTTGCTTCGGGTATGCTCAGATGCCCATGGGTTTATTATCACTCAAATGTATAAGTACCGGAATAAAGAGTTTAGAAATAAATCGTTTATTGTTTCTAACTAAGTACAAAATAAATCTTAATTAGTAATAATATGTACATAGAATTATAACATAAAATTTCCTCTGGTAAACGAGCTGGATCAATGCTATTTGACGGTCGGCAACCGATTATACACATCAGTTCTGACCGGTTGCTCCCCTGGATCCTCTCCAAGAAAGTTTGGATGAGGTAGAGCTCCGGTGTACTTAAACTAGAAACGATCGGTCTGAAACAAGCGCCATTCATGGCGACAGTTTACGAATTTCTGTGTGTGGACCAATTCCATGGAATAACTAGTTTTACGATGCTGGTAACGTGTGTAATTAGGGTTTTAAACTAGGCAGGCCGCGAAGCTTAGGAGTGTTTCAATTTTTTAACCAAATTTCTTTACATTTTGAAATTTTGAGGAAACTTGTTCTATCTTCGCAATTTATCGGTGAGATGCTTATCAAGTGACGGCAAAGAGAGTTAAAAACATTTTCTTATTCAATTTTAAAAACGAATTGTTACATTGTGTAGTAGTATATTGCCAACTACTTATAACAGTCATACTTTTTTTACGAGTTTATCAAGAAAATGAGTAAAAAAATTGCTTTCATACGTGTTGTACACGTTATTTTTTGCATAGCGATCCCTTGTAACTCGAAATTTGCTCGAAAATGACTTCAGAATTTACAACTGACAAATTGACAACAATAAAATAGTTTAAAAATTTCTTTACGATTTTTCGCTAAAAGTGTGATACTTCTTTCACAATTTTTCGTTACAAAAGTGATAGGTACTTTCTTCACGATTTTTCGTTAAAAAAGACCACTTCCATGGTCACTATGCAAAAAACATATACGCCATGAGATTTGATCGAACCAATAAAAAACGGCCATTGCATATGTCTCAAATCGTATTTTAAGTAACCTAACAATATTCTATAGTTCGGAAAGAGCGATTTTTGAATTAACATGACAGCAACAAATGGCTGCGTTTATTTCGACAAATACCCTGGTTGGGTTCTCCTCCGGGGGCAAATCGGGCAGTGCTAGTGCCAGACGGTCCTCGGAGCAACAACGATATGCTTAAAATTGACCTTGTAAAATTTCAAGCGCCAGTACGACGTTGCGGAGAAATTGCAGGTCTCATCTTCGCGAGCTCGAACGAAAGCTGTGATTTAGTCTAATGGTACTCTAGGGCAAAAAAGTTACTTTGTATAAGCAGATCTTGTCCTTAATTAATTCTGGCGGTGAATTGACCTGGCGAATACTTATCACCTAGTGATCGATGTGTTCGTCGTGACCTCTTCAGAGGAGTCTTATTAGCGTTTTAAAGGGATACAGGGTTGGTTTGGGTGCTATATTATGGCGACCAAAAATACATAGTAAAGCGGTTTCAAGGAGGTATTTATTACAAAAAATTAAATATTAAAATATTAAAAAAACAGTTTACGCTTTTTTGGAGTACATGAAGAACCGAATGAAGACACTGATAAAGTTATTAGTGGTTTGTGCCAAGATAAGTTAAAGCTGAAAGTATCTCCTAGTGATATCGACTGCAGCCATAGGCTTCCCGGTAGGGAAGGTTCTTATAGACCCATCATCGTCAAATTTATAAGCCGCAATATCAAAAACCTAGTGTACAAAAACAAAAAACTTCTTAAAAGCACAAAAACAGTCATTCGAGAAGACCTGACAAAATACAGATAGCAACTGTTAAAAGAAGCCGTGAAAAGAATCGGTTCCAAAAGGGTGTGGACCAGTGCGTGCAAAATTTTCGTTAAACTCGATAATAAAAGTATGAAGCATATTCACTCATCAGGTGACTTAGATAATATAAGATAAATATTATACGGTACCTACTATCACAATGTAGCGGCTACAGCAACGTTTTCTGGCTTTCCTATTTGATAAACGGCTCGTCTTTTTGTTTGTTAGTATCTACTTATTTTTGTTTGTTATTTTAGTTTACTTTCATGTGTTCCCATATGAACAATGTAAGTGGAATTTTTAATTCTTGAGAATAGGAAACAATATTATTTAAGAATGCAACTAGTTTAAAAATTCACGTAATTTTTTCATATCATTAGAGAATATGGGGGCACGTGGAATTACTGCAGCACATATTAATATACAATCTTTAGTTCCAAAATTAAATCAATTGAAATTACTATTAAATAATTACAAATATGATATTTTAGCTATAAGTGAAACGCGGCTTTCAAATGATATCTGCAATAATCTCATTTATATTGATGGTTATAATATATTTCGACGTGACCGAGAGAGTAGAGCTGGTGGTGTTTGTTTTTATGTGAAAAGTGCTTATAGATGCATCTTAACAGAAACAAACAACTCGATAGAACAATTATGGTTAACACTAAAATTTAATAAAGTTTCAATTTCTGTGGGATGTGTTTATAGGCCACAGATCACTAATTACAAGTACTTTTGTGATGAATTGAAGCAGTCGCTTGTTATGTTTTTTAATATATCTGATCATGTGTGTTGTCTCGGTGACGTTAATATAAACATGTTCAGATTGTGTGAACCTGATGTCAAATATTTTCAGTCAATGCTCGACTCTTTAAATTTTACTCAAATAATTACTGATCCTACGCGTATAACACGAAACAGTGAAACTCTATTAGATGTGATTATCATAAATAACAATGAAATTATTACTGATTCTGGGGTGAGACATAAACTCGCTGATCATGAATTAATATTTTGTAATTTAAATATCAAATCCTTTTCGGCTTTGCCTACATCCAAAACAATTCGAAGCTTTCATAATTTTAATGTAAATTTATTCCAAGAGGATATCCGTAGAATACCATGGCAACGAATATTTGTTCTTAATAATTTTAATGAAAAAATTGAATTTTTAAATACTAACTTAATTAATACACTTGATTTGCACGCTCCATCTAAAACAATAAATGTTAGTAAACCTAGCCTTCCGTGGCTGACAGATACCATTCGAGTTGCAATGAAACTTAGAGACCAAGCCTTAGCTAAATATCGCCAAACTAAGTCTTGTAGTAAATGGGAGTATTATAAATCGTTACGTAATCATGTTAACCATATGCTTAAAACCGAGAAAAAGGCATACTTTCAGTTTTCTGCTAAAAATTGCAATTCTAAAGAAATGTGGAATAAACTAAGAAATCTAAGCATTGGCACAAAACCAAAAATTGAAATTCCACCACATTTAGCTAATCCTAATGCAATAAACAACTTTTACTTAAACTCTATTCCCGATATTGATAATATCGATTCTGATACGATAATGCAGTTTTATAAAACTAATAAAGTAGTTTCAAGTGAAATTGAATTTCAGTTTAAAGTAGTGGATACTGAAAGTGTACTTAAATTTATTAATGATATTAAAAGCAATGCTACTGGCCATGAGGGCCTAAATATTGAAATTATAAAACTCTGTCTGCCTATACTGCTCCCCTACTTTACTCATGTGATTAATTATGCGTTGCTTACAAATACTTTCCCTGCCAGTTGGAAGAAGGCGGTAGTATTGCCATTACCTAAAACATCAAATCCGGAAGAATATAAACATCTTAGGCCAATTAGCATACTGCCTGTTATGTCAAAGGTTCTAGAAAAAGTCATGAATTCGCAACTGCGAGAATATTTGAATGAAAATAAAATACTACCAGACATTCAATCTGGTTTCAGGCCTAATCGAAGTTGTTCGACAGCCTTGCTATATATTGTAGATGAATTGTTAACTGCTTCTGATCAAGGCAAAATGTCGATCCTCACACTACTTGATTATAGTAAGGCTTTCTATACAATTAATCACCAAATTTTGCTTTTCATCCTTCATTACATTGGCTTGTCTAGTTCTGCTGTCTCTCTATTAAAAAGTTACCTAACAGGGCGTATGCAATGCGTGAAAATTTTTGGCAAGGCATCCGATTTCTTACCAGTTGTGAAAGGAGTTCCTCAAGGATCTATTTTAGGACCCTTAATGTTTATAATATACACTTCAAATTTTTGGAAATCTATTAAGACTTGCAATATAAAAATGTTTACAGACGATTCCCAACTGCTGCATTCGTTTAGTCCCGATAATTATAAAGAAAGTGTGAGTGATATTAACAACGACCTCAATGCAATAAGCCTGATATCACGACAGCACTCTCTAATTATCAATCCCCAAAAATCACTTGTAATTTTGTTTGGAAAAAAAGATGTTGTTTCATTTTTATCTGAAGAAATTAGCGTGACGATTGACGGTATTCCCAGTTCCCATGAAGCAAGAAGCTAAGAACTTAGGTCTCATCATGGACAATACGTTTAGGTATGAAAAACATGTCAATAACTCAATTAAAAAGAGCTTTCAAGCTCTAAAATTAATTTATCCTCAAAGACACGATTTATCGACAGAAACTAAATCCTTGCTTTGTAATTCATTGGTTCTATCTCATTTTTCCTACTGCAGCGAAATTTATGGTTCATCCATTACCCAGGATATTGCTAATAAAATACAAAGAGTTCCGAATTCGTGTTTACGCTTGATATACGGAATAAAAAAATTTGACCATATTTCTCACAAATTAACAGATTTGCGATGGTTAAATATGCATAATAGGCGTCATTTACAATTTGCTACTCTTTGTCACAAAATTATTACAACAAAGCTGCCGGCTTACTTATATAATAAAATAACGTATAGGACTGATGTCCATTCAATAAATGTAAGATCCAAAGGCATAATATCTCCACCTACACATAAAACGACCTTATTTGAGCGTTCGTTTCAATATCAAATTTATAAAACCTACAATAATCTCCCTCCTACGTTTAAGCAACATAATTTAAGAACACTTAAAGTTAATATGCGTGACCATCTATATAAATTGCAAATAAGATAACAATTGTAAATGAAACCTACCATTAATTTTACAAAGTTGTGGACTACTAACATTGTATAATCACAGAATCTTTTATTTTTTATTTTAGTTTTTTAAATATTTTTTTTGTTCAAAATATTTTTATTTTTTTTACTTTAGATGTATATTGGTATTTCTTAATTGTATATTCTCGATTACTCCAGGGTTTAATGGAAGATCAAAGGTGGTCATCTACTACTTGAATTAAATCCTTGCGATTTCTCAATTGTGCGTCACTTTAATTATTTGTTTTGTATATGGTTATGTAACTATTGAGAAATAAATGCATTATTATTATTTATTATTATTATTAATACTGAATTCTGGCGACCAAACAAACACATTTAGGACAGTTTCAAGGTTTCTCTTTGGTACTAAATCCAGCGACCACAAGAGCAGGTTCAGGAAGGTTCTGAGAGCTAGGTAAGGCCGGTTCTTACAGTTCGGAACGGCTTCTTCAGGCAG
>OW679200.1:146742770-146870211 GCA_940337035.1 Agriotes lineatus
GCGGCCTTAAGCCACGTCCACATTAATAAATATTTACGTTGTGCGTTGTATTTGACGCAAATTTGTGCTTGTGCGTTGAAATTAATGTAGATGTGGACGGTTCGCCGAACACAAACGTACACAAATATTTTCGTGACGAACGACGCACGCTATCCATCGCCCAGTCGGTTTTTACTTGAACTTCAAAGAGATTTGCGGCGCAACGTTGTGCTGATGTAGACGTATGTTGGTAGTGCATATGTGTTCGCATTGTTTTAATTTTAATTTATTTTTAGGAATGAACTTTCTAACTTGTAAAAGGAAATTATTAATTAACCATGCCTTATTACCTCATTATTAGTAAAAAAGAAATATGCGGCCGTTATTATAATGCACCATTTAATTAGGAAAAAATAAAATAAACTCAATAATAAGAAAGACGTTACTAGATGACACAACTTTATCAATATAAAATGGGGGTAGTGGCTTGTTAACGGCATTAGCAATAAATTGATGAAAGCACAGGACAATTTCGCAACGTTCTGCTATGTCATCAGTGGATTTTAAAATTCTCATTAATATGATTGGGCCAAAAATCAAGAGAATAGATTCAAAATGCCATTGATGTTTAGGATTCCACAACAATGTATGCTTCTGGTACTCTTGAATAAGTGACAATGCATCTTCGTTGTTCTATTCCATCTTCTGTTATTACTCTTTATTTCCACAAATGTTGCAAATATAAAACTTACTAATAATAAGAGAATGCACAATGCGCCGCACTGCAAATCGACGAACAGGCGGATCGCCGAGACACAACGCACAACACAAATTTGTGCGTCGAAAAATGATGCCCCTCCATTAAATTTGCGTCGAAAATAAGTGCGCTACCTACATTTTGACATACAACACACAACGTAAATATTTATTAATGTGTACGCGGCTTTAGAGATTGGAATCGGGCTCGGTGAGAACATTCAAAGATGGGCACCAAATTAACTGTGCTCTACTTAGAACCACAGACCTAAGAGATAGGTCGATAAGGTCGACACATCACCAAAACACACACATAACACAATGGTAGCTATTCAACTCAAAAAGGGGCGCTCCAACAGTCTCTTTTAGTAACACCCGTCAAAATTTAATGGTTACCATCTATTGGTTGCTGTGCTATTAATTGCTTAGTAAAGCATTACGTGTTAGGTGCTGTAAAATTGAAAATGCTGAAATTCGTGCAGTAATTAAATATTTATGCAAACAGAATGACACCTCTTGAAATCTACCAATGCTTACAAAGGGCGAATCCGTCCATTCTTACAGTACGGTCAGAAAATGGTCAACAGAGATTAAGCATGGCAGGGAATCTTCTAAACATGCAACTCAATGTGGTGGTCCAATATTGGTGACGACTGAATAAAATTCTTGATTGGAAAGAATTGCTGTGCTTGAGCATCGGTTGGAAAATTATATTGCTATTCATAAACTTTGATTCAAGCGTCTTGTTTGTTTCTTTATATGGTAGGCTGCGCTTTTTTATATTGTTATTGGAAGTTTTTATCCGAGTTTGTTCTCTGATTCTTTTTCTTATTTCATTGTCGTCTATATTAATTAGCTGTGTTTTTGCTTTTGTATAATGTTCTCGCCGACTTTCGTTCTTGTTCATGGTCATTTTCATGCGCAGGAGACGGTGGTCTGAAGATAAAGTGAACTTATTTAACACTTCTATTATTCTCATAAGTTTCTTATTTTGTATTAATATGAAATCGATTTCGTTATGATATACTCCGTTAGGAAACTCCCAGATCCACTTTTTTCCTAACCTTTTTAAAAAGAAAATGTTAGAAATAATTAGTTGCTGGATTACAGCAAATTCTATCTCTTTAGTTCCTCTCTTGTGTCGCTCTTTATAACCATGGGGTCCCAATATATGTTCTTCTTGTATTTTTCTTTTCCCGATTTTTTCATTGAAATCTCCGGCTACTATTATTGTATGAAGATGGTTTTGATGCTTTTTTATTGTTTCTGCAAGTTTGTCGTTCATGTAAGATTTCTTCTGGGATATTGGCTGTTGGACCGTATACTTGAATAATAATATTCGTGGAGTGTGTGCTTTTTTGATTTTTAATAATGCTATTCTGTTTGATATTCCTTTTATATTTATATAAAATCCGACTCCAGCTCGTAGTTTCTCTGTATCAATACAGATTGGTGGCGGAAAATGTGAACATAGGTAGTCAAATAACCTAGCATACAGTTTATGGACTTTGTATGTGTTAGACAGAAATAGACTTATATCACTGCCTCCTGCACTTACAAGCCATGGTGTTGGAAAATTGGCAACGCTGATCGTACACCAATTTTTGTACTGTTTATTTATAAAAATGTCTGTTGAAATGTAGCGTGTGATTAAATATTAATATGTTGGACTGCTCTAAGTTTGACGAAATACATTTATTTATCTACTCCAATGGGATAAGTAACGCATTACGTCACTCATTTGACACTATTTCAGTTAGGTAATGAAGCTCATTACACCACTCAGTTATGTAATGGTTTCAGTACGCAACTGAGTTGTGTAATGACTTCATTACGTAACTGAAATAGTGTCAAATAAATGACATAATGACATTTGCCTACTAAAATATTTTTGAAAATGACAGATCTGACATTTCTCTTAATGCACTTTTCTCAATTTTAGGCAGTCGTAGATAAAATTTTATACAATACATGTGTGATAATGCATCATTAATATACTTGTGTGCTTACATAACTCGTGCTACGCACTCGTTTGTAACTTACACACACGTATATTAATGATGCTGTTATCGCACTTGTATAGTAAATAACTATTATATTACTGTACTATTCGTGATAAGTGCAAGTAAAATTTCTGCTAGAATTCATGGGGTTTATTAAGTATTTCACTGAGGTAAGTAACAACCTAACCTCATTTTTAAGGCATTCCTTGTAACTTTAATTTTATATTTAGAATGCCACGAAGACGCTGTGTACCAACCACAACAGTACCTTAAAAGAATATCGTATGCAAACGCTAACAACATTTTCTTTTCAAATGAACGAGATCCGAAAGAAAGCATCGCTTCGTGCAACACCACGAGAACGTTGGACCCTAACAAAAAGTTCTGTCGTGTATAAAATACATTTTAATGGTGGGGAAATGTAGAACTGGTGATGCATTACCCTCAATTAGCTGACAAAGCTGTCCCAAGCGTATTTCCAAATTTACCAACATATTTTCGTCGAAAGCGCCTCAAGAAAAGACAAATCCTGAATGTAGAAGAAGACAAATGTTGGAAAGACATGCACAAACAGTGAAAGTGTTTTTAAGTGATGACACCAGCAGTTTTTTGAAGTTTATGGAACAATTTGCGTCACACAAATTTAGATGTTACCAAGCAGATAAGTTCAAATAAAATTATTTACAGCTGTAGCACCATATTTTTGCATATATGTTGTACTCTCAATCAGCAGTGGTGCATAGAAAGTTACAAACTTTGAAATAATTACAGAAATGTTCTTTTATACATATGTTACATAGGTTAGGTTGTTTTATTTTTATAAATATACTGTTACATGTTTGTATTACTTGACTATGTAAATAAATGTCGCCATTACAGAAGCTATCTTTAGTTAATTACAGAGTAAAATTTGATAAAGAGTAAAACTGTGCTCTTTAAAGCAAAATTATTTCAAATGGGAGTATTGTAATTTAGGACCACCAACTACCAGAGATGCAATGTAGCCAAGTCTAACAGCATGGCTGGGATCGAGTGGGCTGCCGGACATCAGGGCTGACATTTAATTATGTCCCCGGGCAGAAGGCAGCCCACAGGGAAGTTCTGGAAGTATTGCACTTTTCGCTTCCGGACTTTCAAGACCGTTGGGTAGTCCTAGACTATGTGATCTGAGATTGCATCCTTCCCGTGGTGGCCCTGTTTAAACTAGACCCTTCGGATCTAGACCGGGAAGTCGATAAACTAACCCCAAGCTAAGGTGGAAGCTATCTTGTCGAGAGCTGGATGGCACAGGGTTACAGTGCCTCAAACGATGCCCATGGAATACCTGGCGCCCTTCCATGGTCCCTTAGCCCTACTCCTGCAACAGGCTCTGCAGGAGCGGACTTCCTTTCCTGACTAGCCTACTCGTGGGATTAATTAAAGACACAAGACGACGAAGAATGCAAAATTATTAGGTCATATTGTAACGTTTCACCCAGCACGAACGCGATTTTGAAATTAAAAATTAATATGTGCTTTCTCCCATGGCATAGATCACGTTAAGAATCGGAGTGCTACATCTTTAGGCCGCGCGAAAAACGATAAGGTATTCCTCCGCGCATTCGAAGCAAGAATCTCCCCACTCTAATAAACCAGCTAGAACCGCTGATTCCGTCAGCCCAGGGTATATAAAGAGAAAATGGAGCCACTTCAAGACATAATTTTCCTAGTCCTCCCTCACCTAGTTCCGCTCAGGAGGGTGCTTAAGTGCTCTTCGAGGGGGTTCCTACCAGACAATCCTCCCCTAGTCCGACTCGCCAGGAGGGTGCTCTTGTGCTATCCGGCGAGAAACATACCACCCCGCTCGTTCCTCTCGCCAGAAGGGTGCTCTTGTGCTATCCGGCGAGAAACATACCACCCCCGCTCGTTCCTCTCGCCAGAAGGGTGCTCTTGTGCTATCCGGCGAGAAACATACCACCCCGCTCGTTCCTCTCGCCAGAAGGGTGCTCTTGTGCTATCCGGTAAGAAACATACCACCCCGCTCGTTCCTCTCGTCAGGAGGGTGCTCTTGTGCTATCCGAGAGTTACCCGCTAAATAACCCGCTGATCTTGCCGATCAGATTACCTTAAACAATTCCCTAAAGTCCCATTCCGTCCATAGTTAATTTCCACAAGTCGAAACACCATTAAAACCACGAGCGGCGACCTGAACGACATAATACAAGTGCAGCTCAAAGCTTGCACTACAAATTCCACCCTATATATACCTGCAGCGGGCCGCCGCATCCCTAACGAGTCAATTCTAGAAATTTCTCTCGTTTAATCTTCGAAGCCCGGCACTAAATTCACATTTCACAGCGAGTCGAGGCTAGAAGTTTCTCACATTTAATCCTCGAGGCCCGGCATTAAATTCACATTCCATGGCGACCGCCGCTCGAGCTTAATTGAATTACAAAATCGCTTACCTGGGCTTCGAAAAATTTCCTGCAAGTCTCCGCCAAAGGTAAACCAGGTGAACTCGCCAGCCGCCCGTAATCCTGCCACATTCAGTACACCTGCAGGCCGCGATAACACTAGCAGCTCCAGGTATGCACGTTAGTTAAGATAATATTTCCCGCACTTTTTCCCGTTTAAAAGTTTAAAGACGAATTTCATGTTTATGTACCGCAATAACAGGCGGGATTCGCTAACAAATGTCATTTCTGTATCCAGGTCGGACGAACTGCCTTCGGGACATTAGAACTATTCCATGCCGAGGCTGGTCCAAAAGTGACTGACACGGCCTGAATCCAACAGACCGAGACGCAGAAGCAGAAGAATCCTGATTTATTTACAAGCATTGTTACATTTTTATTTCTTCTTTTTGAATACAATTTAATTTGATGTATAACTAGCTAAACATATTATACGCCTATAAACTCATTCTGTATACTTTTTTTGGATTACCAAACTTGAGTGAATTATCGATACCTTGGCATTCTGAGCTACTTGGATCCAGCATTAATCTGGAATGTGTAGCAAATATATTAATCATTTTAATAAAATTGAAATAGCCATAACCGGCTACAATACATTTACAATGGATAGCCAAAAAGTATAAACAAAATTCCAGATCTAGTAAAACTGTTATAGTTGAAGATCGGAAATAACAGAAAGCGCAAATAAACTAGTTCATTTTGGGCAAAGAATTATTATATCAAAGACTTGAGAACCAAAACTTTAAAAGCTATACACGTGGCACCCTTAGATCAAAACAAAAGCATTTCACATGCTAACTTCACAGTATACTGGCCAAGTACCAACAAAGAAATAAAAGACTTGGTTACTCAGTGCAACATATGCACCTAATATGCTAATTCAAACTCAAAAGGACCTATATAGTTCAGTCACTATGTCATTTTTGCTTGAAAGTGAAGCGAAATTTGAAATTTCTTTTTTGGGGTATTGGTGAGGTCCAGCAAAGCTTAACTTCAAGTTGTCGACCAAGATTTCCTATGTGCTATTTCCGCTATCTTGATAAATGAGTGCGTTTCATTTTTTTTTGCGATAAATCGGTTCCCATTAACACTACCTGAAAATAATGTAGACATCTTTTTTAGAATTTTGAATGCTCTACAATTTATGTTCTATTACTTTTTCGCGAACGAGCAATACGAGTATTTGTCGAGATATCGAACGCGAAAGGCGAGCGTGCAAGGGTCGAGATTTGTTTTCGAGCTTCTGGACTATTTAGCGAAAAAATAGCCATTATCAAACTTGTAGAGGTTGAAAATAGCTTCAATTTGACCTATTTTAAATTGATATGCGACTAAAATTACGATTGTAGAGCGGGCCAAAGTTGTCAAATTCGCACGTAATTTTTATTTCATGTATCGCACTACTACATAAATGGCATAATAAAATTCATTGCATTATGAGAATCGTTATATTTCAAGTAGCCATTATGTAAATTGTTATTTTAGAAGATCCGTTTAGAAATAAATATTTTGTAAATGTGTTATTTCGTGAAATTACAATGGGTGATTGTTTCATATGTAAAACACATTTGATCAGAGATGTTTACGTGGTCAATGTAAAAGCTGTGAAAGCTCTTTTACAATTTTTAAGTGTAAATGTAAAAACTGTTTTGTGTAATGCATTAATCTTGTCCTGTTTTGATTATGGTGATGTTGTTTATGATTCACATTTACGTAGCTTTAATATTGCTAGAATTCAGAAAATTCAAAACTCATGTTTACGCTCTAAAATCGGCCGCCTGCGTGCAGGCACGCACTGCACGCCTGGCAGGAACGGCCCTGTCCTTGTCAAAGAATTGAAGTAGTTAAACTATGTAAGTTTATGGTGCAAATAGAAATAACTTACTTATTCCGTGGCCTCTTATACCTTTGGTGTAGAGATATGAAAATAACTATATGTTTTATATTATATTTACAAAATAAAACTACGATATTTCTTTAGTGTATGAATTTTTTGTTAATACTTATCTATACAGTTTATTTACATATAATGCAGTAAACAATTCAAAAATAACAGTATAAACTTCAAAAATAAAACAGTATGGTAAATAGTAATCTCTAAACTATTAAAATAAACATATCTAAGTTTATATTAAAAATTACATACTCAAGAATACTGTACTGTTTGCCACTACGGTGTTGGAATGATTCTGTTTCATTTGCCTGACCATTCGCTAACTCTGCCATTATCAAACACAAGACTGTGCTTAGGAAGAGGAGTCAGGCGGCCGCGTTTTATTATTCCCATATTTTCACCAGGATAATACTGAAAAAAAATAACAGTACACTCAACTTTTGATTGTATTGATATTATCGATGACAAATTAGATCATGTAATTATATATTGGATGAGGATCTTCAACACCAACATTGGAAACTATGTTTATAGGCTTTACAACTCGCCATTTAATCGTACAGGAATTGTAGTGAACTCAATCTTCCCCCGTTACCCTTAAATTTATCCCTTAAAGGCGTTGAATTTGGTTTTATGCCTTTTTTTATGCAGTTTTTCTACTCTTTCTTATTTCTTATAGTTTACTCCTCCCTCATGATTTTTTTTTAAATTCTAAAGAGAAAATTATTTTGCATAAGGTCAATACAAAAACTCTAGTTCAATAAATATTGATTTACAAATATAAAGCTTTTGAAAAATATGGACTGTCTTGACCAAGTAAAACATTTCTTGATTAAAACTATTGACATACAATATTTTTAGTGTAGTCCTATTAATAATAATTTTTTCTTTCAATTGATACCATTAGCATTTCTGTATGATTAAATTTAGAGCAGCAATATGTCTAAATGAGGTTTCCTGTATAAAGTCCTCACTAAGCTATCAGTAATGTAATTATATACAGTGATCTTGCACATAGTTAAATTTGAGAACGTGTGCAGCATCTCAGTGCAGCTATGATCCACCTACAAATTCTAGATTTTGTCATTTTTCTTAGGTGTTTAAAAACTTAAAACCTTCAGTTCTACTTTTTTGTGTAGGTGTAATCTGGTTATTATCAGTGACACTTCATGACAGATCTGACATTACTCAGGCAGTTTAAATATTTCATTTATTCATTTCTAAAATAATATTTACAAAAAAAGGTAACATATGAGGAATATAAAGAACAAAGGAATAGGTGATAATCAGAGAAACAAAGCAAAAATCTTGGGATAAATTTGGTAAGACTCTGTGGAATAGCAGCCGATATAACCATTTTACGAAGTGCTTAAAAGTTGGAGTAAATCTGAAATAAAGTTGAAACAAATTAAGGACAGGAAAGGTGATATAACAACAGATGACGACAAAATAATGAACAGGTGACATGAATTTTTTTATCGCCTACTAAATGAGGATGAGCAGGAAGCGGAAAACATAGAAAAGAATATAGATAAAGTGACAGCAACCCAAGAAATATTAAGAGTTAATGATATGATAAGTATGGAAGAAGTAATTGAAGCGCTGAATAAGGTGAAAGTGGGGAAAGCACCAGGATGTGATGAGATAGCACCTGAAGCAATAAAGTATATACATGGATTTATTTAACCAGGTATAGCAAACAAAAACGATCCTAGAAGAATGGAATACAGCAATAATACTGCGTATCCATAAGAACGGCGATACCAAAAACTGTACCAACTACAAAGGAATATCCCTTCTATGTATAGCACTAAAAATTTATGAGAGTATATTAGAAAAGAAATTAAGGGATGTAGTGGAAACTCGACTGTCAGATCTACAAAGTGGCTTTAGACCAGCACACAGTGTTCAGGATCATTTATTTACACAAAAAAGGAAAGGCAGTATACGTATGCTACATCGATTTAAAAATAGTCTTTGAGAAAGTCAGTAAAGAAAGTATATGGGAAAGTTTAAAGAAAAAAGAAGTAGAAGATCTGACAGAATCTATAAAAAGGGTATATGTGAATACAATAACCAAGTGAAAATGCAGATTAGAATGTCAGAAATATTTAAAAATAAAGAAGGAGTAAGGCAAGGCGGAGTACTAAGTCATCTATTATTCTTATGTGCGATGGATAAGTGATAAAAGAGTGTGCGACGAGAATGGCAAAATGTGTGTTGGGCTATAAAAACATGCTACCAGTAAATGTAGAAGCGTGTGCTTTCACAGACGATGTTGTTTTAATTGCCAATCTGAAAATGACCTAGAGAAAAACTTAAAAGTGTGAAAAGAAGTACCTGCCAAATTTAATTTAGAAGTGAACATGGACAAAACAAAAGTAATGGTGATAACAAATAGCGAGTCTAATGTGAAAGTGGAAGTTGAAGGTACAGCTATCGAGCAAGTGAAGGAATTTAAATATCTAGGAGCTACCACTACTTGCAATGGAACAAACGAAGCCGAAATAAGCAGCCACATACAATCAGCAACTCCGGTGTATCATGCTTTATAGAGAAACTTCCTGAGCAATACAGAAATTACACGAAAAACAAAGATCACAGTGGACAAGACTATATATATTTACCCTCAATCCTGTATAGCCACAAAAATTGGGTAATAAATGCAAGACATAAGAAGAGATTGCAGGCCGCAGGAATGAAATATTTACGGAAAGTACTTGGACTGAAGAGAATAGAAAAAAGAAGGAATGAAGACACATCAGAAAAGAATTAAATATACAATCGCTAGAAGAAAAGAAGTTGGAATGGGTAGGACATCTCATAAGAATGACAAGTGAAAAAGGTATGGGAGACGAGAGCAGTAGAATAGAAGAGGAAAACGTGGAGTGAGAGTGCGGAAGAAATACTGCGTAAGTCAGGTATGGAATGGAATAAAGCTAAAGTCAAGGCAAGAGATAGAAAAGAATGGCATAAATTTGTCAAGAAACAGCAGCAACACGGGTAGAAGGAGCTAATCCTTGACACCCCCACGGGTACAAGAGGAACTGGATTATGAATGTATAAATATTATGTTATTAAGAGTAAAAGTGATGCTTTGTGTGGGGAGACCAGACGTGTATGACTGATCAAAAAGATATGCCTCACATGTATGCATCCGTGCACTGCTTTTATTGCTTTGTTAATATCTGACCACAAAATTGAACTTTTGTTTATAACTCGAAAACAAAAGACGATAGCCAATTTTGGTTTTGACTATTCAGCTTTTCTCACAAAAAGATATCGAGGATAGGGGTCCATTTTTCTGTATCTCCTATAGTTATCGAGATTATCTATGAAAACATCAAAATTTGCTCACCTTGTACATTACCAAAGTTTGTTTAAGATGTTGGACCGGAATACACCGGAAGTAGATTCAACCTAACCTAACTTTCAAAATTTTAATGAAAACTGAGGTCAAGTTGACCATGACTGGTTAGTCGTTTAATACAAAAATAACTTTTGCAGTTTCATGTTCTTCTGGGAATAGTATATTAAGTATTAAGAACGGTAAGGACATTGTTTGCAATTGTTTGGAGGAGGAGCAAAGCGACGACTCCAATTATTGTCTGAGATCGGTAATTCCTTAACGTTTGTGATGCTTATGACGTTTTTTGCACAATAGAAATGTATTTTTCTTGATCTGAATAAAATTATCTTAAAAAGAATAAAAACGGCATTTTAATTTTTTGCTCAAACTAGGTGGCTTTAAAAAATGTTTTAAGGTGCTGTCACGGTGTTTTAGTTATTGCAGTAAATAATTTAATTTTGTTTGTGTATAAAAATGAGTGACGTACACTTCGATAGTGTAGATCAGGGGTGGCGAACCAATGGCACGCGTGCCATTGATGGCACGCGGCAAAATAATTTGGGCACGGCCTGAATTAAGAAATTTAGGTACCTCATCGAAACAATTTATTTTTTCGTCTACATTTGAGGTCATAGTAACAAAGTTCATTGTGAACAAGGCTACCGGTGCCGGAACGGCAACAGACTGCGCGACAGAGATAGGCAGATTTTGCACGAATTTTTGACCGAACGGATGGGAGTAAGCTACGGAGTGAGCTAGCGCGGGCGATGCGGAGGGACGGCGAAAGGGGCGCTGTTACGCTTAGTTTTTAGTTCGCATGCAGTATTTGAAATAACTAGTTGGATTTTACTTTAAGCATTTATTTTGTAAGTTCTCCCCTGGATCATTAGGCAGCCCTATTCACATTAATTTTTAAATATTGAATAAATTTTCCCCTGCGTAGCTAGGCAACCCTATTTTTATCTTATGATAACATTTTTCAGCAAATTACAGCTATGTTACTATCAATTTAGACCACTCTGCATTCCAATAGTTATTCTGGTGGTCCTTTTCCAATTTTAGGGAGATTTTGATAACCTGAGTTGAATTGCGTGTGGTAGTATTTCTCGACCTTTTCCATCCCAGCCTTCACTTAATAGGTTGGTTGTCCCTCGGCTTCGTGATTCACTAGCTTAATTATAGCTTGGTTCATTTGTGAGGAAGAATTTGGAAGCAACAAAAGGCCACTGAACGTTAGGATAATTGTTTATGATTGCAATCCGTACGTTCACTATGCTCTTGCGGAATTTTGGCGCCCACTTTCGTTGTTTGCAGGGCACTCCAGGCTGTCCGCTACCTCCAGGTTAGTCTTCTTCAGCTCCCGCTTTTTAGATCGGTTATGTACCTGGGAATATGTATTTTTAGCCTATTTCTACCTGGCATTATTTGATGGCACGTCATGGGCTCATTAACCATTTCTTTAGAAAAAATGGCACGTAGATCAATAAAGGTTGGCCACCCCTGGTGTAGATAGTGAAATCGAACAAGCTTGGAACATTAGGTGTTCCTCAATAGTTCCTGGGAAGTTAAGATTTCGTTACGAGAATTCATATAAAATTTTCAAAAGCAGGTGTACGGAGAAAAGTTGTGGAATTAATATAAACATCTTTTTGTATTAGTTCGTTTGGCGAAATGATAAACTGAAGTCACCTGGAAGTCTTTGGCCTGAACATTCCATGCTGAAACGCACTATTTTTTTATATGATAAAATAGATATATTGAATTTCCCAATTTTTATAGCATTCCGTAAAAAGAAAAGTGTTGAGTACACGTCAAAAAAAGCTGCTATTTTCACTAAGGAATGTATGACGAGGTTTTTGACAGAACCACCAGATGCGGAATTTTTAATTCTTAATGTACTTCCATGAAGTAGCAGCACCAAGACAAACCAAATGAGGTTTAGGGCTCTACTGGCTCTACTTAGTTCTAAGTATTATTGTAATATAAGTTAGTACAATGTAAAACCATGTAAATAAAGCATAAGACACTTTAAGAAGAAGAATCTTTAAAAAATAGTATCAAATTGACTAGTATATTTGAATAACTTGCATAACTCTGTCCGCGACATTAAAAATAGAGTATAGCAGAAAATTTGGCATCAGAGCCAGTGTCATGGCCTGGAACAATATAGGCCGTCTCGCTATACCCATTATGGGTAATCACTTTTTCATGCTTAAGTTTTGTAGACGATCAAATGTGTATACCACAAGGTTTATTTGGCCCAGAGTTCATGGTAAAGACTCAGAAGTTAACAACACATTTGAGTTCAGATTGAAAATTTAAAATCTCAAACAGTCCCTTATTAATAGTTATTTAATTTTGGTTATATTCTGTCTTTAGTTTTCTGAATTTTGGTTAGTATGATTTATTTATTTATTTACTTTCACTTACTGCTTATTATACCTTTTAGATACCGTTTTTACTTTTTATTTTAGTTTTCTATTCTATACATGTATTTATTAATTTTAACTTGATAGTTTATATTTTATTGTTTATACATAATTCAACCTTAGTTTCGTTAATTATAATTTATTTTTGTTTTCTATCTTATATATCTATAATTTATGATAATTTATTTAATTTTAGTTATATTCTATTTTACTTTTACTGTTTTTATTTTTATTTTGGTTTTCCATTCTATACAATCTACCTATTTCATAATTTTGTTTATACATAATTCAACTTGAATTTTGTTAATCATAATTTATTTTTGTTTTCTGTTCTATATATGTATAATTTATATTAATTTGTAGTTTATATTTTGTTATAATCTATTATTATTTGCTCACGAATTTTGTTTTGACATAAACAGCAATGCTGCCTGTCATATATACCGGGTGCTGACTTGCGCGACGCACCATAGGAATTTGCATAGTAAATTCTTTATGTTCAATTATTTACTCCCCTAATTATTTTAGAGTTAAAGTGTAAATACATTTTTTGTAGAGAAAAAAATACTGCATCCATTCATACTGTTGCTTACAATTTTTCATTTTCCGGAACCGAAGGAATGCAAAAAACAAACTAGCATTTTCACAAAAATCAGTGATGCCATGGAATTATTGAAACAAGCCAATGCCAACGCAAATGCGTGCGGCGCGACAATATGTGCTGTTTGTTTGTTTGTCATTGATGTTTGACGTTTATAATAATTCATTATTAATTATGTTCTGATTAATGTCTCTAAGGTACCTAGACCTTGTCCATAACAAAAATGGTTTTACGAGTATGGTGGACGTTCGTTAAGTAAGCTCCTTGTTTATTGTAAAATATCCGTATCGGCAAATTCCAAACAGTACAACCAAGTTTAAGACTACAGGCAGGTTATTAAATAATTGTAGGTGCAATAATGAGGTTCAGAACTTACACCAAAACGAGAAAAACGACAATACGTTTAATCTTTTGACGGGAGTGACTGGATAATCGCCCCGCACACACTTGCGTTGGCATGGGCTTGTTTCAATAATTCCATGGCATCACTGATTTTTGTAAAAATGCTAGTTTGATTTTTTGCATTCCTTCGGTTCTGGAAAATGAAAAATTGTTAGCAATAGTATGAATGGATGCAGTATTTTTTTCTCTGCAAAAAATGTATTTACAGTTTAGCTCTAAAATAATTAGGGGAGCAAATAATTGAACATAAAGAATTTACTATGCAAATTCCTATGGTGCGTGGCGCAAGTCAGCACCCGGTATATGTAATAATAATAATAATAATAATAATGTCCAACACTTTTGCATTGCTGTTGATAATAACAGATTTATAAGCTGAAATGAAAACTAAGAATTTTGGTTACACGTTTATCATACTAGCACCCAGATGCTGCATATATCTCCCATTAAGTCCGTATCCCATTGTAAATATTTTATAAAAATGATGTTACCAAAATATACATACATAAGTGTCGGGGTGCCGGACGCACCGAGCTGCTGAGGGGGTATGTGCATTTTTAAATTCAGCCGAGGTAATTGAGGTAGTGGAGCCTGACGAAGCTAGTACACTACCCTCGCTCTCCAGATGTTCACCCATCCAGTACTGACCAAGCAGACTGGAGCTTAACTTTTACAAGTGCCGTGAGAGATGCAACACCACTCAGTCGTACTGCCGGCTTGTTACCAAAATATATGACTTTTAAAAAGTTGGAAAATGACCAATTACCAACTTTTACTTCCTGCCCTCTTTTTCTGCTTAATGTCAGTTTATTACATATACATTGTTTAGAATAGAATAGTATACATAACACGGTGAAACATTTCATTTCTTTCTCGAGATCAAGTTAACTTCTCGAACAAAACGCTTTCCACCTCAGTATGTAATATACTATTATAAAAATGTCTTAAGAGTTTTAAAGAAAACATGGAATTCATTGAATGTTGATGCCCCCCCCCCCCCCCTTACTGGGGACTTGAAACGATGCGTAAAAATGCTGTTTAAACGTTGTACTCGATCTCAGTTTTGAAATCACTTTGTGTTGGATGGTTGTGTTGTGGTTAGTTTGTAATTTTGGTTTGAATTGTATCAAAGCAAACCACTTTCTATGTAGACTCTCACGCAAACTCACTGTTTTTTTTTAATTAGTACTATTTGGGCTTTGCTTGTTATGTACTCTTAAATACATTAAGTGCATATCCAATTAAACTTATTATAATTTTTGATCCGCATTTGGTTTCCACCACAAAAAAATATTTATAAAGCTTGCAAAAACGCGGCAACCACAATCCAAAACACTACACTCCAATCTCACTTTTAAATTATGTCAAACAACTGATCAGATTTTACAGTGGGATATGGGCTTTAAAGTTTACACGATCCCCACTTTATTCTGAAAACTCTTTACATGGAACTTACCTGACACTGTGATATAAACTCCAACAATGCAGTTCCCAGTTTTCGACTAGATTCCGATAAATTACTAAGGCTAAAAATACATAAATAAGAGTTTTCCTTTTACATTAACATCAAAATTGTAAACACACAAAGTCTACAGCTTGACTTTTGTCTTCTGTGAACATTTTGAATTTATAGATATGATGTATTTACCTATTTGCATCACACAGACCTCCAGAAACGACTGCATCACAAATTTTAGTGTTTGCATCCACGTCAAAGAGTGGGATTCCAAAATGACAATCCAGCAATGTCCACATCTACATGCAAGGTTAGAAAGCACAGTAAAGTTAGTGATTTATGCATACATAAATACATCAATACTAATTAATCTATGCATTATTACACAATGGAATCATAAAAAAAACAAAATAAATGTGAATACCCTATAACCCATATTTTAAAGTAAATAACTTCATACTTAAATGGGCAACAAACAATGATTACATACCTCACCGTCAGTGTCGTCTTCTGCGTTTCTGACATTACTGCTATCACCTACTGGACTTTCAACAGGTGGTACCTCCGGTTCATTATTTCTGGAAAACATACTAATATTCTCGTCTGTTGGACTTAGCAGCGTATCAAAAGATATAAGGCTTTGGATGCTCCTATTTATGGGTTTCTCCTCCAAATGTGGACTTTGAATTTGAAAATTCTCCTGATCAAGTTGGTCCAGTTCTTCCTTAAGCAGATCGGTAGAATCCTGGTTTACAAACCCATTGGCAGGCGAAGATGTTGCACTATTGCTAACAGGGGTAACAGCAAAATGAGATTCCACAGGCGACTGCAGCTGTTTCTCCAGTTCGTCTGGTAGACCCCTGTTTTGATTTGGCTCATTTTGACTCTTATCTAAGTGGTGTTCATTGGTAAAGGAAAAATTTTCATTTGTAAGTGTTGTTGGCTCCACAGCCCTCTTGCAAGAATTCAATTCAATGTTATTGTTTTGATTCACCTGTTTTTGCAGTTTGGCTATGCCTGCGTTGACGAAACACTCTTAAAAATAGTTTTACAATTTTTACTATTCATTACCTGGATTGGTGTTGCTGCGATGCGCTCGTCCCAGTCGCACTATTGGATCCCTGCTTGTGCATCCTAAATCCCGCACCCCGGTATTTATGAACGTCAAATAGCCGCAATTCCTATCCAAATCAACTAAGCCTGATAAGTTTCGAACAGCCGGATGATTTTTCCATTCTAAACTAGTGTTCAAGCATTCACCTGCAATGTCAGCATTAATCCCCCGTGCAAATCTACACTACTTACATGCCTTGTCCCTTTGCTGGGGTGTCAGGACGGAATGGAAAGGGCTTGATATGAGTTTGAGCCGGCTGATGCACGCCGTAAGCCTGTATGAGCACTGGTGAATACTGCAGAGCCGCATTGACGTACATGATATTGGCTACAGGCAGAACGGCAGGTTCATGCAGCCACGCCATCACCAGTAATCGCGAATACCCCAAAAACATGCGAGGTAGCTGCTTTACTGTAGTTCCTGTGGAAATACATGGCTAGCGATTGTTTATTCTTTACGGGATCGCAACGTACCTCTGACTAGCAATAAGGAGGGCGGACCGTAGCCTGTCATATGGTACAGGAACATTTTAAACCATATGGAATTGATTTCTGGAACACACGGGCCTAGATGTGGCGGTGAAAGGCTTGCAACAGGTCGCACTTCTCTGCTAAGAGGAGCCATCGAGACCAATAATCTGCAATAATTTCGTTATATTAATTTAACATTAACAACAGCTAATGGCTGATACAGCAGAAAAATTCAATTCTAAAGATGACTACATCTATTGCACTCAAATATAAACGAATGGAAGTAAAAGATAACAAGCACAAAAGTCAAAAACATATGAAATTACAAAATTACTAACCAATTTTGCAGCAGAAAGGATGGTTACAAGAACTTCATTTTTAAAACACAGAGACATGCACAACGGTACCTAAACCAGCCAGGACAAGAGAACAGTAAATTAGATCGATGGCTCATTGATGGAAAACATTCACGCATTATCGATCAAAGCAGTCTGTGTCCATAGAGGACCATAAGTCAAAGGTGACCATTTTTTATACGTGCCCCTTACAACAGATCCCGATGAAAAAAAAAACATTTGAAACCTTCAAAACAGCTACATACACAAAATTTATAATTCTCAATCTTATATGCAAGAAAATACAATAGTAAATTCGTTTGCAGATTATTTAAAAACTCTATACATCATCAAATATTTTGACAAAAAATGTAAAATGAATGAATGACCAATTAAATTAAAATATCAGTTTTAGATGTTTTTTCTTAAATCAACTACCTGAATGTTTGCAAAAGTGCAGGTCCTGATGGAATACCACAAATCCTACTTTAATAAATCAATTATGTATTTTCCTATATTTTAACAGTATTTGATAAATTTTTATCTGAAGGAGTTGTACCAATGGAATGGAATTGTGCTTTCATAGTACCAATACATAAATCAAGAGTAAAAATCTGGTGTGATACACTCACACAACTTCCTTTTACAGTGATTTTATAATTAGCCAAAAATTTGATTTTTAATTTTTAAGCATTTGTTAAAATTTTTCAAAAATTACAAATTCTACAAAAACGGTACAAAATAGAGCGTTAGTTGAAGAGACAAATTTTCTCTAAAATTATAAGTTGAATTCAAAAATGTAATAATATACCGGGTGTTCTATTTAAAATTTATTATTTGGCCGCTGCCCTGCACGTGACGGTTGTTTAGTGGTTGGTTGCTGAATTATAACAAATTTCAAGTGGTTCAAAGTTATTGGTTTTTGCTAAAATTTTACACAGTTTACACCCTTAATATTGTGCATTAGTTATCTAAGTTCCAAGTGAATTGGTGCAGTGTGGTCGAAATGTCAGCAAATTGTTTAAAATGCACTAAGCCAATAACAAGTCGCGCGCCTGGTATTCAATGCCAGGGTCAGTGTGACGGCTCCTGTCCGCTGATATAGTATCATCTATTAAAAACTCGAGAGAATTATCTTGGAGATGTCCATCGTGAACCGAGTATTCGAGTACCAACAAAAAAAGATTCATTTGCTGCATCTAGTAGCATGCCTAGGATGTCTTCCCAATTTTTTACCCAAGGAGTTGGAAGTGAACTTGGAACGCTTCCCTTACAGCTTTAAAGAACTTAACGCTGCAAAATACAGAACTTACAAGATCCGTTGAGTTCTTCACTAATAAAATCAGCAATTTTGAAGTCATCATTGTTAACTTACAAGAGCAGGTCAAATTAATCAATAAACTAAATAATGAAAATGCTAGTTTATGAAAGGAAGTCGCCTTCCTAAAACAAAAAGTCAACGATTTAAATCAGTGCGCTAGGGCCAGCAATCTTGAGTTCTAGGGTATTCCTGTAAAACCTAATCAAAATCCCCTAGATCTAGTGATGAAAATTTGCAGTGATTTAAGAGTCTACATTGCTGCCAAAGACATTGACTTTTCGCACAGAGTCCAATCTTTTAGCAAAAGCAAGAATTCTACCATAAGCATCGTTGCAAGGTTCCACTCCAGGATCATACGCGATGGTGTTCTTGCTGCTGTGAAAAACCATCGTTTCTCGTCTACATCCACCGGCCCCAGTTTTTCAGTTAAAAACTTCTGAGACTCAATTTACGCAAATGAGCACCTTTCTCCTGAGAAAAAATTACTCCACACAGAAGTAAAAGATGCTGCCAAAGAATTTAGCTACAGGCTTGTCCCTATTTTTAAAAGCGGCAACAAATCTGATGTCAGAAACTATAGGGCCATCAGCAAATTAAATATATTCAACAGTAATGTATTAAGTGCATAGTGACTTGCCGATAATGCTGACCAGATTGTACTCATGCTGGAGTAGGAGTGCAATCTGGTCAGCATTATCGAAGCAAGGAACTATGCAAGCAATATGGGTGTCTTAAAATGAAATACATCTAGTATGCTTTGAATTTCCCATAATGCAATCTAAAATTTTACTTGAAATTGGCAAGACTGTAAGTCTATGTCAAATTCGAGGTAAGTAGGTTAGGTTTTGCGCCAGTCTGTGTCAAAAGTGACGCAAAACCTAACCTACTAACCTCGAATTTGACATAGACTTACAGTTTTGCCAATTTCAAGTAAAATTTTAGATTACATTATGGGAAATTCAAAGCATACTAGATGTAATTCATTTTAAGACACCCGGTATTTTGCGTGACTATTGCTTGAATCGATTAAAAAACTAACGAATCATCATTTTAATGAGTAAGGTGGAGTATTACCGATAAGTTGTTATACAACAATAATTATCGACGCAAGCCATTTTTGATTGGTTGAAAGTTCAAAAAGCGAGTGTGATCATTGGTCAAATGACATCGTTCGACAGATGTATGCAATAGTCAGCAAAATTTTCGAACGTTTGATTTTCAAGCATATGATTTTCAGACCAAAAGATCACATCATTCTCGAACAACACTCTGTTGAATCAAACTTATTAATCTCTACAGATTATATCCTTACAAGCATGGACGCTCGTATTCAAGTGGATGCCGTGTACACTGATTTTAGCAAGGCTTTCGACAAGATCTCTCACAACATACTTGTGAGGAAGCTTGCGGGAATGGGTATGCACGGTGACTTACTCTGTTGGTTTGCCTCATATTTAAGTAATAAATCACAATTCATTTCCACTATAGGTTATTCATCCGAGCCATTCCCTTTAACATCGGGAGTGCCCCAAGCTTCTCACTTGGGCCCACTCCTCTTTTTAATATTCATTAATGATATAAAGGGCCCGTTGCAGAAAGCAATGTTAAGTCTGGTGTTAGCAAACGTCGCGTCAAAGTGAACAAAAACGCATCAAATTTTGTTTACTAATGTATTAGTTACCATAAGCATTTGAGATTTGATTCGTTTTTGTTCACTTTGACGTCGCGTTAGCTAACGCCAGACTTAACATTGCTTTCTGCAACCGGCCCAAAATCATGTTTTAAATTTGTCAAATATTTGCTATTTGCCGACAATCTAAAAATATTTTATATGATATCAAATAAAAATGATCATATACTCCTACAACGCGATCTGAATTCTTTTTACGAATATTGTCAAAAAAATAAACTCCATCTTAATCTTTCTAAATGTTTTACCACTACTTTCACACGAAATACCATCATTTTAATTACACCGTCAATAATAACTCGCTAAATAAAGTATCAAATATTAAAGACATTGGTGTGATCCTCGACTCCAAATTAAGCTATATCAGCCACATCGATACTTTAAGGTGGCGATTTAGTCGCGAAAATCTGACGATCTTAAAATTTACTTAGTAAGTGGTGCTCTCTCGTCTTGAAAAGCATGCACCTCAAATGTAGGGTGTTAGGTTTGCAACCAGTCTAAATGAATGTGTCAGTGGCATAATTTTAAACACTTCTGATGGTCAGGTGGCCGCGGGGGGCGGGACGTTGCCGGCTAATGGCACATGTAATTGTTTTGGCTAGCTTCTTATCGATCGATAAAATTTAAGCGACCACACGCCCGATGTGAATCTTTGCAGTCTGGTGAACTTGTGGTTGGAGTTTATATAATTAGCAAGGATTATAACAGTTTATTCCAAACTAATTTGTTTTACGTTATTTTAGTATTTTATTAGGGTAGTTGTTATGACATTCATATTATATAGCTGTGTTGCTGTGTTCGTTCTACATTTGGCAGATCAGTAAAATTTGACATAGTTTTGTTGAGTTATTTCAGTTGTGACTAAAACAGTTGTAATAAAATGGTTATACAACAAAATGTGAAATTCAATTTGCATATTTTTACACCGATTCCGAAAATAATTCATGAACAGTACAAAATGTCGTACATTCGTATTTCTATATTTTCTGAGCTAAACTGCATGTCAAATACTAGCGCTTAGAACTACAGTTTTACAATAAATTGATTTTTAATTAAATATAGCATTCTTTTCCTTTTACGCTAATCGTTACGTGTTTGCACATTTACCCAACCTGACCCTAATAAATTATTATAACACTAACACACTTAATTATCTCTAGTTTTCAATTATGGGCAAAGCAAGACCATGTTATGGAAAACGCAAAAAAACAAAAAGAGCACAATCTATGGTTAGACTAAATAAAGTAAGACGAATGTTAGCAGAAAATAGTGCACAGGTAATCAGACCCTTATAAATAAAGAAAACAGTGTTGCCTTTCGTAAACCATTTTTTTATTTAAAAAAATTCATAGCTAATATTTAGAAACACGACAGGAAAACTTAATTAATTGATCATTTTCATAAGAAAAAAAAACATTTAGTTTTTTTTTAATAAAAAACATGCTGTTTTCATTAAAATGATCCGGCTGGGAAACAACTGTTTTTACAACTCTAGGTCATCAATGATTGTGAAGGCATTCTTCAGGAAATGTTAACAGTGTCTGCTTTCTTGTAAGGTGTTAATTTAACAAAGCGATCCCGGTTTGCGGTTGAATGGCAGTACAAATGATAAATGGCTACAAAATCGTCGAATTTTACAACGCAGACGATTCATTTTGCCATTTATAAATTAGCAGATGATACCAGCCAATATTTGTCTTTCAAACGCAGTTTTGTTTACAGTTAAAAAACTTTACTTTTCTTTATAATTTTTTGTTTAAAGAAGTGACGCTTTCTTAACGATTTTTCGTTAAAAAAACCACTTTTGTCATCACTATGCAAAAAACTAAATCTGTTACATTATTTGCATTAAGTGTAAAGATATAAACTACAGTTAAATAAAGAATAGTCTATTTCATTACGAGTCAATTCAAAACCTTCAAGCTGCCTAAATATAGGGAATTCCATAAAAAAAGTAAGTTTTATTTGCCGCGCTTTTTTGAGGCACCCTGTATATGTATAATCAAAAGTATTTCAGTAATGTGCACCACCTTTGCTCCTACAACTAAGGTTACCTACATTCCGCCGATGCTGACACGAAGAAAAATAATTTGGGTGGGGGGGATAAAATCAATGAAAAAGATCAACGTGAAATAGTTTGTTAAGTACATTATAAAAAAACGATTCCAAAAAATATTTTATATTTCTGAAATCGCATAAAATAATTCCGGCCTCATCAATAGTCATATGTCAAAACTTTCTTTGGAACACTTGTACATAGCATGCTATTAATAATTAATATTTATTGCTTAACACTAATTATGTAAAATAAAATCTTAGGAGCTCTCAGTATTTATAATTGGGTAGACTATACAAATCCAATCCAATGTATCTGAGAAGTTAAGTAAACCGCGAAGAAACTAAATTTTTGTGGAGAAAATTTAAAATAATTTCTAAAATTATATTTTGGCACTTTACCCACTTTCTACTTTTGCTCTGGAACTTTTAAATATGAACCTCTAGTTAACCCGAAGAATTTTGTTAATAACCCGAAGTCTTCGGGTCAAATGTCAATATTGATCACCCTACCTACAACTTTTATATAAGTGATATTTATGTAACTCTCATAGTTTTACTACTATTTTCCACCCCGTTGTCGTTATCAGGCCCAAGATTGTGGTCGTCTAAAATATCAAGTTGCATGTTTATGCATATTCCAATTCGAGTTGAATTACGTCATTAGCAGTAGCGCCACCTACCTTACAGAGGCTGAACTATTTTTTAGCAGAGAAACACGTATCAAAGCTTAAATTGCCAACACAAAATTTACTCACGATGAGCTATTACAAGTATATGTTGCTTCTCGGTCATCTGCTAAACTTCTGGTTCAAATTATTTGAATTTTAGTATGTTATAGTTAAAACTCTAGAGATTATGGCCCCCCATTTTGTTTTACTGTTTGAAGAGTATTTCTTACAGAAATAAATCGTCGAATTTCACGTTCAAAATTCCACTTTATTTATATTTTTTAGTCAAAGCCGTGATTTATAAACTAAATTTTAAATACGGAGGGCACCTTCCTTGAATCTTCTGCTTATTTTCGTATATTGTAGATTCAATTTGGTTCAGTATTAATCGCACTGCCTGCTCTCGAGTGAAGTCATGATAACCGCAATTTTAAGTTAAATTTCGTAAGAGTAAATCGCCACTTAATACACTCCTGCAATAAACTTCTAGGTTTTGTTGTACGAACTTGTAAGCTATTTCGGAACATTTCTTCATTTAAGACCGTTTACAATGCCTACATTCTAAGTAAGTTGAGTTTCTGCTCAATCATATGGAGCCCCTTTTACGAGGTGCACAAACTACGCTTACAAGGGATTCAAATTAGATGTGCGAGATTTCTATATTTTAAAATAACAAGTTCATATGAAACAGAAAACATAACTGGTTTGTGAGTGTCGTTATGGCTGACACCATTCGATATTAATCAAAGAAACTCTGAAATCATCTTTCTGTATAAAATTGTTAATAATCTTGTTGATGCTCCCAATTTACCAAAATTAGTAATATTTAATATTCCTACAGTCAATTTGCGCTATACGCCTTTATTTAAACTTAATTATTCACCTACTAATGCGGGATACAATTCCACAGTGAATCGTATGCTTGAGACACTACAATGAGCATTTCAGCTCTCTGGATCTGTTGTTTCCAGCCTTCAAACTTTAAGTACAAAGTAAAGACATGTGGTGTGCAATTATTGTGTAATAAGTATTGCTATGTTATGCTAGCTGATAAATTTATTTAAATTATCGTATTACTATTTTGCCCTTTATTTTTAACTTTCAATTCAAATCCGTATTTTACAATATTATTAATGAAACTCTCTCAGGTAGTTCGCAATATCTAGTAACCCAATGATTGACTTGTCAAATTCTCTTTGTTTAATTGCCAGTTCATTGACTTTCAAAAAAATTGACAACTAACGTCAAATTAATCAAAATTCAGAACGAATATCAAGGTTTTTACAATAAGATCTAATATGCAATTCTTTCACCAATCTCTTATGTAAGTATGAAATTCAATTATATTTTTATACCTTCTTACTGGTTATAGCTTTATAAATGTTTCATTTAACCTTTTAAAACACAAACCTGATTTAACACTTTGCTTGTTAATACTGCCAAAATCCTTCCAAACTGGATCCTCACTCCGACTGCACTCAAACACCTGCTGGGTCCTTATCCAAACTGCATCACCTGCGATGAATGTAAACTCCCAGCATCACCTTATTGCCATCCACTTCAAAACTTCCACATCCTATACTGGATTCCTGTCGTTGTCCCCTGCTGCTGTCAACTTCAAGTCTCCTAGCTCCTGTACTGGATTACTGCAGCTCCGATCCCTCTCTGGTAAGTGTCAGCATAAAACTTGTTCCAAATATGAATTTTTTTCTTTTTTAGATAGTCCTACGTCTTCAATGATACCCACAGGTTTCCCAAAAACAATTCGCTGCACGTACTAACCTCTTGTTTGTGTCTTGTATTCCATTTCCAATGTAGTATCAATAATATCCTCACTAACCATAGCTTGTCCCTTTATTTCTTGTTTTTAATATTTTATTTTATGTTTCCACCTCGAAGATTTTGCTTTTTACCCATATAATTTGCACCAACCATAACATTTACAAATTATACAACATTTATTAATGTTTCTTTATTCGAAAATCACACCCATATCAAATTATGTATACATTTTTGAGTTGTTTTTTTAGTAACTAATTAAACAAATTACAAATTATTACTACTAGACACGATTCTTGCTGCCTCCTATATACTTTTTTTATATAATCAAAACAGATATTTTATTTTAATTATCATAACAGATACATTTTAGTAGTAACCTTGGTATTTATTCCTATTCAGAATTTTCTTATTACAGATTAAGTTTGAGTAATCAATCATTATGCTATTATATGACTAACCAATAATAAGAAAGTTAATTTCATTATACTTTAACATGTATTTAGATCCATTAATTTGCTTATATCTGACTTCCAAATTTATTTGACTAAACTGTTTCTTTAGTATTCATTTTTAAATTATCAAAGAATATAGTGTATCATAACAGTATATTATCATCTTTATTTTCAAAACTATTTTTATACAATCCTATAATTTTTGATATTGTTTTGTTAGTGTATTCTAACTTGTTATAATTCAGATTTTTTTTTTATTTTGTGGTACATTTTTGGGCCTAATATAAATAAAATAGGAGTTAATAAAAAAAATAGAAAAGAAAACAAAAGAAACCCATTTTAGAAGTATTCAACTGAATAAAAATGTGAAGTTTAAAAAAAATCGTTAGAGCCGTTTTTGAAAAAAACGAAAAAAACTGAAAAATCACAAGAGTAAACAGCTACTTCCGGTTATGCAATTTTCTTCAATGCCATACCTCTTTTCGTTTTTGAGATATTCTGTTCACATACACACAAACAGACAGACCAATGAACAAAAATAGGTTTTTTGGGTTCAGGGGACTCGAAAACGAGAAGTTCTATTGAAAACTCAATTTCGAATTTTTGGGGTGAATCCAATACTTCCTTTATTGTAAAGTTAAAAGTATATTACTAATTACAGACCCATATGAAACACGAATACAATTTAAATCGATAATAATTAACAAAATATAAATATTGGACTTGATCATATTTGTCAAAAACTTAACATGGTTCTACTGTGAACAGCACAAGTGATTTTGTTAAGAATGAAAGAGTGGACTTCTCGTGTTTAAAATAAAATGACTATAAAACGACTCCCACATTTTTTCGATAGAACGACTCCCACATTTTTTCGATAGTTTTTCTAAGTTTCAAAATAAAGAAGGTGCACATTTTCATATCTTGCATAAACAATAACAGTTGCCAGTTATAAGTCAATTGACTGCATGTCAGTGGCAGTGTCGAGAGTTTAGTATAATTTTTACCTCCTCTTTTCACCTGCACACTACAATAGCAATAAGCACATAAAAACCGTGAAAAATATGTGAATTAAATGTAAATTTCAAATAAAGGGAACTAACGAACCAATAAAAAGCAAGCTTAGCATCGAGGTACAGGGTGATTGCTCAAATTTTTACAGGTTCTAGAGACTTTGTTATTCCAGATAGAAAAAAATTGTTCAGATAAAAATTGTAGGGTATCGTCCGAATTTGCTAATTAACGAAACAATTGAGCATCACGGGTGAACTTTTTGACTTATTGTATAATTTTTGGGTAAACCATTTATACCATTTGTTCAAAAAGAACTTACATAAGAGTGCATGGAAAGCAAAACTAATGTCAACAGCAAACTTTAGAAATTCCATAGCAGATTATAATATAAACTTATGACAACAACAATGACAGTTAATGAATTCTAAAACTTGCTGTTTACATTACTTTTAGTTTCCATGACCAATCCTTATGTAATTTCTATTTGAACACACGATACAATATGCTTATGTCATGTACCATGTCACTGTAATTTGTATTAATATCGCAGTTTACATACACTACTGCAGTACCATCTGCAAATGTAAAAATTTTCCCCTTAAATGGGCCTGAGCAATAGTAGATTATGCAATGAGGGAGAGAAATGCGTTATTGTGCTGAGATACAATTTGTGACTCGAGGGCGAAGCCCAAGCGTCACATAGCACTGAAGCAAAATAGCAGTCTCTCCGAATTGCATATACTATTTTTTTCACGTTGCAAGAAGATTTAAAACTAAAAATCTGTTTTTTTAAACGTAATTTATTAACATTTTTAAATTTTCAAGTTGGTGGCACTGTAAGTTTATGTCAAATTCGAGGTTATCAGGTTAGGTTTTGCATCAGTTTTGACAGAAACTGAAGCAAAACCTAACGGACTAACCTCGAATTTGACATAATTGTTGTGTCAGTCATAATGAAAACTCCCTAGGAAAATTTCTCTCCTCTAGGGAATAATTCATGATTTTTGTCACAATTTTGGTATCGTAGAATAGTAGATTATGCAATGAGGGGGAGAAATTGTACTGAAGCAAAATAGCAGTCTCTCCGAGTTGCATATACTATTTTTTTCACGTTGCAGGAAGATTTAAAACAAAAAACCTGTTTTTTTAAACGTCATTTAATGACATTTTAGTTACAATTATTTTAAAATTAGTAGCCTATGGTAAATTTTAAAGTTGGTGGCACTGTAAGTCATTATGACAAGAGCTCACAATTATGTCAAATTCGAGGTTATCAGGTTAGGTTTTGCGTCAGTTTTGACACAAACTGACGCAAAACCTAACTTGGTAACCAAACAAAACTTAACCTGCTAACCTCGAATTTGACATAATTGTTGTGTCAGTCATAATGAAAACTCCCTAGGGAGTTTTTTGTCTTATTTTGTCTCTAGAGAGTAAATGTTTTACTTTTGTCACAATTTTGATGCTAAAGAAACTAACTTCTACTCCCGATCGTGGAAAAACCGTGTTTTTTCCCAGACGTGAAAAAAAATTACCAACTAGAAATAAAGTAGAACCCAAGACAGACCCCTGGGGAACGCCATGAGAGATTGCATAAGTTGCTGTACAAAATTCCTACTTTTGTACATTGTTTCAGAACTATCAGAAATTAATTAAACCACGTATGTAGTGCCAAATATTTTCCTTATATCCAGAAAATGGCCTGTTACATTACTTCCTTGGTCAATAGATTTTACATATAAATTTCTAATTTAATGAGAGAGCTAACTCTGTACTTCTATTTTGCAGGAACCCATACTAATTTTCAGAAAAATAATTTTGTGCGTCCAACAATTGCAACAACTTTTTACACATGATCTTTTCAAAGATTTGAATTTATTGATAACAGAGCCACTGGTCTATAATTTCTGCAAACGCTAGCCTTTCTAGCCTTGAAGATTAGGGATACTCCAGTGTTTTTTGATGTTCCACCTTATTCTCCCTAAACTTCTTCCTAGCACTCACTCATTTTCACACCGCACAAGTTGATATGCAAGCTAAACAGTTTTAAGTTCTTCGCACAAACTTTACAGTCTTGTCTATATTACGCAAAACTAGTTACAAAGGAATTTAAACGTTTATCAAACGTTATATCCTCCAATGAAACCATTAAACAACAGTATTTATTAAACAGTACACATTTCATTGTTTACAATAAAAACATTATGAAGTCACCTTTGATACACAACATGTTATCATAGCAATCAGCAAATAAGCAACAAGCATTCCATTGGTCATGCATTGAAAGCAGTTTAGTCACACCAAACATAGACTTACTTGTACTTTTTCTGCAATAAGCGAGTGTAAGTCGCTTCGTCCAAGGAATGTAGACTCTCAAGTCGAACTAAGTCAAGCCCTGCACTAGGCAGTTTTCGCAGAGCAAGCACAGTGGACCGCAAAATAACTGCATGATCGAAATATCGCCTTGCTTCTCCTTCCCCTTCTGCATCGAGAACAGACACCTTCTCTAATTCTGCCAAAAAGCTATCCAAACTCTCGTCGCACAGCTTTCCCACTTCGAACATGGTTACGGCATGTTTCTTAAGTCCCTACAAAAGAAATGTATGCCAAAAAACAGACACGTTAAGCAAAAACCACTTACTGGAGACAAATTTCCCATCATAAGAAATGCTGTTAAGGTCGAGAACAAGAATGCAACCCTCTGGCCACTTTTGGAAAGAGTATTACCGGACGGGCTTTCAGGAGTTTCACTGCGCGGTGACTGCAGATCGTTAGTTATATCCAGGGTATGTTCGTGGTTCAAGTTCAGAGTCAAAGGTGTGATGTCCACATTCCTGCAACAAATTCATGTTTTGTGAGTCAGATTTTAATTAGCCTTAAATATAGTACTGGAAAATATTTCCTTCTCTCAATCGTTTTTCTAAGTAAAATTAAATTAAGTTTACTTAGCAGATGGTGATGGTAAGTTATTCCAAGACGAATGTCTTCTTGATCTTGCCTTTTCTGTTTCAGGACCTAGTTTCCGAGCAAAGCCTAATCTACAATATAACGACACCGCTTGTTTTACTAGTTCTGTTTCCACTTGCAAGACACCAGCTAACTGAAAACAGCAGATCATCGGTTGTGATCAATTTTAAAATGATGTTCAATTAAATACTTACTTCACCTATGGTCATATGTTCATCGATGGAAACGAATATTTTATACAGAAGTGTTTCAAAATAATCCCCAAGCACTCTATTCATAACAAAGCCCTGAAGGGGTGGCACTTGAATTCTATCTACAGCAGTAGTAGGTACATCTACATATATTAAGCCCTTCCTAAAACACAAGCATTAATACCCAACGACAGTTTTAAATAACAATAAAGATTACTTGTACAAGCTAAGTACAATATGGTAGTCCAATTCTCCGGCAGTGTGTGAACCATAATCAATCAGTTTATCTATAACTTCCAGTTCTTCTGCATTAACCATCTAAAAATAACTTTAGAAATATTGTCTTTGTAAATTATACATTTTCTCACTTTTACATCATCTTCGAGCACCATGCCAATTTCCACCCTCCACCACGGTTCCATGTGAATATCACAGGGAACTTTCGGTAACAACCCCTTACATTACGTTTGCCAAATAGTCGACCCCTATTTGATCGTGATTTATTCATTATCTCAATATATTCATTGCGTCCAATACCCATTAATCGGAGACCTAAAAAATTGATACGATCATGATACTTCACTCTATGTTGTTTTATCACTCACAGTCAGCTGCAGTAAAATTTGGCAAAGTATCGTAACTCTTTTCTGCCTGCATAAGTCTCTCTACTACAGAGATGTAGTAGTTAAAAGGGGTTATTCTTAGACCTTTAACGACCATATCTGCTAAATGATATGGAAATAACATCAGCCTTTCTCGACTGTATGCAACCACCCTCTCGTAGTAACGCTTTTCATCTTTCAAGATCTGTCGCACTGGAAAAGTTTAAAAATGTAATTATCTCCCAGCATAAGATTAATATGCAAATGCACACCTAAATTCCCCCGATAGCGAAGTTGGTTTTTAATGCTAAAAGATACAACCGCCTTCCCGTATTCCTTCGATGAACTGCCAAGAAGCTAAAGGAAAAATTTCACTGTTTATCTTATGATAACCAGGATTAACTAATTGCTTACTTGTTTGATATGTGCTGGTAATTGCGCCCACGGTATGTTTTTACGAATATTATCTTCAACTTCGACGTTCATTGTGGTTTAAGCACTATCACGAGAATTTAAAAATAAATAAATGCATTTTTTTAGCCAAACATGCGTTTTCCAAAACACTGCTTCAACAACCTTTCTCGTACAATATTGACAGACAAGTGTGCCAACCGCTGCAACGAAATTATATTTCGCTAGTACAGGGATTTTTTTTATGTTGGTAAATTAACAGTTAGAAATTTTTAAATCGTTTTCTAACCATATATTAATACTACTATATTGCTAGTAACGCCCGAAAACATTACGGCGCCGATATAGTCTCATTCTCAATACTACGCGTCTCGTGCGCATGCCTGAGAATTCGAAGCCGCCTTTATTAGAATAATAAGAATGGGTTTTCGAAACAAATGTAACTAAAACCAGGTCAAAAAGTCCCTAAATTCAATGACACTGAAATTACCAGAGAGGGTTAAAACCGAAAAAGGAGAAATCAGCCAAAGACAAAACAACTAAAGTACGTTTTTTTCTATAATAACTGTCAAAGTGTTACAATGTTGGTAGATATGTGATTAAAACGCTAAAAAATTTTTATACCTCGTGTTGGTAGAACTTTTTCAAAATTATGGTTATGTGTCAATTTTGAATGTCAAAGTTTCTTAATTTGAGCCCTTGACAAATTTCTTTTTTTAACATGGAATCATCATCATCAATAAAATCGGATAAAAAAAGAAAACCAAGAAATATTTTAAATGCAAAAATGAAGCAAGCGATATTAAATTATGACATATCTGTCAAAATGACAATAATTTTTTTTTTGGAAAAAGAACTAAAAATCTATGTACCAACGTTATTAAAACTAGGGACCCTGCAGGAATGCAACTTATCCCCTAGAAAGTTGACCTTGAAAATTATTATAGAAAAAAAGTACTTTATTTAATATTCAAGAAAATGTAATTAGGGTATCACAACTTTTGACCTGGTTTTAGTTACATTTGTTTCGAAAACCCATTCTTAGTGCCTTCTCCTTCAGAGAATGTAGCTACTTTACTTGATGTAATTTTTATTTATTAAATTTGTTGTAATAACCAGTGTAACGATCTTTATAACGTAGTTTGCTGGCTATTGATTTAATTTTCTTCTCCGATGTGGTGTTCTTAACCTAAAATTTGGAACAGATGGTTTATTACCATTTTCACCAGTAAGTTTATTTCTTTACATTGTACACTATTGTTAACCATACCATATGCCTCTGTAGATGATCATTTTGGCCTGAAGATGAAACCAGTCTGGTTTCGAAACATGTCGCCTTTTTAATAAATGTACGTGGAAAAGACTACTGTGTTTTATTGCATCGTATCTGTAATCTGTACTGACACTTTAGATTTCTTAAGTTTTGCATGTAACTATTTAGTATACTTTTATATGTGTTTGTCCTATGATTGGGTTTGTACCTGTTGGGCAACATTTACTTAAACAAAGAAATAAAGAAAGAAAAATATCCACATTAAAAACATTTTATTGGAAAGTTTGAGATTACTGTCATAAAGGATATGGAAAATCCAGGATATGGAAAATCCAATACTAGATGTAGATAAATTATTACAATTCAAAGTCGCTCAAAAATTACATAATCACATTATCTGCTGCAAGTCTGAATTGGAACAATACTATACAAATTACATATCTTTGGAAAGCAAAGATGATCCATCATTATAAATATAATTCTTTCACATTTTATTCAATCTCTGGTTGACCATGATATTTTAGTTCAACCTCAATTATTGATTTACAATTTTTGTTCTAACCCCACAAGCGACCAACCAAAAATTATATGAAAGGTCTCATGAAACTATGTAACTTTTCGAAAGACAGGAACAGCTTTGGCATTAAGAGAAAGTCAGAAAATTAAGACGTCAAGTATGTCACAACCTATTGGTTTATTACCTCAAAATAACATGCGTTAAAAAAGTTATCGAGAGGGCTTTGAACTAGATTTTACCTTACAACTGCATGCCGGGGATTATTACATTGCTCTACCCAGAATTCAGCGCGCTGAGTCACTTGAATTGTCAGTTGTCAAAGTGAGGTTATGTGTTTATAAGCAAATTATTATATTGCTCTACCCAGAATTCAACACGCTCGGTCACGAGTTGTCAGTTGGTAAAATGAGGTTGTATGCATACGCAATCATGACTTTCGAAAATTACTGTTTGAAACAAGGTCACTTGATAACGTTTTTTTTTAACGCACTTTATGAAGTTTAAAAAGCTTGAAAACTGTAACGGTCGTTGCCAACCAGCGGTAAAATAAAATGTAAAACAATTATAGATGTATATAATTCTGTTGATGTTAAATTTACTACACTGTTACAACTAACAAATACATAAATAATTTAGGGGAAAGTAAAACTCATGCAACATTTTACATAATTAAAAAATGTATTTCAGCTTTTACAAATGAATTTAATAATGTTGAAGTTACAATTCCAAGCTTCAATACTAAGCATTTTAATTTACAACAATAAAAGTAACAATTGATATATAAAAAAATCTAATAACACCTACCGGACATAGTCAACGAATTTTGTAATTAAGTTCGGTGAAAAAATTATTTAAAAAAACTACTTTTTTCTATCATTAAAACAAAATAAATTAGAAAAGTATAAAAACAGCTTCTACGATATAATTTAATCCTAATTGAAAACAGGAATAATAACAATATCGAGTTCAGACAAACCTCATCACATTTAAAGTTTGCATGATACAAATGCGGTTGCGATAGTATAATCTAAAAGAACGTCTCCTTCAATAAGATTGTTTAGTTAAAGTCTTGTTCTTAGCAGAAGGTGACACTTGGAAATTCATGTCTTACACATGCCCTTTGCTAAGGCTAACTTTTGCAGGATAAAATATTTTATAAAAATATATTAAATTTCAATATGCTACACATAAAAAAGTTTATAATACTTGTTGGAATTCAAAAATAATTATTATTGGTAAAAAATGGAATTAGTTTACTAGACAGTAAAACAGTGAGATCGCAATTTTTAACTAAAAGCTATAAAGCTAAATGCAGTGGTTGAAAATTATCACTTTTTCGTAAGGTAGTAATGCATGTGTATCCAAATTACATTCAACTACTCAGTCTTAAATATAGAAGTAAATGCGTTTCAGTCTTTTGAGATTGACAAAACTAAGAGGCAAAAATAAATAGCGGCTTCAAAAAGGGCAGTAACTAACTAACATTACAAAGCTAATATACCCTGTGAATTAATACTTTTAAAGCTTAATTATCGGTCTGAGTATGCTGGTTAGCGACTGTCACCACACACGCTCCAGCACGACCTGTAATCAGAGGTGCGATAGACAACCATTCGTTTGCATTAGGATCGTACTGCTCCACCGTCCGCAAATAGTGACTCCCGTCATAGCCCCCCACAGCCAAGATGTGGTCTCCAAATAGACATGCCGCAACAGCATCACGCTTACTAGATAGCGAAGCCACTACTGTCCACGCATCAGTTCCTAGAAACTACATTTAGAAAACCCTCACACAACAATCAAGACCAAGCTGTACCTGGATCGTATCTTTCGACACAATCGAACCTCGATGCAGCTGGATTGTTGGCAGGTGCGTCTTGGCCACCCATGGCGTAGAGAAACCCATTTGCTACAGCAACACCCACGCCGCCACGACGACGAGCCATGGGGGCACAAGTGGTCCACTTGTTGGTGTGCGGTTCGTAGCATTCGACTGTGCGCAAGCAGGATGCACCGTCACGACCACCAACGGCGTACAGTTTGCCACCAAGCACGGCCACTCCGGCCGAGCAACGCTGGCTCTGCATCGGCGCCACATAGCTCCACTGCTTTGCAACAGGATCCCACCTTGAACAACGTAGTCTTATGTTCAACACTTGTACAGCAGGACTGATACCTAATAATAATAAGATTGGGCTGATATATAATATTATTTATCTACTTTGCGTTCGTACTGAGGCTATTACGATACGCGTTTGCGTATCGTAATAGACACAAAGCGATGCTATAATAAAAATACTAAACATTTTCATTTTTTTGCTTAGAAAAGTGGCAAAGTAGATAAAATACTGTATGATACCTCGTTTATAAGGCATTTTGTAGCACTTACTCCTTTAGGGCACTCCTCGCTTCGCTCGTCGTACCCTAAATCCGTGCGTGCTACAAAATGCTTCTTATAAAACTCGTATCATAATATACTATAATATTACACTATTTCAATGCCCTCTAAAATAAATAAATCCTGGAGTTCAAATAACAGATAATTATTATAACATTATAAGTGTTTCAACTAGGAGAGATTTTTTTATTGGCAGCCTGTTTTATTTACTATTACATATCTTGTGCCATTTGGAACAATTTATTAATATGCATTTCTTATTCATGATATAATTAAATTTTAGTTTATGGTGATACCATCTATCTAGTTAATTAATTTTTAATCTTTTGCCATTTCAATTTCAAACTCACACTATACAAATGTGTGTGTTTTTTAATATTATTTCTTAGATATCTTGTGTCAATTAGAATATTCTCATTTTTATTTTATTTGCGATATTATTTGTATTTAACGGTGATATTGTTAAAAAAACATGACCTACTTTGTACCTTCTATTGAAAGAAGACGTCAACAGCTTAATGCTGCCTGTCTTCTAGCAAGAATAATAATAATAATAATAATAATAATACTGTACAAATGGGGTCAAACAGTGTTGACATATTTCTGCTATAAATTTTTAAAGTGGTGTCATTCTCAAAATTACTGATTTAAAAGTAGCTCTTCTTCTCAACACATACAGTACAGTATAGAATATTGAAGACTAAGTAAGTAGTTGCCCCATAAGGATATAAGTAATACTTAAGAAGTTTCATGCACAGAATTGGAAATGTATAAAAAGTGAAATAAATGAACCAAAAAAAAAAAACATCAAGCCTAGAAAATTAGCTGCATCAAACTAAAACAGAAACGCAGAACATTAAAGAACTGAAGAAACTAAAAGAAGCTGCAGCATAGAAAGCAAATAAAATATTAACAGCCAAAAAAGGTTCAAAACACATATTAGTTGAAGCAGCTATATTAGAAATGACTGAAAGAGAAAAATTAGGAAAAGCAGATGGTGCACAATATTCTCAAAAAATTAGGTAACCCCGCCTCCCACGACAACCTCAATATATTTAGATCGGGAAAGTATATTAAAGGTAAAGTGAGACCAATTAATTTTTCTAGGCAAATCTGAAACGCTCAAAGTTTTAAAGAAGAAAAGGGAAGTACCAAACTGTAGCAGTTATATGTCTGATCAAACTTTAAACCAGACAAAATACCTAAAGAAAGTGTTGATAGCAGTATATGCGCCCACAGATGATTCAAACATTGAAACAAAAGATACATATGAAGAGAAACTGGCAGAAGCACTAAACAACGTAGGTACAAGGAAAGAATTAATACTATTAGGTGACTTCAATGCTAGAACTGGAAAGAAGGCGAGCGACCCAATTATTGGTAATTACGGCGAGATAACAATAAATAACAATGGGCATCGACTTATAGAGATATGTCAAACTTTTGATCTAAGAATACTCAATGGATACTTCCAACATCGAGAGATACACAAGTTTACATGGAGTCAACCAACGAGACAAATAAAATCTATTATAGATTATATTATTACAAGGCAGACCACTCAAATGAAAATACGGGATGTAAAAGTATACCGAGGCGCAGAATGCGGAACTGACCACTTTTTGTTAAAAGCGACAATGTACCTGCTACACAAAAAAGCAAAAAATAAAGGAAAAGTTAATGACGACACAGAAGAAACTGGAAGATTATTAGACAAGAAGTACAACCTCATATCCCTTAATACAGAATCAACAAGTTTTCTATACAAAGTAAGGTTGTCTTCAAAATTACCATTTGAATTAACAGGTACAGCAACACAAGAGTACGACAAATTGAAAAATGCTATTCATGCAGCCGCATACGAAGCCTTAGGAGAAGAAATGAAACATACAAAAAATACCAAAGAATACTGGTGGAATGAGGACTTAGAAAAGTTAACCACGGAAAAGAAACTTATATAATTTATGGCTAACCACAAACGACCCCCAAGACAGAAAAGCATATCAAAGAAAACGTAGTGAAGTGAAACAAGAAATACAAAAAGCAAAGAATGATGAATGGGAAAAAAGATGCGATAAAATACAACAATACATAGGAGGTACTCAAACGAAAGAAGCCTGGAACACTATCAAAATGTAAGAAAAGATGAAAGAAGTAAATATACAAATATAATAAGTATAGACCAATGGCAAAAATACTTTGCCAAGATATTAAAAGAGGATAGAAAGGAATATCAACAACAGAATACGGTACATCAAACACCAAGAGCCCACATTGCTGAAATAACCATGGAAGAAGTACAACAAGCCGTAAAAGAAATGAAAAACGGAAAATCTGCCGGTCCAGGAGGTATTCCTGCTAAATTAATTAAACACGCAACTATAAAGACACATGAAATCCTTACTTATATATTTAACAGATGTCTTATTGAACATGATCCCCTACCTGAAGACTGGAAAATAGGATACTTGACACCTATACATAAAAAAGGATCAAGAAATGAGTGCGAAAATTATAGGGGCATCAGCGTGCTGGCAACTGTAGGAAGACTGTACGGACGCATTATAAGAAAAAGAATAGAACAAGAAATAACAATAGGAGAAGAGCAGAGCGGATTTACGGCCGGACGTTCATGCATCGATAATATATTCACGATAAAACAAATAACAGAAAAGAGAAAACTGAAAAATTTAGAAACACATCTAATATTTATCGACTTGCAAAAAGCTTTTGATACTGTTCCTGTCAAAAAACTTTTGGAAATCCTCCATAAAACTAATATAAACAAACGCTACATATACACTATCCGAGAAATTTATAAAGACCAAAAAAATATTATTAAGATTGGAAATAAACTGTCAACACCATTCACCACCAACAAGGGAGTACGTCAAGGATGCTGCCTATCTCCTACGTTGTTTAAAATTTATATCGAAAACATATTAATAAATTGGAAAAACAAATGTAAATACATGGGCATTCCAATAAATGAGGATTACATGTACTCTTTGTTATTTGCCGATGACCAGGTAATCCTGGCCGGAGACGAACATGATATAGAATATATGATGCGAAAACTTGCGGATACATACAAATCAAATGGAATGAATATAAATTACAAAAAGACCAAATACCTGGTAACAGGGGCGGGAGTAGCAAACGATTTAGAAATAGAAGGCAAGACAATCGAAAAATGCGAAGAGTATAAATACCTAGGAAGCGTAATATCATCAGACGCGAATTCAAAGAAAGAAATAACGAATAGAATAAGACAGGCCAAACAAGCAACACAAAAGTTAAACTCTCTTCTATGGTCAAATAGTATCAGAAAAAGTACGAAAATAAGAATATACAATACCATCATACAAAGTATCTTATTATATGGTTCAGAAACATGGGAAATGAGTAAAACCAAACAACAAAAAATAAACGCTGTAGAGATGGATTTCCTACGAAGAGCATGTAGAGTTTCCAGACTAGAACATATTAGGAATACAGAAATTAGAGACCGAATGGGAAAACGAAAAACAACAGTGAACGAAATCGGAAGAAGACGGCTCATATGGTATGGACACGCCCGAAGAATAAATGAAGAAAGATGGCCGAACAAAATTTTAAATTGGAGCCCACCAGGAAAAAGAAAAAGAGGCAGACCACCAAATACATGGTTTAAACAGGTGCAGGATGATATGGTACTTAGAAACCTTCACGAGTATGACTGGAGGAACAGGAAGCAATGGCGATTGGGATGCGAGATATGGCAGTAGCTGTAATCCAAACTCGCTATATATATATATATATATACCGTACCACTGAGCGTCCTCCTGTGTAAAATTTCAATTACACGGAGCGTCCGGTGTCACCGGGCGTCCGATAGACGGACGCTCGGTGGCAAGCCTATGAAAATTTGCCACTGCAGTCCTAGATGTCCATGTCATCTATTGGCATAAAAAAACTCGGGACGTCCGGATGCTCATTTTTGTGATGCTTGTATAAAAATAGTTCACGGAAGTGCCACCACTAGGCGCTGCCAGCGGTCAGATGTATATCGGACATACAGAAAAATTGTTGCAGCGATCAACCGAGCGCTGCTAATTATCAGTGTATATTTGACCTAGACATTAACCAGCTCAGCGTTCAACCGAGCGCCTACTATTGTTTTGTAATAAGAGCGCCTTGCTTCTTATCGATTTATGAATGTAAACTTGCGTTATGACCTTTACAAGTTTTTATCAACGCGGTATTCTTTTACGCGCAAACGAAACAGAAATCAGGTTGAAATAAAGTCAAAAGATGAATTTGAAGAATCTGGCAGTAGTAGCAAGGTGAATGCAAAGGCAAAAAAAGAGTAAAAAGAAAATTAAAGCATTATTGCAAATTTTGTGACTTGGGGGTGCATAATTTTGCAAAGCACCTACAAAGACAACATTATAACGAGTTTGATGTTCAAAAATGTTATCATTTGGAAAAAAAATCCCTTATGGAAGCAATGAATTGATAAGATAAGAAAAGAAGGTGATTTTATCCAAGGAACTTCGGTACCAGTCCAGGCTAAGCAGCGAGGGGAAACTAATAAAAATGATATTTTACCTTCTATTCATTGTAAAGGTTCTACAAACCTTATACCTATTAACAGTTTAATCTAGTAAATGTTTTTTAGGATATTATTTAAAGTCAAGTTTACGGAGACATATTAAAAGATGCCACTTTAATAATGATGTTAGGACTTCAAGGCGTTATAAAGCAGAAGCTCATACACTATTAGCTCAAAATTTTGGACCTAACGATTCATTAAGAAGTTCAGGTGTTCTAAATTTGCTGCAGGCCGATGACGTCTCATTAGTAGCCAAAAAAGATAAGATCATTTGTGAATTAGCTAGAAGATACGTAAAATTTGATAGAGATAAGCATTTGATAATAGTTACCAAACGACACATGAGACGTTTAGCTCGACTACTTGTAGAAGTTAGAAGAATAGAGAACAACAATAAACTTACATTATTGTGTATTTTACATCCATCATAGTATAATTCATTAATTGCCGCAACTAAATATATTGGACAGTATAATGCAAATACCAGAACATTTAATGAGCCTTCCCTTGCGCTTCAAATGGGAACATTGTTAAAGAAAGCCATTGATGCAGCATATTCGCCATTCACCATTATTAAACGTACTCAATATTACAAAAAAATAATCATTGACTACTGGTCAACGGAAATTTCAACAAAAGCCGAACAAAATTTACAACCAGAGAAATTCAACAAACCAACTGCAATTCCTGTGACAGAGGATTTAGCTGTAAGTTGTTTATAGAGCTAATTTTTATAATATTCTATAAAGTATTTATAGGTTGACTGACAGTTTATTTAGATAGCAATATTTAGCTGCATTTTAGCTCGATTAAACTTCGATTTTTAGCCTTTTTAACTCATTTTTTTAGAAAATGAAGAAATATCTGGAAAACCTAGTAATGACGTCAAAATCAGCACTAAACAATAATAATAAAAGCGAAAAAGCTTATAGAGAGTTAATAGAAAGCAATATTGCAACTTGTTACTATTTAACAGAGGTCGTGTTGGAGAATTGCAGAGAATTCCACTAGAAACCTACAAAAAGCACATAAATACCACTTAACCTGGCGAATTTGAAAAATTACTCACACCTAGTGAAAAACTTTTAATATCAAATCTTAAAAGAGTGGTAATTAGAGGTAGGCGCGGAAGAGGAGTACCTGTATTATTTGATAATTCAGTACAAGAAGGTATCGAAACTGTTATAAAACACCGAAAAAACTTTTTCGAAAATGTTAATGTTTATTTATTTGGACTTTCTAACATGGGGAAACCTATTAGTGGCTACCAGGTGTTTAGAAAACATGTTACAAAAGCATTGGGGGATCAACAAAAAACTATAGCCCGTACTTCGACGAAACTGCAAAAGCATCATGCTACGATTTCTCAAATTTTAAATATGAAAGATGGCGATTTGGAACAGCTGGCGTCATTTATGGGCCATACGATGAAAACCCACAGTGAATGGTATTGGCTTTCATCAGACATTTATCAGACAGCAAATGTTTCGAAACTTCTGCTTATCTCCCAGGGAAATGAGTTTGGTAGACATTAGGGTAAAAATTTAGATCAAATTGAAGTTGATAACGAAGTGGAGGAAGGTGGGGTAGAGAATGGAAGTGACGATGATGAAGATGTTAATGTTGAGCATAACCAAGCTCAAAAGATAAATACAGAAGGAAATGAAAGTGAATTGGCTGGAACCTCTCGGTCTAAAAAGAAGTAGAAGATTACTAGAAAGGGGTGGAGTGCAAAGGAAAAACAAGTAACAGAAAAGTATTTTATGAAACACATTCGAAATAAAATTGCGCCGAAGAAAGAAGAGGTACCCCAAACTTTTCAAGGGCAGAACATGGGCCGTGGTTAAATCATACGTTTACAATCAGTATTCTAAAAATTAGTATTATAACCATTAATCTGACAGATTTTATATTAAAATAAGAATAGTTATAATAATTCTGTTTATATTCTGGAACTGTATTCCCTATTTCTTTTTTTTTGCATCATTCTGTTTAAGAATAATACCGAACATTATAAAAAATCTAACAATGATGCTAATCTTAAAAGCACAAAGTTACGATATAATTGCAAACATATTGGGGTGTAATTAGCACAATTTATGTAATTGCAGATATTTAAAATATAAACACGGTCGAATGCAAAAAAGTAGACACAGGGTTTTGACTTGTTTAAAATACGTGTAATTAAATGTACATTTCTCCCAATTATCTACAGTTTTTGGGTTTACACTTATTTCAATATTTGTTTTTGCATTTATAAAAGGCACTCTTAGAGAAACCTTTAAAATGCTTTAAAATGTGAAACGTAGTGATTTTAAAAAGTTAAAAAAAAGTGGTACAAGCAATTACAGAAAATTGTACTTCTACTTTTCTTGCACCTGACAGTAACTAGACAGTAGTGTTATGCTAATAACTAATATAAAATTTTCAAGTGACGATATAATTGGAAACATATTGGGGCACAATTTGTGTAATTGCAGATATTAAAAATATAAACATGGTCGGATGCAAAACAATGTAGACACAGGGTTTTGACTTGTTCAAAATACGAGCAATTAAATGTACGTTTCTACCAATTATCTACAATTTTTGGGTTTACACTTATTTTAATATTTGTTTTTGCATTTATGAAAGGCATTCTTGAAGAAACCTTTGAAATGTGAAGCGTAGTAATTTTAAATAATTTTAAAACGTGGCACAATCAATTACAGAAAATTGTATTTTCATTACTTTTTTTGCACCCGAACGAAACCAGACAGTATAGTTTAATAGCTAATATAAAATTTTCAACCTGTTAAATTGTCTACGTAAACAAAGATTACATGAACAGGAAAATTATGGACACTTAAATTTATGAAGCCCAACGAGGCAACAATAAAATTTCAACGAAAAGATTGTAATTCGATACTCGACTTGATAATAGCGATAAACCTGAGTAGCAGTCTAAATATAACCGTAAATCGTTGAGGACGCTTCCTTTACCGCTACATGGGTCTGGATGTTCCGTTGTCCATTAAAACAATTTTTCGATATACATGCTCTATATACGCCGGACGCTCAGAGGGAATGTTTTTGTATAGACGCTCGGTAGTACGGCAGATAAATATATATATATATATATATAAGTGTTGACGGAATTCGAAGAACATAAAAGGAGAGGTGAACTAAACATAAAAATTAAGTACATTAACAGAGTCCCGCCCATTATTAAACTAAAACCAGTAAAAAAATAATCCAAAAAACTTGTAAAACAAAATGCAATTAAAGTCTCATTTTAGTAAAGTAATTTGAATTCATTAGCCAATAATGGAAGCCGAGTATAACCAAAAAGAATCTAATCTGTATACTTATGACTGAATCCTGGTTAAACAGTACTATCACAAATAATATATTAACCATAACTGGATGCTACATAATTCGTAATTTATTTTAATTAATTTATTTAAACTGCAACCAACAGTACATAATGCACCAAAATTAGATCACAGTGTAGAAGATTAAATTAACAAAATAATAAGTGATGCCACAAATCATAGTATGAAAAACACATAAAAATATAGTACACTAAATTAGGTTTAACAAAATTATTAGTTATCACTATCATGTAACGACATAGCTATTATACTATTAGTAGTAGGGATAACATAGTAGTAGGGATAACATTGTAGTAAGTACTACTTATCATAACAAAAAATATTAAAAAGTACCGTATGATAGGAAACTTTTATCCTCTACAGGGCTGTGAAATTATTTTGTTAAAAATGTATGTTGGCAGTCGTGGTATTAAAAGTCACATTGGCATTTTACATCTGTTAGTTTAAGGTCATATGAGTAATGTCATTTACCAAATACAAAAATTTCTGTTGAATACATGAAAAAGTTAATAGCAAAAAGAACTACAACTGTTCAAAGTGATTTCCTCCATTTTCCATACACAGCACCACTTTGTGTTTAGTATAAAACATTCTGTCAAAGTTAAGTGATACTATCAAAATTGTATATTATCTATTCACAAAACTCATGAACTGTCAATGTAACATTTTTTAAATATTTGCTGAGTATACCTGGAAATTACAGTTTTTTTGGGAATGTACTTCGGATCTAGTGATCTCTAGTAATATTTAAAGTTGAGGTTATGTTACATGTGTCAAAAGTCAAAACTATTTTCTTCTAGTTTTTCCTTGTAATAATCAGCTATAGCCTTTTTTTCCTTTCCAATAATAAAACCCTTTTTCGTTTTTGTTCCATTGCAATTCAAGTGTATGCACAAAAATTAAAGAATTTGGGAGACTATTCAATTCACCTGTCATCTGTCAAAAAGTGACCAATGAAAATCCACAGTTTGGCATTTCTTGACCAATCAAAAAAATATCAGCAGATATTGAAGGTATTGAAGTGAATATTTTAAACAAATGTGATTTTTATTAGAAAAAGTCAATATTAGCAGCGTACATAGATCAAACAAGTAGAGACACTCACTGTCGGTTTCTTTGATATCAAAATTCCGATTTGGATGACCTTGCACGGCTCCTAGGGGCTACTTTCCGATTGTAATAACAGATGGCGCCACTACTTGAACACAACCTGATTGGTAGCAGAGCTAGTAACCGGCGCTGATTGGTAGAACTTTGTGCTGCCTGATAGTCAAGCTTAGAAATGCCCCCCAAGGCACTGTCCCAGGCACTCTATAGACAGGTTTCAACATTTGGCATGAGTGTCTCCACTTGTTTGATGTACGAGCCCAGGCTCATAATAGTTCGGCCGGCACACATTTTTGAGTAGGTGCTTTAATATAATGCGAAATCTATACAAATGGTGAAACATTTCAACAAAACTATTACAACTACAATAAAATATAGACTTTTAACTTATAAAAATTGAAAACTGTATTTAATTTACATAATGGATAATTTTTGTAGAACAAGGAATGTGGCTCAAGTCATGGATCATAATTATATTTGTTTATAACAGCTGTTTTATAGGTATATTCAATATATTTGAGGAAAATTATTCAGCTAATTATCTTCTTATATTAATTTATTTTTTACGTTTCGTCAGCTCAGCTGACTTCCTCAGAAAATACACATTAAGACGAATACAATAAACTTATGTAATTTTGATTGAAATTTTGAGATTGTAAAGTTGTATAATGTTCTAAGTTTAATAATAATTCTTACAATATTTAAAAAGATTTCGTAGATTAAAAATGTCAGATGTCAAAGTTTGAAATTTAAATTCTTTTTAAATATTGTAAGAATTATTATTAAACTTAGAACATTATACAACTTTACAATCTCAAAATTTCAATCAAAATTACATAAGTTTATTGTATTCGTCTTAATGTGTATTTTCTGAGGAAGTCAGCTGAGCTGACGAAACGTAAAAAATAAATTAATATAAGAAGATAATTAGCTGAATAATTTTCCTAAAATATATTGAATGGATCATAATAGTTCGGCCGCTTATCATAATTGCCATAAAATCAGGCCCATTAGTAAAAACAAAACACTCACTGAACAAATGAACAAGGCAGCTGTCAGTATTAGTTATTATTTATTTTTAAAGCATAATGCCTCATGGTAAGCCTTTAAGTAACGATTTGCGCTTGTCAATCATTAATGCTTATAAAAACAGCATTTCCGCACGTCGCATTTCAGTTTCGCACTCAGTGCCGCGTTCTACTGTTCAAGATATTATCAATTTATATAAATCAACTGATGGAGTTGACCAAAAAACCAAAACCGGCTGACCATCTACAATTACGGAAGCAAATAGGAGAGCTTTACGTAGAATTGTAAAAACTAATAGACGGTCCAATACCAAAGAAATAACTGTTTTGTGGAGAAAAAGTACAGGCAAGGACATTTCGTTGTGTACAACAAAGAGAGCTATCAGAAAAATAGGATACAAATGCTATAAAGTAACAATTATCCTTTTTTTGGGTGAAAATTGTTGGCAACTTATACTATTTTTCTGACAGGGAAAAGAAAAGCCATTATTGACGACATTACAAAAACGTAATATACTGAAATGGGCTAGAGAACACCAAAATTGGACTCAAATACAATGGGAAAATATAATTTGGAGTAATGAGTCCAAATTTGATGTTTGCATAGGTGATTCTCGCAAAAGAGTATTGCGGACATCCTCTGAGGCATATCATAATGATTGTCTAATAAGAAAAGTAAAGTTCCCAGCATCAGTCATGATATGGGGTTGTATGTCGGCAAAATGTGTAGGTAAATTACATTTTATCGATGGAACAGTTAATGCGCAGAGGTACAAAGGGATTCTGGAAGAAAGCTTCTTACCATCAACTGCACAATGCGCAACGAATGACGGTGACTTTATGTTCCAACAGGACGGTGCACCGTGCCATACGGCAAAAATTATTCGTAAGTGGTTCCAGGACCATAACATTCCACTACTAAAATGGACGTCTTCTAGTCCAGACTTGTCTCCAATCGAGACACTGGCATAACATGAAGAAACAACTGCGGAAAAATCCAGCACGTACAGTACCTGAATTAAGAGCTACCTTGCAGAACATATGGAATAATATTTCAGCAGAAGAGTGTGCAAGACTTGTAAACACAATGCCTAGCAGAATTAAGGCGGTTATTGCTAATAAAGGCGAGGTAACCCAATATTAAAATCAGGCCGAACTACTATGACCCATCAGTTGAGCCACATTTCTTGTTATACGATGATTATCCGTTACTTAAATTAAATATAGTTTTCAATTTTTATAAGTTAAAAGTCTATATTTTATTGTAGTTGTAATAGTTTTGTTGAAATGTTTCACCATTTGTATAGATTTCGCATTATATTAAAGCACCTACTCAAAAATGTGTGCCGGCCGAACTATTATGAGCCTGGGCTCGTATGTACGCTGATACTAGTGTTTTGTTACTACAGAAATTGCGTAGTTTGTTGCTAGATTTACTGAAAACTAATTTGAAAATGTAGTTTGATTCATTAAATAGTCCCTCGAATACCATTCTTAGTCAAAGTTAAGTAGAATATTTTTGCGGTGGTATCACGAATGTTCATTGCGCTTAGGATTAAGACACGTGCTAGCGCACTCGTCCTAATCAAACCTAAGCGCAATGGACATTCGTGATACCACAGGAAAAATATTCGACATAACTTTGACTACTCATGGTATTATAAGTGATTATTTTTTTTACATGAAAATCAAGTTTTTAAATTTCAAACATATCATCATCATCATCATCATCAATCAGCTCATCTGCGTCCACTACTGGACATAAGCCTCCCGTAGTTTAATCCATTCTTGCCGATCCTGTGCTGTGTTCATCCAGTTTGTCCGAATTCTCTTGATATTGTCGGACCATCTTGTTGGTGGTCGTCCGCTGCTGCGATATGCGTCTTGGCGCGGTCTCCACTCCAGAGCCTTTTTCGTCCAACGTCCGTCCGTAAGTCTTGCCACGTGGCCCGCCCAGTTCCATTTTAGGGTGGCTATCCGTTCCACAGCATCAGTTACTCCAGATATTTCCCTCACATTTTTGTTTGATACCTTGTCTTTCAGAGAAATGCCCAACATTGATCTTTCCATCTTTCTCTGAGCAATGCGTATCTTGTTCACAGATTGCTTTGTAAGAGAGAGAGTTTCGGCTCCGTACGCAAGCACAGGTAGCACACACTGGTTGAAGACCTTCCTTTTTAGACATATTGGAATATTAGAATTGAAGACATGTCGCAATTTGCCAAAGGCGGCCCAAGATAAACCTACTCTGCGCTTAATTTCGCAGGTCTGATTGTCTCTTCCAATTCGGATTTCATGGCCCAAGTATTTATAAGAGTGAACTTGGTTTATGCAATTACCACCTACGGATATTTGTTCACTCATAACGAGGTTTGTCATGTATTCGGTTTTATTAATGTTTATATTTAGCCCAACAGTTTTTGATGCTTTATTTAATCTTCGCAACATCTCCTTAGCTTCGTCTATACGATCTGCGATTAAAACGATGTCATCGGCGAATCGCAAGTGATTTAATTTTTCGCCATTGATATTTACGCCCATATCTTGGAAGTCAACTTTTTTAAACATATGCTCCAAAAGCGTCGTGAACAGTTTTGGTGAAAGGACATCACCCTGACGCACCCCTCTTTCGATAGGGAAATCTTTTGTATTGGTATGAACTTGTACACGTGCTTTGGCCTTTCCGTATACGCTTTAATGACGGCTATGTACTTGTGGTCAACTCGGCATTCTGTAAGGGCATGTAGCATTTCGTTTTGGTTTATTGTGTCGAATGCCTTTTCATAATCAACGAATACTAAGAAGAGGGGCTTGTTATACTCTATGCATCTTTCGATAAGAGTTTTTATAACCTGTAGGTGGTCATTTGTGCCATATCCTGCACGGAAGCCTGCTTGTTCGCATGGTTGGTAGAGGTCGAGTTTGGATGTAATTCTCTTCGTGATTATTTTCATAAACAATTTGTACATGTGCGAGAGGAGGCTTATAGGTCTATAATTTCCTAGTTTTGCTACATCGCCTTTTTTATGCAAGATTATTATATTAGCTCTGTCCCACTGAGACGGCGTTGTACTATTTATCAGGCAAGCATTAAAGAGTTTACAAATCTCTTTGAGTAGAGGGACACCACCTTGTTTTATGGCTTCGATTTCGATTTCGTCCTCACCTGCGGTTTTATTATTTTTCATTTCGCGTAAGGCTGCCCCTAATTCCTCAAGTGTAATTTCCGGGAGTTCTTCAGACCCTTGATTTTGAACTTTTGGTAAATTCGTATTTAGTTTTTGCTCATTTGGTTCACTGTACAGCGCTGCATAGAAGGCTTCAACTATATTTAAGATTTCCGTTTTATTTGTTGTTGTTTGTCCGTTTGAATCTTCCAGTTTGCTAATACTTTTCCTACCTTCTGAAAAGGTCTTCCGGAGAGACTTTGTGCCCTTATTTTCTTCTATAATCTTAGATATTTCGTTTGTGTTATGATTTCTAATATCTCTTCGTATTGATTTCGAAATGTCTCTGTTTAACTGTCTTAGCTGGTCTGCGTTTGTTGTGTGTTTATTGTGTAATTCTCTCCTAGTCATCATCATTTTTCTCGTGTCTGAGCTAAGTTTGTCAGCTCTTTTGGGAATTTTATTTTGGCATTTTATTTTTGCGTCCTTGATGGCATCTGTGATGGCGGTGTTTATGGCATCGATATTTATATCAGCTTCGTAACGTAACGATGTTAACTTAGTTTTTATCTGCTCTTGGTAGCTTGCAAGATCACTCAAAGGTTTCCACTTGTTTGTTGATTTTTTAATAAGGTTATATCTTTCTTTCTGTAGATTGATTTCCACAAGAGATCGAACAATTCGGTGGTCACTTCCAATAGAGAATTTATTTAATACCGTTACGTCACGTATAATATTTTTTCTATTTGATATTATCAGGTCTATTTCATTTTTTGTATTTCCATCAGGACTTGCCCAGGTCCATTTTCGTTGAGGTTTCTTTTGGAAAAATGAATTCATAGCAAACAAGTTATGCCGCATTAGAAAATCGAGGAGCATTTGACCTCTCTCATTTCTTATACCATATCCGTGAGGACCCATGGATATTTCAGCGTCGTCTTCCTTTCGGCCAAGTTTTGCATTTAGATCTCCTATCAGGAGGGTGTAGTGGGTAGTTGTTTCGAGTATAGCTGTATTTACGTCTTCGTAAAAGGTTTCCATTTCATTGTTTGTGTGAGTAGATGTTGGTGAGTATACCTGGATGATCTTTAAAGAATATCTTTTATTGAGCTTGTAGATAAGATATATCACTCTAGTGCTAATGCAGTGAATCTGCGTAATATTGGGCACGTGTTTTTTGTGCACTAAGAAACCTACTCCTCCGTCAGTTATCTTTTCTGTTCCGATGTAGTGGAACAAATGTCCGGAATAGAGTGTTAGTTCTTCGTTACTTTTCCTCTTGTGTTCGCTTATTCCTAGTATGTCCCACTTTACATGGGAAAGTTCTTCTTCGAGTTCCTTAAGTTTCTCGGTAGTTGAGAGAGTTCGTGTGTTTAATGTGGCAATGTTCAGTCGTTGTTTGTGGTAACGTATCGGTTTCTTGCTCCCCCCATATTCCCTGGAGCAGACTGGCCTTTTCTTGCCAGTGTGGGATTCCGAACTTCTTGTTCGACCCACCTGGGGACTGTTTTCAGAAATCGACATTTTCATTTGGGGTTTTTGGCCTGTACTCTACCTCGCTGGCCGATGCGGGTTGGTAGAGGGTAAAGGAGTGTAGGGTATAGGATTTTATAGGGTGGGGAGGGGAGTAAGGATATGGAGCCTGGTTTTTTTCGGAGAAGGAAAAATGGGAGAGAAAAACCAGTAGCTAACGCAGGGCAGGGCCGCCAGACCTGTAGTAACTTGTCCCTACCGGGATCGTAGGGAGTGTTACCCGTTACCCAAACATATCAGGGTTGCCAAAATCAGCAGGCAGAAGTTCCAAAACAGTTTTTAAATAAGGTACCAACTTCACAGTGTTTTGACAGTTCACGAGTTTTGTGAATGGATAGTAGGTTATATTATTGAGTACCTACCTTTACTCATCAGTCATCACATAAATTAATTTATATATATATCTATACAGTGTGTCCAAGATAAGGTGGGCCAGTATGGGGATCTCGGTAATTGTAAGAGATACAAATTTGGTTAAATGGGAAGAAAGTTGCGCAATTAAAGGACTAACAAAATTACGCCTAGAAATCCTTGATATGATTTTTTGTTTTTGAATTATCTCAAAAAAACCGAATTTTTGGATTTTCTATTTTATTATATTCTGGCGTTAATATTAAAGTTAGAGGGAAACTGATTAAACTTCTTTAAAGCAGCTTTTAATGGACTTAATGATTGCGTTATCAAATTTTTTATCCGACGTTTCGTCTTCGAGAAACCATCATTAACTTCATTTTTTTAAATACTGGTTTTTTTATGCCAAATTTGTGAATTCCTTTTTATTCTGAATTCAACAATGTACCACATGTTATGGTTTAATTACGTTTCGAGCTTTTTTTGATCATCACCAGAAAATTTTTAAGATACGGATCTGCATTTCTCATAATTTTGTAAAAATAAGTTCACACAGTAAGTTAGGCGTTTTTAGATGCCGTTAAAATATTGAAATGCACATCATAATGTCATAATTCTGATACATTAATCTAATAACCAACCAATAACTATTAACAAGAAATAACAAATAAATGAACAAAAGATAGACAGAAAGAATAACAAAACGAGCAAAATCACTAGTGCGATCACAATAACTTTGTTTTTTGTGTATCACATCTGTGAAATTATGTTTCGAAACAAAAAGCAGGCTTATCATCATACGTGCCTGTCAGTAGTGAGTGTTATTACTTCAACTTATAATAGAAAATTTTGAAAATGTGATGTATTTTGTGCGTATATCAAGTGCTACAAGAACGTAGAACTTACACGTCAAACATACGGAACACACTGTCACTACTGGAAGGCACGTATGATGATAAGCGTGCTTTTTGTTTCGAAACATAATTCACAGATTACGTCATAAATAAAAAACGAAATTATTGTGATCATGGCACTAGTGATTTCTACCTGTAAAAAGAATAAGCTCAGTTTTTCAAAATTTTTAAGAAGTCTCCGTATCATGTAATACATCATTGCATTCAGAAAAAAATCCTCTCTTAAAAAGGCCAAAAAAATTGCACAGTACCAATTTAAAATTTTGAGGTTAGGTTAGATTACTAAAAATTTGCACAAATAAAATTGGTTTTATTAAGTTCCAATTGTAGCGTACCAAGGTAATTGACTTAAAAACGCCTGTCGTGCAAGGGATGGTCATAAATCTACCCAAACTTGACACTAAGTGTAATTATAAATCAACTGAAACTAGACATTAAGCGCAGTTCCAAATTTGTAAACGTCAGTGCTATCTAAAACGTGAGTGACGAATGATCTATAAACGTCAGTGCGACATATGCGAACAAAGAACCCAAATGTGATTTGTGTCACCATCAAACAATGCAGACTAACTTGTCAAAAACGTCAAAGTATAAATTCGAAAAACAGCACGATGGATGTCAGAAGCGTAGAAGCACCCAATGACAAAAGGAAGGGTTATGTAAATATCCTTGTGACCCAAATTCCAGGCAGACAGCAATGACCAACCCTGGCCACAATAGAGTCATAAATTCTTGAATATGAAAGAAGCCCATGCAATTTTATTATCGGAGGTAGCATCCCAAACTTGTCTGTCACAATAGAGCGAAGGGTGCTATTGTATCCGAAAGAATGGACGGGGTTCCTTCCAATCAAACAGTGGTTATATAAACTGGAGTAGCCTAGTTTTCGACATCAGTCGTCCCAGATCAGTGCGATCGCCTCACGTATTAGTATTTTGTATTTGCATTTGTGTAATATTAACGAATGTGTACGTGTGTATATTTGTTTATTTTTTTAAATTAAAAATAAAGGAAGGTTATTGTTTTTCATAAACGTGTGTATTTTACTGAACTAAATTCTACAGTAAAAATTGCTACGCATCAAATAAATTGGCAAAGAGTAAATAAACAATAAATGTATTTAAATTACCATGCAAATCGCATCTCAATATCTTAAGTAACAAAAAAGTTACGGCATATAAAAGAAATTAGGAGATTTTGTTTTTTTTTAATTTTAGACAAGTGGGCCATGACAAGTAAAATTTTAAGATGGATTCTTAATGAGCTCTCAAGCTGCACCTTTTTGCTAATTTAACCATCTCTCTATATCTTCAAATACAAAAGTTACCCATGTTGTCCCCACGAAATTCGGGAACCCTGTATAATATACAGGGTGCCCGGAGCTGACTATATATTATATAGTCAGCTCTTTAACTGCAAGCAGTTATGGCTACTTATTTACATAAGTTTTCTTTTTTTCGGTTGGTGTCCATTCTGTTATTACTTGTATTGCTCCTTTTTTATCTGACCACTACATTAAAATCATTGAAACTAATCGGGCTCGCATGAAAACACTGCGACATTAGGTGTTTTCAAAGATAGTCGATTTTGATTGGCCGTTTCTGATGAATTGAACAATATTCATTGATTCGTTCATTAGAGTGTTGAATAATCTGTATAATTTAAAATGAAACTACCTTAACAGCAAATTATCAGGTGTTGTAAGATATATGTTTCTATGGAAACGAAAAGGCAATGATATTCTTTCTAATTTTTTCTCATTAATACCAGCGTTATTCAATAAGTGGGCATTAATTTACAAGAACTTTAAACTGCTGTTATTTTTATGTCATTGGGTTTTGTCCAAGTTTATTAAGAAAATACCTTTATTTTGGTCCCCTCTAGCTGCCTGCTCAGTCTCCTCCATACGTTATGAAACACCCTGTATATGCAAGAGTTGAGATATTTATTTTATTTATTTATTTATTTATTTATTTATTTATTTATTTATTTATTTTTATTTATTTATTTATTTATTTATTTATTTATTTATTTTAATTTACACTGTTCTACAGGTAAAACCCAATTACAGAACAGGATAATATGATTTACAATATTCAGTGCTAAATAACTAAACTACACAAACAATAATGAGAAGGTATAACAGCAATTACTCTAAACAGTAAGCTTTGATTTTCTGTAAGCTACAGTTATAGATGTCTATATAACAGCTAATGTTATTATAATTATTAGACATGGCATATATCGGTGAATTTTTTAAAATATTGGTACGAGGTGTACTTAGGTAGAATGAGTCAGCGTATCTGGAAGCTATTCGAGGCACATTAACGTTAATTTTTGTAAGCAATTCAGGGCAGTCAATTTTACTATTGATAATTTTATGGAGCGTAACAACGGAGTAATATTTTCGTCTTACATCGAGACTTGAGAAACTATGCCTAGATAGTAACTCATCATGAGATATGCCGATGGGAGGATACACTCCATCAATTCTATAGCTTAAGTATTTTAAGAAACGTCTCTGCATGGCTTCTATTCGATCAATATGAACTTGATAGTGTGGACTCCAGATGACCGAGGCATATTCCAACTTTGATCTTACAAAAGCATAATAAAGACACTTTAAGGTCATAATATTTTTAAAATCCTGGCTGATTCGAACTATCAATCCATACATACGATTGGCTGAATTTATAATGTTATCGAGATGAATATTAAAGGAGAGGTTAGAGTCAAATGTAACTCCTAGATCAATAAATGTTTTAGGCCTTTCAAGTGAATAGTTACCAATACAGTATTGAAAAATAATTGGATCTGGCTTTAGCGAGTAAGACATCACCTTACATTTAGCACAATTTAGCTGTAAATTATTTCTCCTACACCATTCAACTACACGATCTAGATTTAATGAAAGTCTCTCACAGTCTGCAACATTTTTAATTGAACTATATATTTTTAAGTCGTCAGCATATAACAGATAGTTCACGTCTATTACATCACCAATATCATTCATAAATATATTGAATAATAGTGGTCCCAGGTTGGATCCTTGAGGGATTCCCGATGTGGCAAGGTATTTTCCAGATTTGAACCCATTTAGCTGAACATATTGAGTTCGATTATTAAGGTATGACCTGAATAAATCAATCAGACTATTGGAAAGTCCAAAATCACCGAGCTTTTGTATTAATATGCCATGGTCAAGTCTATCAAATGCCTTTGTAAGGTCTGTATAAATAACGTCAGTCTGCATTTTGTTGTCAATATTTTCTGCTATATGCTGAGTAACCACAGAAAGATTTGTTACAGTTGAGCGACCTTTCATAAAACCATGTTGTTGAGGAGAAATAAAATTATTCACATGGTAGTAAATTTTTTTTTCCAAAAGAATTTCAAAAATTTTACTAAAATTACAGATAATGGAAATTGGTCTGTAATTCTTAATGTCTGTTCGGGTGCCATTTTTAAAAACAGGACAAACTTTAGAACATTTCCACAGCAGCGGAATTGTAGCAGATTTCAGGCAAATATTTATTAGTATCGTTAGGGGACGCGCCAATACATCAGCACAGTCTTTTAATATAAATGCCGGTATATTGTCTGGCCCCGTAGTTTTTTTTGGTTTAATAGATTTTAAAACACTTAATACTTCACTTTCATTAAAACTATTAATATTAAGGTGTAGAGGTTGAATGTTTTCTAAGCTGACATTAGCCATTTGTGAAATCACATAGGAGTTACTAAAATAATCTGCAAAGCTATTTAATATATTTGTGGGATTATCTAAATGATTGTTATTATATGTCATTGTGTTAGTAACTTTGGCTGAACATTTTTTGTTGTTAACGTACGCCCAAAATTTATTCGAGTTAATGGATATTTCAGATTCCGCCTTTTTAACATATTGTTTATAGGCGTTATCTATTGCAGCTTTAACATCAGCTCTGATACGTTTAAACTCTTCAAATGCTTGAAGATCATTATTTCTTTTGTACAGGCGCCAGCACTTTGCTTTTTGATGAATACGAAAAATTATACTACCGTTAAACCATGGCGGATATTTTTTCTTGTTACTTATTGAATGTCTCGGTACACATCGATCCAGTACATTATACAGTTTCCCGTAAAAATACGTGCAGGCATCATCAGCACTAGTAAAAGTCTCCAAGAATGTCCAGTCAATGGTAGACATCATGTTATACATGAGTGGAAAATCAGCTTTCCGAAAATTATAACAGTTTAGAAAAGAAGATCCGAGTTTCTTTTTATTATCTAGTTTTTCATTTAATTTACAGCTAATCTCCAAGGCAGGATGGTGACTATCCTCTTTCACCAAAGGATCCAATGATTTCTCAACAAAGCATGTATGATTGTAGAAAACTAAATCAAGTAGTTTATGAAATTGATTGTATACCAAGTTGCTTTGAGATAATCCTAAAAACTCAGAAAAATTAATTAAAGCAGTTCCCTCGCATTTGTCCGAGTATTATGGGCATACTCAGGAATATTAAAGTCACCAATCATTAAGACTTTAGAGTCGTAAAGAAAATGCAATGACTCTAATGCCCCAAAAAGACTTATAAACTCGTCAATAGGTGTATTGGGAGGAATATATAAGTTAATTAAGTAGATACCGGACATATTTAGTTGAATCCTGACTATAATAATATCAATAAATACAAATTGAGGGAAAGCGTGGTCATCTAAATTAATTTGTGTCGAAAAAAGTTCTTCATGTACTCCAATTAGTACACCTCCACCTCTAGTATTATCTCTTAATAGATAATTAATGTCTGCCCTATAAACGTTAAATTCATGACAAAATAACTCTGAACTGCTAATCGACGAATTCAACCACGTTTCAGTCAAAGCCAAAATTTTAAACGGACTCTGCAACACACTATTAAAAACCTCAACTGTTTTTGTTCTAAGACCCCGGGTGTTTTGGTATAGAATTGATAAAATGTTTTCACATTCCAAACTGGACGAGACTCTAGTCGTGTTTACCGGGTGCGGAGAACAATTAGACAGTGATTGCTATTTAACAGTATTTATATTAGGCCTGTGTTTATTCAATGTCTCAATGTAAGCCGAACACTGAACTTTATCCCATACCGCATGATTAGTAGATACGCCTTTATTTAGCTTTACGCAATTTGTGCACTTTTTTGTATTAGACTTACAATCTTTAAGATCATGACCGTCGCCACAAATAGGGCAGGAAATGGGTTTTTTGCAATTTTGTGAAGAATGATTAAATTCATTACATCTGAAACACCGATATAATTCAAATGCATCATAAACAGTGCAGCTATCATAAGCCGCAAATAAATTACCTACGTTTAAAGCTTTATCATACACTGACTTATCTACCTTTACAATAGCCTGAAATTTGTATAGAAGCAAAACTGTTTTTGTATTCTTTACGGTTTTCGAAATTCTAATGGTGAGCTTTAAATACGAATAGCCCTACATACGTACACCACCAAATATTTTGGAAAAGCTAAGAGCTGTTCAAGAGCCTTGCATCCAGTTACAATAACCTTCACAGGAATTATGGATTCTAGCGTCCAGACTTTACTTTTACATACTGTTGGTACTATTGAGAATGAATGACTTAAAATGCAAGTTGTTAGCTAACAACCTTCGTATCATTATTGGCAGGAAATTAAAGAAGGAAGTCTTTGTATTTATAAGAAGCAAAATTTATAAACCATTTTGACGCGTGTTTGGAAACTTGTCTACTAGATAAATACATGATCTGTCAAGGAGGGGGGTGGGATCTTTATTATGGACTAGGATCTTTTTAAGTAAAAAGGGGGCAGTAAAGGGAATGATAATATTGAAACGTTTAAAAGTGTTCTTTAGAAAATTGACAAAAGGGATAATGTAAGGAAGTGAATGAAAAGTGGTGACCCGTGCATTTGTCTTGTATTCGATTATTTATTTTATTTATTGTGTTTATTATTAGTTTATTACTGTTCCTTGATAGTAGCTGGTGTGTTTCTAGTCTGCTTTTAATTGTATTCTTATAAGCTTTGTTGTTTTTAGCCTGAAGATGGTTTTAAATTTTAAACCGCAACATGTCGCTACGCTACCTGTATAATTAAATATTAAATTATAATTTTATGTGAGGAAGACTGTGTTTAATATATAGTTATTTACTGACTCTTCTACCTCATCGTGAGAATGGGCCATATCCTGAATTCTATTTTTTTGTCATTTATATGTTAATTTTGTGTTTATTATAATGTATTTTTAAATTAATGCGACAATTCCTTTCAGAAGTAAAGTCACAAATACTTTTTTTTCATTAACACCCTGTATTTTTATACGTCAGCATTTTGATACTAAGGTGTATTAGGTTAATTGCTTTGTTTTGGCCTACAGAAGCTTTGGTTAAATTGTTTACACCTAATTATGACTCGCCCTGTATAAAGAATTAATATAAAATGCAACAACGCAAAATTAATATGTACTAAGTGACAATTATAAAGAAGGCACAAATTGCCACATGCAGCAGTTATAAATAACCCCCCACAAAAGGCTCAAAGATGCAGAGCAATAATCCTGGAAAACAAACTTTCAATAAATGTGCTGTCCGTCTTATGTCAGCAGGTGGCTTGCTTGGAAAGCATGCTAGACATGAGTGAGTGACAAGCATCATATACACAATATAAAGAGTGTCGTGAATGATGGTCACATCCGCAGATGCAGTGTCAGTGCGCACAATTAGCAACGCAAGTATGATGACTTAATGAGCTGTGCAGACAGTAGCGTTAAGTAGTGATGTTGACTTTCGTTACTTTTCGGTACTTGCAACTATTCGTTACTTTTAGTTGTAGTATCCGTTACTTTGTATACGTTACCGAGTACTCTTATTCTAAAGCCGCGCGTCGCAACCAGTTCGGATCGAGTACCTGAAAGTTGAGCGAGAGTATCCGTTGGTTTCAAATGGAGTGGCGAGTACTCACGAAGCTGCGAAAGCTGACGTAAGCAAGCAACACTGAATGGTTACTCTATTTCTCAGAATTTGAGCATTGCGCTTAGGGCTTATGCACACGTAACATCAGGATGTTGCAAGTTACATTGTATGTAACAGATCCCTTATTGTCTAAGAATGCTTACCTTGCAACCTTGAAGAACAAGAAAGCTATTGTTTAAAGTGCTGACTTTGTAACCTTTATGCACGCGCATCCTGTCACGTGTGCATCCTCGGACGATAAGCTTATCTTAGTTGATTAGAAATGCTATATAAGCTAGTTCATATTTTATCTCCAGTTCCTAGATTACAAGTGTACTACTACTAGCTCCTAGTTACCTAGTTCCTAGTTCACATGTTAGATGTAAAAAATTGTCTGACTGTGTCTTTGAGCTCCAACGTGTACCTTTGCCGTTGTAAAATAAAAGTGTTTTTAAAAAGTCATATCGACGGCCTTTTTATTTAACTTGCATTTGTTACGCGTTTAATATGTAATAGAGGTGTTAAAACAACCTCGTTTAGCGACCTGCTTTTATTTTGTTTTCAAAGTAACCTTATGGAAAAACAGGTGATAGCAACCTACCTAATCACATGTTTTAACATCCGTTAATAAGTTTCTTCGGGAAATTACCTATTTTATTTCACGGTATTAAAAAGTGCTAGCTAATACGTTTTTTCGTAAAACTACTATGAAAGAAAACATCCCCGAAGCCTCGTTTATTTTATATGTTAATGCATATTAAGCATTTCTTCGGGAAAGTACCTATTACATTTTAGAGCATTAAAAAGTCATAGCTAAGAACACCAATTGCTGTTCGAGTGAGTAAAAATATTTTCATGAAACCTCTACTTTTTCAGGCAGCATCCTAATTTTAAACACAATCACAAATTTAAGCTTTGTATCGTAAGATAGTGATAAAATAAAAAACAAGATTAAACCAAAAAGTTGTGTTAAACTACAGCGTTGAGTGAACAAGTACTTGTTTACTGAACGACTACAGTAACTGTTTTAAAAATGTAACAAATACTCTTACAAGTTGATATCCGTTACTTCGGATCTTGTCGGATAACGAGTACTCGTGTACCAAATAGTTACTTTTTTGACATCACTAGCGCTGAGCAAACACAGTAAGGAACCCCGCGCGCTATATAAATTTTTGTATGTAATAGGGCCTTGCAATGAATACCTACTCTAAATGGTGATAATAAATAAATAATTAGGGAATAATCACCACAAATAAATTAGCTTTAATAAAGAATTCAATATGTTGTCAAGCTCAGGACTTATTAAAATGTTGCTTGTATTAATTACTGCAAAATAAATGGTTTGTTGCCTTTACTATTTTATTTATTTGCAATCAAATGTAATCTAAAAGCTCCGGCTGTTGCATGAGAAAACTGTATCAAAGGGTTGGGTTCTAACATCCGGTATATTGAGTACTAGCTGTTACCCGCGACTTCGTTCGCGCGAGGGTCGTTATTTGTGTATTAAATAATGACTAATTATTTTCTGTCATCCCATCCCATCCTATACCCGTCCCCGTCCCTTTCTCCGCCCCCGTCTCCGTACCGTCCCGCCCCGTCCCCTCCCCTTCCAAACCAACCCTTCCCTTTCCTTTCCGTCCCGTCCCGTCCCGCCACGTCCCGTCCCGTTCCTTCCTTTCCCGTCCCGTCCAGTCTCCTCCCCTTCCATCCCACCCCTTCCCTTCCCTTTCCATCCAGTCCCGCCCCGTCCCGTCTCTTCCCGTCCCGTCCCGTCCCCTTCCCTTTCCCTCCCGTCCCATTCCGTCCCTTCCCTTCCCGTCCAGTCCCATCCCGTTCCGTCCAGTCCGCCCCGTCCCGTCCAGTCCAGTCCCGTCCTGTTCCTTCCCTTATGTCATGTCCACCGTCTTGGACTTAAAAATATATGCCATTTTCGCAATCAACGTCCCAAAAAACTTCAATAACATAACGACACCCATATCGTATTTTGGGCTTATTTACCCCATTTCACCCCCTAAGGGGTTGATTTTCGGAAAATCACGTAATACGGGTTTGCTTATTTGTTTTTAGGAGTACTCCTACGAAGTTTCAAGTCGAAATGTCTATTTAATATTATTTCTCCATACAAAATTGGAACCCCCATTTTACTCCTTTAGGGGTTGAATTTCGAAATATCCTTCCTTATTCCTTGTATACATCGGGTCCCGAGTGGTGTAACTTGAACAAGCGTCCACGTTCGATCAGCAGAGTTAAGCAACGCTGTCTCTGGTCAGAACTTGGATGGGAGTTCCACGGCTGCATCTCTCGACGCCTCGTGGTACGGCTATCACGGAAAAAAGTTGGTCCCGGCGGTCATACAACATCATGACAGTCGTTAGTGGGGTTGGAAGTCCTCATAACTGCACAGCGACGCCTATAATTGGCCTAACGGCTGTTGGCTGAGTGCGAACTAAATAAATAAATAAAGGGAACGTCTGTGCGAAATTTCAGCTTTCTAGGTCCAAGGGTTTGGGCTGGGCGTTGATGAGTGAGAGAGTGAGTAAGTGAGTCAGGACTTTCAGTTTTATATATTGAGTATAATTTATGCACAGGTATGGCAAACGCCCAGCTTCTCTGGCCTGACAGTTTAACCTCTAAATTTGACAACAAAACACAGATGATCGCACGTAGAAAGTTTTGCGTAATTGAACTCAAAAGTGTTCAACAAGCAATAAATTTCACTTCAGGTGTGGGTAACCTTTTTTGTTTCTTTCCTGCTGACGTCACAGCAAAAGGACGTGCTGCTGGCAATTATTCAACTTCCTGCAATTTCGGTATCCAAATCTGACGCCAACCTCAAAATCAAAGGACGCTATCGCAATAAAAATCCTCTGGACGGACCCTGGGAACTGGAACCTGCTTCTGGCCCTCGTACAATGTCTATTCTTGATGCTGCACAATGCTAGGGACTCTCGGAACTTCTTTCCTGTTGAAATTTACCTTGAAAGGTGGAGCTTTGTTGCTGGTTCGCACTTCCAAGGGACGGACGCCACGGCTCCAATTTCTCTTCTGATGGCTTTCTGCACGTAGGCAGCACAGTAGGTCTCCTACACACATTGGACACAAATTTCAGCCGTCTGCTGCTCCAGAACTGGCCTCGATGTCGGACCCACATGGACAAACTTTCAGGTCACTTCCCTCTATTATAACACGATGAAATTCTACACACAAACACTCTGCAGACAACTTTTTGCCTCCAACAAATAACTTTTATATTAAAAAATAATACAACTTTTGGGAGCCAATCTTTCACACAATTATTTTAAGTTGGGTTAGGTTGTCAACAACAAGAATGGAACATCACGTATCTTAGCAACTAATACAATTGTTGAGAAGTAAATTTTGTACAATGTTATCCTTAGAAACTAAACTGTTTTTTGGTTGTCAATTGTAGCACTTTATAACCTCACATCTCTGCTTATAACACTTTCGTTTTAAATAGTACTGTTTTTCACGAGTTTTATTAGAACTACACTATTGTTTTTATCCTATCGCAGGTTGCCTTATCAATGCTCTTTGCATTCTATGCTTTCTTGCACAGTTGCTTTACCCGTTAGCTCCATTACCGTTTGTTGGCATTATAATTTTAACACTATCGCGGCATATAACTTTTATAATGTCTGGAAACATCTGTATCTGAATCTTTTTTCCATTTTCCTTACTTTGTCAGGGCATTTTAAATTCAATAGGTACGTGACCATTTGGAGCAGTTTTGGGTACAAAGTTGACAAGTTTGCCTGTATATAGTTTCCTTTTCAGTCATATTTTATCGTACAACACTTCAGCTACTTGCATCTAACAATTCTAAAGGTAACACGCACGTACCTTTTGATTTTCTAAAAAGGTTCAGCAGAATCGCTCTAATCTCTATGCCGTCGTATGTGCAGCTGTTTTTGTCTCGTCGCGTTTAAGATCGCTTGGTTACAGCATTTTCAAAACACAATCAATGGGAGCAAACAGGATATCTTCCTAAATAATTTTAACGTCTGTCGCACTCTATCGATAGCGAGCCGTCGAGCTTGCTGCCAGTTGCGATGTGATTGGCTGCATCTGGCAAGCGCGCGACAGGCAGCGAGCGCAAAAAGGTGGCTTGTTGTTTTTTCGAGCAGAGGGTTCTTGGCGAGCTGTGTAAGTGGCAGGGTGTGCTTCTGGGTGCGGTTGTTATGTCTTTATTGATGGCCGATACCGCTCGTTAATTAATTCCGAAGGCCTGTTTGGCTAATTGTTTCGATTTCTTGTTCGGGATCTCATCTTACTAGCGGGCTACCCAACGGCCTCGCAGGTTTTTGTGGTCGCTGCACAATTCTTCCCGAATAAATTGGGGGATCCATTGGACGTCGCAGGTTCTTACCCACGCTTCGTCGACTGACAGCTGTAGCGATTGGTGCTGACCGCCCACTGCAATCAGCGCTTACCAGGGCCAAGCCGCCAAATTGAAGGTATTGTGCGCTCCTATAGTTTTGCAATAATCGTTCATGTTTTGCCGCCAACCGGCCCATTAGAATATATATTAAATTAAGCATACTTGCTATTAGCACCTAATCAAGGCATTGTGCGCTCATTTCTAAATTTAACCTTTGTGTTATTAAATTAAGCCTACTTGCTATTAGCGCTCAATCAAGGCATTGTGCTCTTATTCCTAAATTTGACCTTTGTGCTATTAAATTAAGCATACTTGCTATTAGCGTCTAATCAAGGCATTGCGCGCTCATTCCTAAATTTAACCTTTGTGTTATTAAATTAAGCATACTTGCTATTAGCGCCTAATCAAGACATTGTGCGCTCATTTCTAAATTTAACCTTTGTGTTATTAAATTACGCATACTTGCTATCAGAGCTTAATCAAGGCATTGTGCGCTCATTTCTAAATTTACTCGAACATGCTGGGCTTTATTTCTTTTTAGGTTTAGCCCTTGTATAACTGTGAGTTTGTTGTGTACGCTGACCACGTTGGCGCTGCTGTAACTTTCGGCCATGAATTTGGTCTAATAGATTTGTTTACTGTATTTGACTTATGATTATCCCTTGTATTTGTACATGCTTGTTTACAGGGTGACTTAGTCACTGTGTAAGGATTGATGTGAGGCCCGAAAGCGGTTTATAAGCGTTGCAGGTAGGTCGACGCGCTTGTCGCTACACTGTTGGTAGTTCAGAGTTTGTACTCAAGTATCCCGCCCCGGTTGGCCTTCAAGGTTCGGTTAAGCGTGGGCTTCCCCGATTGAAAACTTGTGGCGCCCATTTATTTTGTATCACCCTATACATACCGTCACCCTTGCCCTGTGGCGTACCGTTCCTAGGACCACGCCCATCTCCCTGAGCGTATCAAGCCGTGGCCTTTAGCCTGTTTTGTGTGATTTCCAGGGTAAATGCAGACGTTTCCCGGACATGTTAAGTATTTAGCACTCCCTCACTCGTGAGTGTCGCTGAAACAGTTTGATGCTGTAACAAGTTATGCAATCAGAATTGCTGTAAGCGTTAAACCATTACAGTATGTGTGTGAATATTACTGAATTTTATTAAAAAGTTGTTATTCATAAAGTAGTTATCATTTCCAAATACTCTGGATGCTACCATCAGCAACTTTAGTTGCCATAAATGAATTAGTGCTGAAAACAAACAGGGAATCACACAACATTAAAGATTTATTATATTTAATATAACAATAATACTAAAATTTCTATATACATTAGTGCACTATTTAAAATATAAAATTAACGTATATGTGTATCACGGCAATAATTTCAGCATTTCGTAATATTCTTCTGCTGGATGTCATGCATTTATTTTAACGAATACTTTCGGACGCTGAAACACTTTAATGCCTTCATCGATCTTTTTAAGCTCCTCTTCTATGGCCATTTTCCTTTTTCGCATACGTAGTGTGTCATTTCTCACTGGCATAGAGTTAAGTTCTTGGATTCTGTCTGCATAACCTATAAATATTTTATATTTTATACACAACTGTACTACTTGGTGTCTGTTATTCACATAAGATTTCAATCAATTTGTTATTTTACTATTTTATAAAATTTATATTACCACTGACTGGGTTTACATCTAATGTAAAATAACCACATAATATATTATCACCTATACAAATTATATCCAATAAAGACTAGGTGCCACCGGCTTGGAGCTTCGTCCAACATTACACGTGGCTTAAACGATGGAAATGAATAACACTTCTGCTTGCTTATGTACAAATGAGCTATGAACGGTTGAACCTATTTGCTCTACTTATTTATTTGTAAATTTTTCTCCTTCTGAATATATGCATTTTCTCCAATTTTCCAAAATATATGCGACTCGAAAATTCTAGCTTTGCTACCACGACTTTCATCAATTTTTTAATATAATCAAAATCTGTAAACAGCTTTCAATTAAAATAAAATCCTATGGTTTGTATGATTTATACGAAATCCCACTTGTTTACTGCTGCTTCAACCAAGAATTAGAAACAGAAGATTACCTAAAAAACTGTTGAACACAAAATTTCAGAATAATTTCTGTGTATAATGGATATGTCACAAGAAGAACTAGGTAGTTGATATGGTATATGCCCTTAAAGAACGTTAGAAAGACTTTACTGGCATCGAGAGTTATGCTGAGTAATATTCTGAATTATTCAGAAGCTGTAAGTTTTGACAGACTCTGGGAAAAATTTGGGAGAATTGAAAATTCTCACTCAACCACATGTAAAATTAAACTTTGGCCACGTTAAAGTAGAGAACGATGTAAACAAAGATTCTGACAGTTCAGCAGTAGGGCTTAGACCAGTTTCACACGATGCACATATTACTAAACATAACAATAATGCTGCTTGTGTTGTATGGTTTCTACGGGTCCCATTGTACTCCAAAACAAACAATTTTCGTACACTTATTACTTATTTGCCAACACATTACAAACAAAGATCTGATACTGCAGGTAATTACGACACAAGAAAACAATGTTTCCTCCTCCTCTAGTGTCAAGGCGTAAGCAGTGTTAAACTTTTTCTTCGAAATGGCCAACCACAGAGCGCCTTTCTATCACGTGAGCTTCAACAAATACGTGCGTTTGTTTACATCGTTCGTCTCTCTAACACGGCATTAGTATAGTTACACATCTCTCAGTTATCGGTGTCAAGAATTCTTTATTGCGAATGGCTACAGAGAGGATGGGAACTTTTTTTCAATAATTAAACCGACATGACTCCCATTATTATGCTATAGAGAATCCTCATTTTATTGGTAGGTCATCAACATAGATGGTCACTAGATGTATGGAATGAATAGTGGAAGATAATTTGATGGGAATTTCCTTTTTTAGGAAATATTAATGGAGAAAACTATTGCCACTTTTTGCAAGAATTCTTAGAATGGTTTCAGCATGATGGTGTACCAGAACTATAACCTTGACATTCGAAGTTACCTTAATAAAGAATTTTCGAACAAGCAGGGTGGAAGATGAGTCCAGTAAGCCTCCATGTCTCAATAAATCACATTTTATCTTGTGGGGACTTTTAAAGGAGCCAGATCATCCTGGAAATTGCCTAGTCGTTTTATAAAGTCTCACATTCCCTACGTAAATAACTATTTTGCATACATTTTTGCTTTATAAACTAGTATCCTATAACAAAAAAAAATAATTGCAGAATCTATACAATTTATGTTTAGAAAAACAAACAATTCCAAACGACTGGAATGAAGCCGAGGTAATATTACTGCACAAGAAGGGGGACATAACAAAATTAGATAACTATCGCGCTATAAGCTGGCTCTCTCAATTGTATCAAGTATTTATGAAGATCATAACAAATAGATTAAATAATAAAATAGACTCCTATCAACCCCGAGAGCTGGCAGGATTTCGAAGCGGATTCAACACATGCGACCACCTACAAACCATACGATTATTATTGGAGAAGACAAAGAATATAATGTACCAGTATACATAGCTTTTATCGACTACGAGAAAGCATTTGATTCCATCGAAATATGGGCTGTTCTACAATCTCTAAAGGGCTGCAGAATTGACGGAAGATACACCAATTTAATTAAAAACATTTATCAGTTGCAGGATATTAATCCCTTGTTTACATATACAAAAGTAGGCTGATCTGTACGGCAATAGTCCATTACCGTACATGACAACCATAACCACACAGCAACCGATAAACTATTGAACAAATCACGGATGTTATGAATCATAACAGCCTCAGATGTTTTAAAATCCTCGCTCTGCGAGCTCGGATTTCAATACAACATCTGCGGCAGTTATGATACTCATAACATTCCTAGATGTGTTAATAGCTATTACAATAATGCCCAGATGTACGTAAAAATGCAGGAGAACGCAAAATCTATATCAATTAAAAGAGGAATAAGGCAAGGAGACACTATCTCTCCAAAGCTCTTCATTACGGCAATGGAGGATATCTTTATGAAACTGAATTGGGACAGGAAAGGGATTAAGATAAATGGTGAATACTTGAACCATCTCAGATTTGCAGATGAAATCGTACTAATAAGCAGCAGTAATGAAGAGCTGCAAGAAATGATAATCGATCTAAACACACAATCTTAGTTAGTAGGCCTAAAAATTAACAGAACCAAGACAAAAATAATGACAAATATGGACGAGCACCAAAATATCCGCATTATGTTAGAAGACGATCCACTAGAAGTCGTTGATAATATTATATATATCTGGGACAACTGATTACAAACGCAAAGGATAATATAACACCAGAAATTACGAGAAGAATAAGATTAAGCTGGTGTGCATTTGGCAGACTCAAACAGATATTCAAATCTGACATACCTATGACCCTAAAAAGGAAGGTATTTAATCAGTGCATTCTTCCAGTGTTCACCTATGGAGCAGAAACTTGGAATATTACAAAAAAGAATGCAAGTAAACTAATAACTGCACAGCGGGCTATGGAACGACAGATGTTGCAAATAACTTTGAGAGACCATAAAAAAAATGACTGGTTTAGAAAACAAACAGGCGTAGACGATGTTATAAGAAGGGCTGCATATTTAAAGTGGAATTGGGCAGGCCACATAGCACGACTAAAAGACAATCGATGGACCAAAATACTAACGGAATGGAGACCTAGAACAGGAAGAAGAAGTATTGGCCAACCAAAAACACGATGGAAAGATGATCTCAAAAGAACCGCAGCAATCAAATGGATGGCCACAGCACAAAACGGAGAGCAGTGGAAGGAAATAGGGAAAGCCTACGTCCAGCAGTGGACTGATATAGGCTGCTCATGATCGTGATCCTATAACATAAAATCGTTGCTCTCTTTCTTTCTTTCTTTGTTAAGTCATTTTGCTATTTCAGATGCTTAATTGCATTTCACGCCGTTAGTTAGGTCATTTTGGTATTTTGAATAGCCGCCTAAGCTTAGAGCAGCGTGCCCGTATGCTAAGCCCTTTTAGCTCTTTATTTGGCTCCATCGCCTAATTCCAGAATCACGATTTCGCACATAGTTAGCCTAAAAAGCAGTATTTGTCGTCGGTTGGAGCTCTCCTCTGATGGCGTTTTTCCGAATTTCGAATAGCACGCTGTCGTGGCGTGATACCAGCGTGGCCCGCATTGGTTGGTTTCATTTCATCGCCTTGCGATTCGCTGTGGTTTAGTCACGTGGGGGACGCGGCGAAGGTGACCTTTTGCGAACGCTTCCCTCGGGGATTCAGCCGAGAGCCGTCAAACAAGCAAGTGGTCCGATAGTGTGTGAGTCCGTGCGACGCTTCCGCCCTCGGCGGGGGCGTCAGCCCTTTCCCGTCGAGTGCTGTTTCGGCGACTATGTGATGTGCTGTTTCGCCTTAAGTGGGAGTCTTCCAGAGCCTGTTGCAGAGAACGCTTGTGTGTGGTGGTGGTGATTCGAAATTTGTCGAGTGATCTTCGGCGTAACGTGGGTGTTTTGGAGCCCAGTTCCTGCTACTATTAGTGAGGGGTCGTGCCCCCTTCATCTCGACCTACGAGGATTTGGTTCAGCAGAACGAGTGAGGCCCCCATTATTTTTCGTCGTCCCGTTGTACGCGTCTTGACGCGTCTCCCGTCGCCATTGAGGCGGTTATGCATTCACCCCCTTTCGCCGTTGTAACACCGAAGGTACCTACCACCTACGATTGCAGCTCGTCGCAACTCAGCTGTACCAGGCTCCCTCGCCGCCCACGCATTAAGGTATGTGCCTTTAACCTGATTACCGCTGTGAACGCGAGTGTTACTCATTACTATTCATTACTACGCTAGTGTATTCATTCAGACTGCAGACAGTTCAGGCCGTGAAGGCTACTGTAAATCGTCGCTGCCCTTGCATAAGGCAATGTGTATCTTTGTACCTATTATTGCTGTTCACTAATGTTCAACATCTGTCGTTAAGCTTAGAGCGCGCGTGCCAGCTGGTGCTCTTAATTATAGAGTAAAGTTAGATACAGGGCGACGCATTCTGCTACCCCATTGTAACTCGAAGTGAAATATATGATTGGTTAGTTAAGGGAACTATTGTTTGTTTCGGTTTGTGCATGTTCTGTTACAGATAGACGCCCCTTTATTGTACGAATTATTGTACGACGGAACGAGGAAGCTGTGAGCGTGCAGGTGAGTGAGACAGCTGCGTATTCGTGGTCGGATGGACACCTAATCACAATCCTTGCTTAAGGCAATCCCGAAGTTGTTGTTTGACCTTGCAACTCTTGAATAATCTTATTGGCGGAGTATTTTTGCATGCTTCGCTCCCGTCTAACCGTCCAGGCCCGGTTAGCCGGGTTACGACAGGCTTGGTGGCGCCCTCATAATTTCGACATACCCTGTATATATTATGCCACAACGCGCTTGCCCAGAACGTATCGTGTGACTCACGCCCGACTCCCTGAGCGTTCCAGCCGTGGCCTATTAGCCTCTTTCGAACCGATTTCAGGGCAAGTGTGTCATGTTTTCAGGACTGATTCCGTGGTGCGATGCTCACCTTGGGTGGGTGTCGTAAAGTCCTTTTTATACCGTAACATCTTTCTATGATTGTTCGCTATCTCCTCCAAAGATACTGGACCGATTAAGTTGTATGATGGCTTAAAAGTTTGCTAATTTTTAGATTTAGATTGTAGGCCGGTTTTTATTAAAAAAAAAAAGTAAAAAACTCTCTAAGCAGCAGAGTGGAGCGCCTGTCGCCGTGGGCTACGGTGTGACAGCTGCTGCCACTGTGTGCTATTAGCTCGGGTGAATACCTATGTTCAAACAACCCAGGTTGGTCCTGGGGTAGAGTGTTCGCCTGCCACGCAGGCGGCCCGGGTTCGATTCCCGGCCGATGCATCCTTTTTTTTTTAAATTTATATTAATGAATCTCTCTTAAATTAGCGAATTGAAGCCTAGTTCAGGTGACTCACTAGTATTGAATATAAGCATACCTTTAACATGCATTTCTTCTGCTTAGTGTAAATAATGCACATACCGGGTGGTTAGAAAAAAACTAATCCTGTTTAAGTCTTCACATCTCCGAAACGCTTTAACATAGCGATTTCAGTTTTTGCTTTTCAAGAGAAATGTTGAAAATTATTTCTGCCAAATTACAAACAATTATTTCAAAAAACAAAGGAATTGCGAATTTTTTAATATCAACTAGAAAAAATCAATTACACGTTGATAATTTAATAAGCAACTTAAATCGAAGCAACCTTTTGTTAAAACAAATGAAGGTGTGAGTGACACTTGCAGTTAGTTGTTACTTCGCAATTAGTTTAGCGACATTTCGTGCTAATTAACTTACTTTCTCTTTTAATAATGGCAGCTCATTTAACGAAGTCTGACTTAGAGGTAATTGCAATGTGTTATCGAGAAAAACATTGGCGCGGAAAAAGAATTGCGAGAGAGTTTCCAGGGAAGAAATGGCAACCTTCTAGCATAAATCGTGCTATTCGACGGCTTGTAGAAACCGGATCTGTTTACAGAAAACCCGGAAGTGGAAGACTTGTAACTGCTACAAATCATATATTCACAAATCGTAGGCGAATTGTCGTCACAGGTCTGTCCAAGTTATTCAAAAACGTGTTTATAAGTAGAACACACCATACAAGATGTTTATTGGTGGAATTTTTAAGAACATTGTCAAAGTGTAATTAATTTTTTCTATTTGATATAAAAAAATTCGCTATTCCTGTTTTTTAAAATAATTGTTTGTAATTTGGCAGAAATAATTTTCAATCCATTGTTTCTTAGAAACCAAAAACTGAACTCGCTATCTCAAAGCGTTCCGGAGATGAGAGGACTTAAACAAGATTCGTTTTTTTCTAGCCAGCCGGTATTTATCAGTTGAGTAATGTCAGTGTTGTAGTTGACACGTTGAAAGAACCATTATTTACAGTGTTAAAAATTAGTGAAAATCGAAGTAGGAATGATTGTCCTACTTCATCAGGTTTTAAATGTAAGTGATTTTACTTTTCAATCATGAATGTTTAATGTAAGTAATTTCATAGAAGTCGTTCAAACAAAATAAAACGTTACCTCACAGTATATTTGTGCAGATTAGGTACCTACTCTTTTATTTTTAAGATTTGGAGGTTAGCAGGTTAGGTTTTACGTAAGTCTATGTCAAAACTGACGGAAAACCTAACCTGCTAACCTCAAATTTAACATAGACTTACAGTGCGACCTACAATACACTTGAGCATTACCAAACGTGAAACAAATTGTCGTTGCTATGCAGAACAGTACCACACATCTAAACGATTTTGAATGTAGAAATGTGAATACATCATCAAATAAAATACATACAATGTTTTTTATCTGTATTGATACATTTTAAATTTCCCTCCTTGCAAGATGAAAACTTTGAACATTTAAAATCACAAACTAACATGCTGCCACTAAGTAAGTGCTGCCAATATAAATCTAGTGTTAAATTATGAAAATGAAAAACCACAAAGAATGGCAAAACAGAAACATATCTCAGGTAAAAAAAACAATAAAAAATAAAACTTTCACTGGAATTTGTTATACTAATTGTATTTTATTCCTATTTCCAAAATTCTTATTACTAGGATTCACTTATTAACATTTGTCTGTAAAAATCATGTTACCAATCTATTTAAATCATTCTGAGTATGTGATTTTAATTCAACAAGCATTTTTAGGTTTTACTAATAAAAATTTCCTTTACAGAAAAACCATAAAATTGTTTCAAGGTATCAATTTATTATAATACCACTATTTAAACTTATTCATGGATGAGTTTATTCGAAAAATTTATAATTTGTAAATCAAGATTTATGACTTAATCAGGTAAAAATGTGAGAAATTTATTCCTTCACCAATCTAATCTATCGCATTTTTATTTATTTTACAGTTCCATGCACATGTGAATCTTAATTGTGTTTTTTAAATTTAATTAGTCTGATGAAGCAGAAATGTTTGTCTGCGAAACGTCAAATTTTTAAATACATTTTATTGAAATGTTTTTGACTATTACTGATTATTTTTTATGAAAGATTAAAAACTATAAAGCACTGACTGTTCATGAATACCCTACAAGCTTCCTCCTAATTGTATGTCTGTAAACAACAATAATTTCTATAAAATTTGTGAAAATGTTCTGATTTGGTGTATGCACAAACATCCACAATTCTTTACAGTTTGTTTGTGAATACATGAACTATCTAGTTTTGTAGGCTTATTAGGGTCTTACAAGCTTAATTGCCTGTTTGTATAATAAAAATGTTTTATAACGTTGGTTAAGTTGCATAGTCTTGCATACTGCATCTCATGTATCTGAGTATCAGATTATACATTTTTTAACTATGTTTAACAAATTGAACAGATGGGATTACGCTTTTTTTATATATGTTTATGTCGAGTGTGACGCCGGCAACTTGTAAACCCACTATACTCAGGATAAACTATGCACCAGTTCTTGAATATTTTTTGAGAATACACTTTTGTCTAAACTTACTCTGTCTGAGAACTCGAAGTGTTTCTTTACGTTCTTCTTCAGGTAATAAAACATGTCCTTCAGGACACTCTGGATCGGCTTCAATTTCCTTGTTCTGCTCTTCTTTGCGATCCCGCAGGTATTTCGGTAAAACGCCCTTTTGGTAGCCTTGCGATTTGGCAGATTCTTGATTAGTATCTTGCTTGAGTGCCTTTTGTCGTAGGGCTAAGATATTTTCCTTTATGTAATCGTGTTTTTCATTTATTCCTGAAATAAAGAAGTAATCAATACTCCAGCATTAATGGATACATGACTGTCCACTGTTTCCGCGACTTTATGTTGAGATAAACGAATTAAAGAGTATGATAAAAAGAAACCTCAACCCAAAGAAAGTGCATAGTTTTCGCCTAATTAATGGAACATCCATCAAGCAACTATCGAAGAAAGCACTTATAGCAGTAACTCATGCACTTAATGTTATTCTAAGAACTGGGCACAATATTAAGTTGCTCAAATTCTGATTTGAACAGTTATTCTTGTCCAAAAGCCTAGCAGACAAACCTATATCATACAAGACAATTAGACCTGTTGTATAAATTAAAAACCCAGTTACCTGCCCCATATTATAAGGTACTCTCGTCTTATCTAACAAACTGATTCTTCATGGTAGAATATCTAGAAGAGTTCTTTATCCTATTAAATCTGGTGTGCCTAAGGGCAGTGTGCCCGGCCCAGTCTTGTACACAATATACACTGCAGACATACCAGAAACATCAAACACACTCATTCTAGCTATCAGTGAGATCCCAAGAAATGCATCAAAAAGTGCTTAAAAATATCCAAAGTTGGCTAACATCCTGGAGAATCAAGGTCAATAAAGCAAAATCGCACCATATCACGTTCACTCTTTAGAGAGAGACATGCCCAAATGTCACCCTTAATGGGCATCAACTATCTCAAGCCAAGAATGTGAAGTACCTTCGAATGCACATGGATAGATGTCTCAACTGGGTAGACCACATCTACAAGAAAAAAAAAAGAACTTGGCCCAAAGCTCTCCGAACTCTATTAGTAGTAAATCTAAACTTTCATTTATTAACAAATTAATAGTGTACAAAGTTGCTCTAAAATCATTAATATCTATAAATTTCCTATAGTAAATGTAAAACCACACTCAATGTGTTGCTAACAGGCTCTCGGCCTATACTAAGAGGAAGTAGTTGGAAAATCTACCTAGCAATTTCAATTAGTTCAGTTTCATTGTACCATTTTAAATATCAAATTAGTATTGAGACGATAATTATCTTTCGTAATTTTTAAATTTGTATAAAAACGATGATAAATATTAATTTTGCACCGCATTGTTACGCATATGTTTGAGTCCGTTTTTTGTCTATTTTATATTATGTTTATATGAAACACAGTAATTAGCCTAAAGGCGTGTTTACATAATAATTTTTTACTAACCAAACCTTTGAATATTTTCACTTAATTCGTCTGCAACAGTATGAGGATTCCGTACGAGCATGCCAGACATATCTCCACGATCCTGCTGAGGACTAATTGGGGGCTTGTGGTTCTTTGGGGACCTTCTTGTGTTAATAGCATTGACCACCGAGGGACTAGGATATTTTATGGTTCCACTTTCGTACAATTTTCGAATATCTTCTGGGGAATCTGTTTGCACAGCTCTGTGAGAGGTCTTTTCTGTGGGCTCTTCAAATGAGGCCGATCGTGTCTGAAACGGCATCACGGGCTCTATTTTACCTTTCTTTAATTCTGAGAGTTTTTTTCTGTTCGGCCTTGGAACTTCTAGTTTGATCACTGGTTCGGCACGTGACTGCGACTGAGACCGTTTGATTACGTGCATGGTGGAGCTGCCTTTTAGGGGCTTGTGCAGTCTCTCTTCCTTTAGAGAAGGCGGGTCGAAGATTCTGTTGTTTTGCAGAATTCCCTGCATTTGCTTGATGTGCTTCACATTTTCCTTTATGAAATTTTTCTTGTAGACTGGTTCTGCAAAACGGTTTTATGTACCAGTACGAGCATTATACACGTCAAAAGTGACTTACTTGGTTCCGGAAAAACCCCACGTAGTGACGTACTGTTCATTTTAAAATGCCTGCAATTAACACATCCCCAATTCGATTAGCCGCAACGTTACTGAAAAGCTATTTCGATTACTCGTTAAATCGCATGTCAACATCAATTTCGTATTTAAAGAAAATTTGTAAACAATGACCAACCGCACGGACATAAAGTTACTAATGAACGCTTTGGTTGCATTCAGTGAAACTACACTCAAACTACTGGGTGACTATAAATGATTGTGATTTTTTTCTTAGGTTGGCACTGTTTATGTTGGTGGCACTGTAAGTCTATGTCAAATTCAATATTTGCAGGTTAGGTTTTGCGTCATTCTGTGTCAAAACTGACGCAAAACCTAACCTGCTAACATCGAATTTGACATAGACTTACAGTGCCACCAACATAATCAGTGCCAACCTAAGAACAAAACTCACAATCATTTATAGTCACCCGGTATATAGAAACTAAAGTCTATACCCATTTAGGAAACTCCCGTGACATTTACAGCGGTAAATGCAAAATTTTGAGTATACTTGATAAGTACTAAGTACCTACTATTTCAGCTGATTGTACTTGACGGTCAGTAGCGTCAAACTTGTAAGTAAGGTTATGACATTTTTTTGTTATTTTGTTAAACTTAAGCCCGTTTGTAACACTCAATTATTTAGTATAATTTTTATTATTCATTTATTTGACATCCGCACTATCAGTGCCAATTTTTTAAAAAATGTCTTGACTATATTTTCAAAATAATATGTTTTTTTTCTATAGCACATGTTAAAGTGTGCTTTTATCAACTCAAAACAAAAGGTCAAGTTTTACTTTAACAGCAAGGGTAGATAAAGTAGCACTTTAACATCAAGGATAGATAAAGTAATTTAATTTTCTAACTTTTGTTTAAATTAAATATGACAGCTTCGTATTATCATAGCAACCCAATCTAGCTACTGACATTTTGAAATGTGATTGACTGTCATTATTTTCTTTTGAAATTGTTAAAGTTCTTGCTATAGAAAAAAATATTGTATTATACACGACGATAAAGTTATTTCTATCCACTCTTGAATCATTAACGTCTCGACTTCGTCTCGACGTTAAACGATTCACTCGTGGATAAAATTTAACTTTATCGTCTTGTATAATAAATTACTATTATCTTACAGTAGCAGCTATTACCATACATTATACAACTGTTTTCAGTGACTAAAATTAAGTTTTATTCACATGTGAGTTTTCATTATTTATACTACTGCATTGTTGGTAGCACTGTCAAGCTATGTCACATTCGTAATTTTCAGGTTAAGTTTTGCGTCAGTTTGTGTCAAATAACAAACAAAACCTAACCTACAAACCTCGAATTTGACATAGACTGACAATACACTTCAGTACTGCCAATACACTTCAGTACTGTCAAACGTATGTCACAAATCACAGGCGACTAATTATAAATTTATTTCGTGACATATTCTGACGGCGCAAACTATTTAGGCACAAGAATTGCTACTGTAAGATAAAACGTCGTATATCACACGTGAGCGAAATGCCATTATAAGCTCGTGAGAAATTGTATCGCTCGTGCTGGGGCACTCGCGATTCAAAATTCTCACTCGCAAATAATGATGCATTTCTCTCACTTATAATATAATCTACTATTATCTACTCCTACTGCACAATGGCCATGAATTATGATTCATAATTCACGGTTTGCAGCCAATCATAAAATTCTATTTTCATTATTCAATAGTTTGCAAATTGCAACCAATCAGAAAATTCTATTTTCATTATTCAATAGGTTGTAGCCAATCACAAAATTCATTCTTATTATTAAATGGCTTTTGAAGTTAACAGCTGTCACAAATGTTATAATTCTGAAATATGAACACAAGGCTCCTATTGCATAGGAGTAGATAAAATATCGTATTATATTCGCGATTATGGCCATTATTCACTCAGATGACTTGCGCCACGCGCCTTCGGCTTGTGGCGCAAATGTCATCTTCGTGAATAATGGCTGTCATAATCGCTCATATAATAATATACCTACTATTATTATACTGTACTGTGAAAAATAGCAGTGGTGCCTCCATACTGTCAGTTTGACAGTGCGGATGTCAAGTAAATGGATAATAGTCACTTTTGTAGGAACTGAGGAAAGTGCGTCCTTTAAAAATGATAGAAATAATTACTGTTTGTAACTTTCAATGTTTTTGTAAGTTCTGTAACATAAATATATTGATTGATGTGGCATCGTAAACAAACTTAAAATAAACATATACATTATTATTATACAGTGTGCTTTATAATGGAAAGTGAAAACATATTATTGGAGATAGCCAGTGCCGGCGTTACTCACAGGCAGAGCAGGCGGCCGCTTGTAGCGGCACAATTAAGAGGGCGGCCGGGGGCGGCCCTCGCGCTTTTAATATTTACATACAAATTTGAAAATTCAAAAATCGAAAAATCGTTGAAATTGGTCTTTCCTAGTAAACTCTAATAAGTTTTTTTTTTCAAAATTACCGTAAAGTGTGGTGAGTTTGATTTCGCGGGGCGACAATGATATTCTTGCGGAAAATGTTTAAAATAAAATTGAGGGAAAAATATTTTTAAACGAAGGATGACGCAAAAAATTTGGCACAAAAATTTAAAAATTATCAATTTATTTGCACCGCAGTACTTTGGTATAATGTGTTATTAGAAGTTAATAAAGAGAATCTTCTAATGCAGAAACCAACACTTGCCGCAGCAGAAACAATTGAGTTCGTTCTTAATTAAGTAAGTTTATGTCAAATTCGAGGTTAGCAGGTTAGGTTTGCGTCAGTCTGTGTCAAAACTGACGTAAAACCTAACCTGCTAACCTCGAATTTGACATAGACTTATAGTGCCACCAACATATTATTCACACAACAAATATTTCAAAGTCAAGCTTGATTTCATTTTCGTTTGCTCACATGTTATTTTGTCCATTAAAAATGATATTTCGAGAGCAGTAGACAAAAAAGATATACTTCGAGATTTTACAAACATAAAAACAAGAAAAATATTTGCTATACGTATAATTGTTGTGATTATTATTGTTTCATTTAATTTTTATTATTGTTTGTGGTAATTTTGATTACTAATGTGACTTTTTTAATATTATATTTACAAATGAATAATTAATAAATCTTTGCTTTTATTGTACTCGTATTATTTATTTTTTATAGTACATACAAAAATATCCGTTTTTTTTCTTTTATCACTAGGGCGGCAAAAAAAAATCTTGCCTGTAGCGGCAAAAAGTCTAGTGCCGACCCTGGAGATAGCTGCAGTTGTTAACATTCTTTTGTTTTCTTCCGTAGTATTTAATATAACTAGAAATAAAGTAACGAAAAGAAGGACAGCAAGATCATGGTTAAAAAGTCGGCAATGATGGGGATTAGAGTATTACAAATGTTAAATGACAAGCTTGCAACAGAAGATCATACTTCATACAGAAATTATTTACGCATGTCAAAAGAACAATTTAACAATTTGCTTAGTTTAGTTCTTATAGCGTATAGTTTGCAAAAGTTATTTAGGTTAGATTACAGCAGAGAACACCAGCGTTGCCAGATGCTCAGTTATAAATTATTATGGTAGCAGCAACATCAATTTTATGGTATTTGGAAACAAATTATGGTATAGTCAAGCTTTATTTTCAGGTAGTATTTTTATTATTAGAAATATTATATACTTATATCCTTGAAAACAAAATACCCAAATTCATTCATTTAATCAATGTACATTATGCTCATAGAAATGGAATACAAGTGTTACAACCGATTTTTGTAATATTTTAGTTTTGTAATACCGGTTGGTTTGAAACATCGATAAAGTAAAATTGTTTAAGTGTATTCATTTTTATGAGCACAAGTGTACAAAGAAATTAAAATATAAACATTTAGCTAAATTAAATGAAATATTAAAGTAAAATACGTAAATTACAAATAATAATACACATACCTATTAATTAATATCGTATAACTCAAAATAATTCTTCTACATCTTCTATACTATCCATGACTTCAAAGCATTCTTAAAAGTGAATAAGAAATTAGTAACAGTCACGCAAAATCATTATTTTATTTTTTGTATAATATATTTGAATTCATAGTTTTTAAGTATCTATTTCTTTAGCGTGTTGATATTCATAACAGCAACCATATTTTTTATTTCTTCTGATACTAATACTAAGGAATTTATTGTTTTTAGCGACAGTGTATTTCGAATTTTAGTTTTTATTAAATTTGTCTTAGAGAACACCCTCTCACATGTGGTAGGGATAAAATATCTAGTATAAATTTAGACATTTTCCTCATGTTTGAAACTTGATTATTAGAGAGCGGATATTTAGGTTGTAAAAACCTTAAAATAGGTGTTTATTTTAGGTTAGAAAAATCCATATTTAGGTCACAAAACGGTCAAAATACACACACCGGTAAAATTAGAGGAACACAAAAAAGTCATATTTTGGGATGTTCTGTAGCATTATTTAACTCAATTATGTTTTAAGCTTTAATGTTAGCAATACACACCTTCAGAGAATAACAATTAATGATAAAACAGATGAACCTACGTAAATCAAACAGTTACCGAGTACAATGAAAAACTCCTGAACAAAAATAATTATCTTCTCCTTATAAAAAGTATTTTTTTTATTATGGTATTAAACATATGGGTGTAATTAATAACGCATGTTACCCCCATGAGCTCTGATTACTGCTTCCATACGTCTACTCATGGATTTCTGGCCCCGACCAGTCTCCCCAATATGACCCATATGTGTTCGATGGGATTCAGATCAGGAGAACGAGCTGCCCAATTCATGGCATGAATACCAACTTTGAGTAGGTAAACCGAAACACAGCGAGCAGCATGTTATCCTGCATTAAGACGAAATCCTCTCCTATAAATGGGGCAAATGGCACAACATGATCTTGCAGAATATCTGTAATATACCGTGCACCTGTCAGGAAACCTCCTGCAATAACCACTAATTCCGTACGTGCTCCCAAACATATCCCACCCTAAACCATAAGTGAGCCTCCTCCATATGAGACTGTGGGGACAATGGTACATTGTCAATATCGCTTCCCCTCGGCGTCTCCACACTTTATCTCTACCATCAATCACATTTATACAAAAGCGGCTTTCGTCGGTGAAGAGAACTTTACCCCACTGCTCCAAAGTCCAAAATCGGTGTTCACGTGCAAACTCCAGTCTTGCTGTACGATGCCGTACGTCAAGTTTTGACCCTTTTGCAGGAATTTTGGGAGTCAATCCAACCTCTTTTAGTCTTCTCCTGACTGTTTTTTTATTTACACTTACATGATGCACACTTTCTAAAGCATTTCTGGTCTGAACAGCCGTTAAACGTCGATTTTTGAGTCTGCAGTGTAATAAAGCGATCATCCCTTACAGTTGTTGCTCGTTTCCTACCTTGGCCACGTCTTCGTCTGAAAGAACCGTCTGTCTAAACCTTTTTATATTGCGGTGTACAACAAATACCGATACTCCCAGGATTCTGCTGACTGATCTGTAAGTGTAGCCATTTTCGACCATCGTTAGAGCTCTAGCGACGTCAGTTGCCGTTAAATCGGGCATTTTTTACAACACAAAAAAATCGTAAATCCTTGGTACAAACTAACCAAGAAATAAGCACTTGTTTTCAAGAACAAAAAAAACCCAAGCAATATGTCAACAATAAAACAAACGATAATTAGGCTCAAATGGGTGGCTAGATTAAATGTTAAATTGCTATTTTTTAATCATTATACATTCAGAAGTAACATTTATAACCAAATTGAGTCATATTGAAATGGTATTTAGCCCATTAATCAACTCTGCTTGCAGAATCAATAATTTAAAGCAAGTCAATAACGCACAGAGCTGGGGTAAGCAGCAAGAAGTCACATTAGAAATTTTAATTTATGATTACATCGGTCAAGCATTGCCGATATTAAATGAAATCACTTTAAAATGAATGGCAATATGGCAGAGCTCAAATCGTAAATTAGAATCACAGATTTATCAATTAACATAAATTAAGAGGTTGGTGCAAAGTAAAGCCAATCAAATAATTCAACAAATCTATCACCAAAGGGATTTATTACATGCAGGTTAATTAAATTTACATGTCAGTATAATTGAATAAGTACAGTTCTATGAACTTTTTAAATAGGGGTAAAAAGGACAGAATGTTCCCAATAAAGTGCAAAAAGAGCACAATACTAGATCGAATAAGGCTAGAAGAAAATGGAGCAGTAATATCTGAAGAAATTGTGAAATTAATACAGGTTTTATAAAACTGCAAGAAAATCACACTACAGGAAATGGACAAGATTTGTGTTTATAAAAATAAGTCAGTGTAATGACACAAGTGAACAGAAAATTAAAATAAAACTTCGTGATTGGCGCTAGAACTTAGATAAATTACAAACATGAACAAACAATAATTTAGAAATAAGTTTATGTACAGTTTTATAAATTAAGTTGTAAAATTAGATTATAAGTAATTGCATTGTATTCAGTTAACATCCGTTTTATGTAGCCAGATAGGCAATTGTTGTTAACGAACGAAAAAAAACAATTGAAATAAATTAATTCCAAGACAAGCCAAATTGCGTCTCCAGTTTATTTGCATTTTATATTAGTTAACATTAAAATAAATTAAAAAGAATTATACCGGCGTGATCAGCAGTTTACAGTGCACATGTGCGAGTGTGGAGGTAAAAATCCATCACATAAAAAAATATTTTCTCCGGTGACCGCCTCCGACAACATCGGCAGCCAGATCCAGTTTCCGATCATCAGTTGCGGGCTTCAACAAAGGTCCAGAGCCTGAGAGAGGGTGTCAGCAGTTCCGCCCGGTGTGTACGAGGCCAGCACAGCAGTTGCAGCATCCCGGGGGTTCAGCATCCAGCCGCAAGCATCAGGAGAAGCTGTCCGAGGAAGTTGCCGCAGCCTAAGAAAGGTCAGGTTAGTGGTGCCAAGCAAATAAGTGTGTTAGAGCTACGAAATTTACCCTGAGTAACGAGCCCTATGAGAGAAAGCCGATCCCAGTATTACAGGGTGTCAAAATAGAGCAGGAGTTCCAGAAATTGTGAAAATATAAGTTGAGGTTATGTTAGGGACGCGTTGAAAACATCTGAATTGCGAAGGAAGCCGCCAACGATCTAAAACAAAACACGATTAGGAACGCTTAATAAAGCGCGAGATTTGAATTACCTGTTAATTTGTTCATGGATTTGCTTTTAAATTCACTATAATCACACTGAAATGAACTGCACGTGAAATCGATTTGCTGATAGATATTATTGACAGAGCAGAGAGTCTGCGCGTTTGCTACTTCTAAATTTCACAGCCCAGTGGCGTATCACGGGGATTTTTATTTTGAACAAATAGGTGAACCCAACCAGATTTTGAGTCCATGCCTTCCGAAAAATAGAGCTAGCCATAATTTATCTCACTTGCAGATGTGCTCAATACTAAAAAGGGCAAAACACTGAATTCGATGAACCCATTGATACAGTTATAATTATTTACTTTTAATCAGTAAAATTTTGATATCAAATAAAAATATGTGTAGGGTGTGTATTTATTTATTAAATCATCATAATCATAATAATTTAACATAAATCCTTTACAATATATATCCTAAAACAGCAAAAATATGACTTTTTTTGTGTTCCTCTAATTTTGCCGGTGTGTGTAGGTGCCGATTTTAGGATAAAAAATTAATATATTTTTTTTAAATAATTTAGAATCGAGTAAAATCAGGTTCTTCCATCTTTTATGTTATAAAAAAGATGTACAACATAAACAAACACCAATGTATAAATTAAAAAACAAATTATTTATTTATGTTCCAATATAAAATAAAATAAAAAATATAATAAACCGCTAACTGAATATAGTTTTGATATTTAAAGCAGATTGAAAAGTAAAATTCACAGAATTTTGTACATTTTACAAATACTGAATTATGCAAATTAAAAGATGTTGGCATTGTGGCTTCATGTTGTGCAATGAGTTTTTTGGCAGACAAACTATAAAATAAAAGGAATATTATGTGGGGGTATATATTAACGTACAGCTTTACTGCAACATTTGCAAAATATTTTTGTCTCCAACCACACGAATAAGACGCCATATTGTCGAATAATATTGTATAAAAAGTAAGTCATTTCGGGATGTTCACCAATTACCTTGGCAACTGTACACTTTTCGATTCATATTTGCACTAGTACAAAAATGGACGCAAGATAAGGTTTCATATGGTAAATTTTAAATAAAACACAAACGCTTCGTCAATATTCGGCAATGGCCGTCGTTGTTGTTTAATGTCCCCGTATATTGATTGTTTATTTGCGCCATGACAGTTCTATAATATAATCTACAATGTTGATTCTAAATAATAAGTCATATTGCCGAATTTGTGAGTAGTTGGAGAAAAAATAGTATGTTTCATTCGCATAAAAAATGCGTTTTCGGGACGGGTAAGACTAGCCGGACTCCGCTGCGCGTCGTCCGGCGATCTGTCTTACTTGTCCCGAAATCATGCATTTTTTGTACTAATGAAACCAATAACTATTAAGTCAATAATTTGTGCTTGTCTAAAAACCTATTTAGCACCTGTCACATATACCGAGTGATTTTTACTTATTTAGAAAATCCGAAAAGTGCTATTTTTCAGAAATTAAGTAAAATTTCAATGAGATTTTTTTAGAGTGTTATTTTTAGCTAATTGAATAATCTCAAGGCCAGAAAACCCATAATTTTTACTTTAGCTAAAAATTAATTTTTCAATTTTTTAAATGTTTTTCAAGATTTCACATACCAAGATTTAATATTCAAATTCAAATTTTTTTGTGTGAACATTTTACAGATTTATAATTGAGAAAAATAATACAAAATGATAATTACTTCTTTAGATTTTTTATTATTTATCGAAAAGCAGTAGGTTTGCATAATTTTGACGTGTTTTATGCAAGGCGCTTTTTAGGAGAAATATTTTTCTATTTTAATTAATATCTATTTAAATGGCTTCTAGAAACTCTAATCTAGCCCTGTTAATGAATTACTGTTACAAAAATCCTATAAATGTTCTTTTACAGTTGTCTAAATGAGGAGATTTTCCTTAATCCAATTTACATTTTCTAAAAATCTCTTCATTTAGATAACTGTAAAAGAAGATTTACAGTATTTTTGTAACAGTAACTCATTAACAGGGTTAGATTAGAGTTTCTAGAAGCCATTTAAATCGATATTAATTAGAATTGATAAATATTTCTCCTAAAAAGCGCCTTGCATAAAAAATTAGTTACCTACGTTTGACGCAAAATCATCGTCGTCACATTCGTATTTATTGAAATTTTAAAAAACAATTGAAAAAGACAACTAGAACTCCATTCAAAGTTAATCCACCGGTAACTAGATTTATTTTGCTCATTTCATTGGTTTTTAATATTTAAACCTTAAGACCATTTTTTCTCGATTTTTTTCAAATGGAACATATTTAAAATAACATAAAAAGTACTACCAAAATGAATAATAAAAAATACAGGTTGTCATTTAAAAAAAGTCGATGACGTCATAACTTTTAAAACAAATGACGTAGCAACATAAGGTGTTTGTAGTGTATGTCCTACAATTAAAATGGCCATACCCTTTCAAAAAATTTTCACAAAAATTAATATTAACAAAGTTAATGAATTTATCCGTTACTTTATTTCCACACTGTATAAGAATCTCTTTAAGAGTCTTTTTACTTCTTTTGCACATCTGTTGTATTCTTCTGTTCTGTAATCATTTATGGTAGGCTCTATATTTGTTTTTAAGATATTCTGTTTGTTCCTCTCTCCAGGATATTTTCCTTCTTTCTTGAGATTTCTTACTTGGTGTCCTAGTGTTTGGGCACCTGTCTTTTCTATTATAGTTTTTAAGTTATTCCACTCATTCGTAATGTCATCTTCTGAGCTCTTTGTCTGCAGTATTATTTTGACCGTCTTTGGTATGACAACCTTATCGATTCTTCTTGTAGTAAATTCGCCTTTCATTGACTTTTGAACCACTCAGCTAATTTCTTGACTTTTGTTTTAAAGCAAATAGTGGCCACATTTGTAGATCCGCGTATCATAAAAGAGCATGTAAGTTTTTGATTTTTTAATTACTGGTTGTAATATGCTATAAAAGTCTTCCTTATCTTCTTTTCTACCTTTTTCTGGAGCATATACGCATATTAGCGTGCGATATCCCCTTTCTATGCGGCACCCAATGCTCATAATTATCTCGTCTAACCAATCATATGAGTCAAGTACTTACTTCTATTTGCCCATTATCTGTTTGTTGAAATTGCTACTTACGCTGCTGCTTCTGAGTATCTTTTAACGCTACTACAATGTGGTATACTGGCGACTGGATTTAAATGATAACATCTCTTTGAAGAGAAGGAAGGACTTTTAATGACCCTTGAAGATGAAGTTATTCCAATACGTAATTACTTGAAGTATATGGTGAAAGAGCCGAATGTGTATTGACATTAGAAAGTATACATTTAGCATGGTGCAGCAGGCTAAAATGTGTTAGCTAACCCCGAATACATGTTGTATTACAAGTGCAAACCATCCGGTGTCGTACAAAATCAAGATGTCAGGCTGTACTGACATAATACCTATAATGACAGACGTAACTGTCGTCAATAACAGATTCTAAATTGTGTTGATGAATAAAAAAGAAAATTACCTACCTCATAGATACAGCCGTCCTCAACCTCAATAACGTTAAGAAGACGGTATCTGAAAATAAAGATGTATGGATTTGGTGATTGAATTGAAAAGATTATGTAAACAAAAAGAAGTGAAGATCTTACCTGTCGCTTGTCTGCTAAGGGAATCACAACGAAAACAAACTGTTTTCAAAAGTCTGTTATTTTCAACACCAGTGCAATAGTTTGCAAAGATCTCGAACATTAACTTAACCTTGCCATAATGCCGGTTGTATTAAATATAATGATTTCAGAATCTTCCACTGTCATTGTCATTATGTAAGGAAATACTTATATAAGAACTCAACGTTCTGCCCACTTTCATAAGGTTTTTTTTCTGAAATCACTTTAGTAAGTGACGTAGAGATAGATAGATTGTGTTGACTCGAAAACCAGATTAGTAAGTTTCGTAGGTATTGAAGGAATGAAAATTTGATAATTGAACCCTTGTTGATAATTTGGAGTAGGATGGTCTTTGTGAACAGGAAAGCCAGGCCAAACTTTCCCTTTAATATAATTGTAGACACGTCAACTCACAAAGACGTGATCACAGCTATGGTTAAAATTGGTTCATTCAAAAATAAATTATCTAGTAATATGTATGTATGTATGTATTATCGTTAATCTAGTTTTACCTTGCGGTGTAGAGGCTGATGATATATTAAAAGTGCTGTATCATAACCTATACTGTTGAAGCTGGAACGTTGAATAATAATAATAGTATATTACAGCCCGAGATGGGAAGTGTTTCATTACTGTCGAGAGATTAGTTAGCTGATTGAGACGCGAAGCGTCGAAATTAGCTATTATCTCGAGACTAAGGAAACTTCCTGTCGAGGTTTTTATACTATTTTATTCGCAACCACTTTATTCTAAACAATAATTGGAAAAATTATTATATTATGATACGACAGGTTGTGACGCGCGTGAATGGATCAACGAGATTCCAAGTGTCCATACCTACTCAGCGGTCGGGAATGTACTTCCCGCACTCACTTTCCGCACTTGAGCGGAAAGTGAGTGCGGGAAGTATCCCTAATTCCTGTAGTTCTATAAGTAATGTTCGATAGATAGGCCATAATTGTGTTTATCTACTCCAGTGGGATAAGTAACTCATTACGTCACTCATTTGACACTATTTCAGTTAGGTAATGAAGCTCATTACACCACTCAGTTATGTAATGGTTTCATTACGCAACTGAGTTGTGTAATGACTTTATTACGTAACTGAAATAGTGTCAAATGAATGACATAATGACATTTGCCTACTAAAATATTTTTGAAAATGACAGATCTGACATTTCTCTTAATGCACTTTTCTCAATTTTAGGCAGTCGTAGATAAAATTTTGTACAATACATGTGTGATAATGCATCATTAATATACTTGAGTGCTTACATAACTCGTGCTACGCACTCGTTTGTAACTTACACACACGTATATTAATGATGCTGTTATCCCACTTGTATAGTAAATAACTATTATATAGACCAATCGCATGTTACCTTTTTTACCTTAAATAAATCGCCCTGTACATGTACAGGGTGGGTAAATTTCGATGTTTTCGTCGGGAATTTCGATAACTAAAGGAGATATGGAAAAATGAACCCCCCATCTTATCTCTTTTTTAGAGAAAAGCTTAATAGTAAAATATAAAATTGGCTATCGTCTTTTGTTTTCGAGTTGTAAACAAAAGATCGATTTTTCGACTTTTAGTTTTGTGGCTATATCTTGCTTATTTATGAAAATAGAGAAAAGTAAGTTTTACGTTCTTCGGGCATTTTTTTAATAATAATCCAGTGGAGTAATCAGTGACTACATTAACATTTACACAGTAATTTAACGCTGGTGTTATTTAAACCGTTGTTATTTAAGCTCGTGTAAAACGTGCGTTTCCACAAGGGGTGTTGTACAGTGTACCTGGGTGTTAGCGTGGTGTTATCTAAAACCTCGTCGCAGTGTGACCAACTGCTTCGAGATTTTCCATCTGTAACTCTGTCAGATGCTGTCTGTTATTATAAAATTATAAACTATAACCTACAAGATTAATAACACAGGAGTGACGTTAGTGTTAGTGTGGTTGACAACTGCGACTCAGAACAACCAACCGTCTTTACAATTATGTTGGTAGTCTTGTTTCAAAACGGGCGTAAGTCGAAAGTATCCATTTACACGTACATTTTACACCCGCTTATTAACGTCGCGCCTCTTGGCGAAGTGGTGTAGCGTTAGTAAACCGGTTCTAGTAAAACCGGCGTTAAACCCCATTTACACTACAATTTACACCGGTGTTAACAACAACCGATGTTGCAACACCGGTGTTAGCGGACCGTGTAAATGTAGTCACGTTTCAAAAAAAGTTTCTAAATTCGAGTTATAGCATATTTTTTTGCTGTGGCATTATGAGCAAGAGGATTTTTTCCAATTCAGTGATATATATCATATGGGATCATCTGATTCAGTTTCACTACTTTATAGCAAAAATTCACAATTTTTAATATTTCTGTTTTCTAGTTGAAGGCTTGTACCATTTAGAATATACGTGATTAAATGAAGCATCTGTCTATCACCTGAAACAGACTTCAAAGTAAACAATACCTCAATGGCTTACATTAGTCATACACAAAATATTAATAAGCACGAACAAGGATTATATTAGTTAACAATAATATAGGCAATACATGATGTTACGTAATTTTAGAATCAGCATTCGTATAGTTTCCAGCAGCGACATTATATCATAGGTCGAAAAGTGTAAACGCGGCACGCTCTATTGTGGCCACAGATTACCGAGGTTCTATTTTAATTAATTGCAAATTACAAAGAAGTGTCAAACAGGCACAATAAGGTATGATAATTACAAGGAAGTAGCAAACAAACTGGGGATACTAATAAGTATACCAGTTCGGGGCGATGTCTTAATCAAGCAAATCGTAACATGCCAAATTACAACGTTGACGCAAGAAAGCAAACAAATTATCCTAATTACAGCTTTACGGTGATATTGCAGGCAACCTATGGCATGCCAACACATCCGTAAGAGTTCAAACTGCTGCAGTGAATGTACCAGTGATTTTTGGCTAAATCGAATGTGATGCCAAAGAAGTCGGTAGCTTCAAGTTTACAGAGCGAGCACAATTATCCAAATTTGTTTTACTTTGCTCGACACAAGATCGTGTGCTAATACTCCTAGAACCTAAAGGCGGCCTTGACAAAGCAAAATTCAGCTGGCAATTTTAATCTCGAATGAACCAAAGCTGGGCCGCAAGAGGGACTCTTGGCAAACAGGACGGGGGAATTCACTAAGAACTGCTAATTCGGTAGCTGATACCAGCCAACAAATCCCAAATGTTACAGTGTCAGGATCAACTCCGAAAAGGTAAAAGCTTCCAGCTTTGTAATTGAATCCGCGACTAACGCGTTGGGAAAACAAAACCCAATAATCTGCGACAAGTACCTACGACCTATATAAATCTACAGTATGCGAGTAAACACCAAGAAGGACACAAATTTTGTCCAAGCAAATCACTAATAAGCGGTCTGTAAATTAGGCCAAGGTTGATCACGATTTTTACTATGTGCGAACACCTTGAAAGATATAAGTAGAGAGGGAGATCAAAACGGGCCGGCGCGCGACAAGACAAAAACAAAATCATATCGTTGCAGATGCAGCGGCAACGCGAATAATTGGCCCTGGAACGCATGGCAACGGATTGATATTTCGAGATTGGCGCTTTAAGGATAACCAAAACCAGTTCATGATTCCAGAAGTACGGCGTTCAGACAGGAATGTCCAAAACGTATAAAGGAAGCGAGGCGATCTAAAAAGGCTAAAAAGCGTTACGCTATGTAAACGTAACAGGGAAGCATTATAGACTCCATAGATGCAAAAATACTACAATGGATGACAGTGAATAGATGAAGATTGATTGCCCAAGAAAATTTTCCAATGAGTATAAATCAAAGAAGAAAACGCAGAAGACCAAGGCAATCGTGGCATGGAGGTGTTATACCACATGTTCATTAAAAAAGCTGTGGAAATTCAAACATATGAATAATATATTGGTGGCACTGTAAGTCTATGTCAAATTCGAGGTTATCGGGTTAGGTTTTCTGTCAGTTTTGGCACAGACTGACGCAAAACCTAACCTGCTAACTTCGAATTTGACATAGACTTACAGTGCCATCAACATATTATTCAAAAGTACGTTTGAATTTCCACATTATGGACTTTTTACTTCATTTTACAATAAAGGAAGTATTGGATTCACCCCAAAAATTCGAAATTGAGTTTTCAACAGATCTTCACGTTTTACAGTCCCCTAAACCCAAAAAACATTGGTCTGTCTGTGTGTGTGTCTGTGAGCAGAATATCTCAAAAACGAAAAAAAGATATGGCGTTGAATCTTCATATATAAGTTTCGTATACTATGTAGATGCGACAGCAAGCTTTTGAAGAAAATCGCATAACCGGAAGTAGGTGTTTACTCTTGTGATTTTTTCAGTTTTTTTTCGATTTTTTCAAAAACGGCTATAACAATTTTTTTTAAACTTTACATTTTTATTACAATTTTAATGTGTATTGATGTGAGATAGGTGATTTTCGAGTTGAATACTTCTAAAATGGGTTTCTTTTGTTTTTCTTTCATTTTTTTTATTAACTCCTATTTTAAATAGAACACCCGGTATATTATTACATTTTTGAATTCAGCTTAAAATTCTAGAGAAAATTTGTCTCTTCACTTAACGCTATATTTTGTACCGTTTTTGTAGAATTTGTAATTTTTGAAAATTTTGATGCTTAAAAATTTAAAATCAAATTTTTGGCTAATTATAAGATCACTGTAAAAGGAAGTTGTGTGCGTGTATCACACCAGATTTTTTAATGAACATGTTGTAGATGCAATGAAAAAGAGAGGACTCGAAAACGGCGATTGGAGGAACAAGAAAAAATGGCGTTAGAAAGCGAGAAGTGGTGTGGACCGTAACAACTCGCACATATATTTATACTTTTACATTGTGAGGACTGATAGTTCGTGATGTGTAGTAAGGGCAGCTCGGCTTTATGCACAAAGGATTCCTCAAAGATATCATCCGGTGTCCAGTACGTACGTGTGGTGCAGCATGGATTCGATGCGCTCAGGTGTTCATCGAAAAAGAAGGAAATCACTTCGAACAATAGTTTGTGATACTCCAGTTTAAGTTAATTTAATACTTTTACTACACTTTTTTTTTAATTACCCATCACTACACATCACGAACTATCATTCCTCGCCATCATACGTATACGTCAAGAATCACCCAGTATACCGAGCGATAACCACCAAACCTGGTTATAGGGATTTAATATGGGAAACTGTTTTTGTAAGATTTCTGGTGCCTACTTCATTAATTTATTAATTGTCGGATTCTATAACCGAGACACCGAGAAATTTCCCTGTTGGATGCAGAAAGCTTTGACGGTTCCCATCCCTTGTTAATATTAAATAAGTAAACTCGATTTATTACAATTTACGATTCTTACGTATGACTGAACTTATATTAGATGACAGAAGTAAAATTTTAATAAATTATAAAGAACAGAGGATGGATTTGGTCTTGGCAGCGAGGGAACGCAAAATAACCGCGCAATTTCAAACAGAAGCGACAAACATTTGCAGTCAGTTCATTTTCTGTAATATCTAAATTTGACTGATTTATATTAATGTTTAATACTGGCAAAACTAATTCCTTTCGCTCAAAATTTCGATGGTTTACAAAATTATTCATCTATCGAAACAAAAAGGTCTTATAGCCTTGATGAGTGATAATAAAGATGAAAGAGATGGAGATGTAGAAGGTAAAGATTCAAAAAATGAATTTGAAAGAGTTTACCAGGATTCTTCGTTTTCGTGTTGTTTGTTTTGTTTGTTGTTTTAGTATTTTAGAAACATATACTTTGTAGTGGCAGATTACCATATAGGCTAACAGAGGCTCACGAGAGAGGGGCACACGACGCCAAGCAAGTAGCATAAATTTTAGTTGCAAATTTACCAATTCCTAAATAAATATAAAATAGTTGTGGGACGTGCTCAAAAATTAAATGTAACAAAATATTAGAGGTACTGTCTCATTTAATATACTTACTTACATTTTCAATATTCTCAATACAAAATACAAAATTATCGTTTTATATTTTTGATGGGTGGGGGGGGGGGGGTGCACTTTAAATGTTGGTTAGAGGCCCAAAAATACCTTAATCCGCCACTGATTATCTGCACTCCGTGACTTTTCTGACTTCTATATTGCGTACAAGTAGGAATCTCAGGTCTCGATAAGGCTAGGAAATATTGGAGGCATTTGCATTAATAAACGTTGAATCCAACTTAAGCGACTTGAACTACAGTCGCGGCCATAAAAACCGTGACAGTTTTTTTGACCTAATTTTCAAAATGCGAAAAGAAGTGCTGACACTGACAATTCTAATTAATAAATATCATCAAAAGTCATTGTTTAGATCTGAATAATGACTTTTGATGACATTTATTAATTAGAATTGTCAGACTCAGCACTTCTTTTCGCATTTTGAAAATTAGGTCAAAAAAACTGTCCCGGTTTTTATGGCCGCGACTGTATATATACTTCCTAATAATAATACCAATGCAGTCTATATTGTTCCCGCCTTGATAATACTCGTTCAGGAGGTACTTTGGAACATAAATTGTATAATTATAGAACCAAGTCGTTTTACTGAAGGAGATGAAAGTTTTTGAGATAAGATGTGACTGGAGTAGCCAGGTGTAACTGCCCCTTAATTATATCCTGTATCTGGTCACAAATGAATACACTTCACAGTTTAAAAGTATATTGAAATATAAATAAAATAAATACAAGTCCTTATAATATAATTGACTGTGTGTCGTGTTTGCTATTTTGATCTGATAGCACGACGTTTGCATAAAATACCCTGCTGATAAACAATGTGTGTGAAATCTGACCTAATGATAGTATTATAATGCCGTTGTCTGCATAGAGACTCCTTATAGTATTGCAACGTGACCCAGTAAGCCGACACCAAAGCTGACTCTTGTGTACAAACAGTTTAACTGGCACATGTCGTATGTCATGAATTAGTTTTTATATTCTAATTTTGTGTTCGTATAATTTCACTTAATTGTTTTATCTCATGGGCAAACACTAGTTTGAACAAATATATTATAGAAATATATAGGTAAAATAATTTTTTAAGTTTATTTCGTTCTATATTTGTGTCTGGTGCCTAGTTTTTTGTGAAAATAATTACTGTACAGGTAAGTTTCCCGGTGAGCCGTCTCGCCAACAAACCGACGCTGTGCAAAAACTATTTCCCATGTTACATAAATCCCTCCCTATAGCCAGTTTGGTGGTTATCACTACATATATACGATATTATTTGAAGAAACATACGAAGTCTTATGTTGTAACTCAGGCGAGTGATAAGTTTGGTAACGCCCAAATCGAAAAAAAACTTTATTGTTTTCTTTCATACACAGAAAAGCGGAGCTTAAGTAGAACGATCTATTAACTAGTACATTCGGCTTAAGACTAAATAACATATCATGAAAAGGCGAGAATGCAGACTCGCAAAGTTGCATATAAGCATTGATAATGTTAATCTTACAGGAAGCAGATAAAGCGTATCTATTATAACTAAGCGGTTTCTATATATATAACTCCTCCTTTGCCAGTTTGAAAAGCATATTTGGAAAATTGATTTTCAATGATTAATTATATGCTGTTCATACTTTACATTGTAACAAATTTAATGGTTGTTCTACAGTCGGAGTAGGAGTATTTATATTTTGTAAATTTGCGACTATTCTATTGATTAAGATGTGGCGTTTAAAATAGGCATATATAAAAAGACAAATAATGATTAATACAAATAGGATTATAATAATAATGGAACTTATGCTATAATAATTATATATAGGTGAAGAATCACTTTGTTGTAGTCTTTCCTTGTGATAACTCAATTTTAATTGTTCATGTTTTAATGAGTTTACGTCCACATAGGATAAGTCTAATGAACTGTTTATTTTTATGCTGTTATTGATTGTATTGGTTTTTAGTCTACCAATGGTTGTTGTTAATTGATTTACTGAAGTTCTTGAGGATGATTCGAAAGTGAATAAAACATCGTTGTAATTTATGATTGCCGAACAATCTGGTGTTATTTGAATTAACTGGGTGTTAATGAGAGTTTTATGGTATTGAACATTATCGCATTGAATTTCACAAATAACTTCGCTAGGTGAACTAAAGATCCAAGTATTTTTTGTAAGTTTAATCAATTTAGAGTGAGATAAGGGAAACGTTAACGGTTTACAAGATTGATTTGGATTAAAGCTAGGAAGTTGCGTTTCACACAATTTACTGTTGGGCATGAAATAATGATTTCCCTTTTGACAGAAATATTGGTTGTTAGATATTATTGAACAATATTGAGGTTCCATAGGGATACTATATTCTTTTGAAAACAGTATTGAGTTAAAAGTGGGTAATGTCATGTGAAAGAGTTGATCTCTGTAATAAGCAGGAATAGGTATCAAATTAATAAATTGGTAATTTATCGATTTTTGCACGAGTGGTATCTCGTAGATGAATGTGAAACTGCTTTTAGTCTGATAGGCTTTGATTTTGATTAAACTTTCATACAAGTGTAGGGTTGACGGTTCAACAGGGTAAGGTAATTGTAAGGTTTTGCTTTGTATTTTATTAAGGTACTTCGGGATTTCAAGTAACGAAGTTAGAAGATTGTTGTCATCGATTAAAGAGAGATGGATTTGTTGATTTTGTGCGAATGTTAATGATGTCTCAAGTTCCATAAAAACATTTATGAAAAGTTGGAGGGCTTCTATAGTTTCAACGAGGGTAGTAAAAGTCGACAAAGTATTTAGGATTTTGCCATTGTTAGTTTCGATTTCCAAAATAAAACTTTGTAAGTTTTGCGCAATTGTTTTCTGGTTTTCGGATAATTTTTGAATATTATCATTAAATGTAGCGATAGAATTATTGAGAATTTCTGTCTGTTCCTCTAGAATGGTTTTCTGTAAATCTGTGGTCTTGGTTAATTTTTCGATAGTCTCGCCATATCTTCTTCCGTCTTTTGCGTCAAGGTTTCCTGTGAAGAATTTAATCACTGTTCCGATACCGTCTAGGAGTTCGCGTTTGGAACGGGTGATTTGTATTTCGGGAAAGAGTTGTCTGATCAATAAATCGGATTTCTTCAGGTACTGATCAAGGATTAATAATTGATTGTCGGGGGTATTATAATTTCCTGTTGGATAGTATATGCGATAATTACATCCTTGAAGGGTCGTAATAGTCTCTTCTATGTTGGATTTTAGATGGATATAATTTTTTAAAAGAGGGGAATAGTCAAGAGTTTTCACTAATGTCCACTCACTGTCCTTTAAGATTGCTGTGCCTTTCACTAGGGGATAAAGGCCTGGATTGTCTGTCAGGGTTTCGATGGTTACGTCGGATTTGACGGACCAGGTGAATGCGATAAGGGTGTAGATTGTCCTGTGAAAGGTTGTAACTCGTTAGCGTGTCTTTTTAAAGTGGATTGGTTTTTCTCATAAATTAAAATATATATGTCATGTTCTAAAACTTGTTGGATTTTGTAAGGGCCAATAAAACGGGGTTTGTTTTTGCTTCTGTTATTTGCTTTCACGTAGACTAGGTCTCCTATTGTAAACTTTCGGTCTTTCTTTTTGACATTGATCCGCGAATTTCGATTAGATTTTGATTGTAGTTGGATACCTGCTAGATTTTGGTATATCTTTTTCATCTTATTTTTATGGTCATTGACATAGTCGGTTAGAAAGGTTCGGTCAAATTCTAAGTCAAATGGGTTTCGGTTCTCTGTGTGTCCAAAAACTATTTCGTTAGGTCATTCTTAGGTTAGAGTGAATTGTACTGTTGTAGGCCAAAATGGCATATTGCATTTTTTGATGTTCAGGAACTTTATCTTCAAATAATCGATATTGTTCGATTAGAGTGGAGTGGAGTCTTTCGACGGGTGAGTTTGAGTTGTGATGACGTGGGGTAGTAGCGTGAAATTGAATTTTGTGAAAATTTAAGAAGTCTTTCAGAGGTTGTTTATTAAATTCATTGTCGGCTATGATTAATTGAGGCATAGGATATGTCGTAATAAAATTAAATAGTCGGTCCACAATATCTACAAGGTTACTAGATTGAAGGTGGTAAGCTTGTGCAAATTTTGAAAATGGATCTATGAGAGTAAGAAATTTCTTATTGTTAATTTGAAATATGTCCATGTGTATGGAATAAAAAGGACGATTGTTTGTGGGAGTCAAATTTAGGGGATGATCAATAGGATGTCGGTTATATTTTTGAATTTTACAGGTAACACAATTGTCTATGTAGTTTTTAATATCTTTTTGTATGGATGACCAATAATATTTCCTTTGTAGGTGTTCGAGTGTCTCCTTATTTCCGCGGTGATTGGTTTTTCCTTCGTGGTATAATTGTATTTGTGCTAATCGATCGTCAGGGTTAGTGATGTATATTACTTGTGTCATACATCGGTGAAATTTTGGTGTGTTTTCATTAGTTATGTCATTAATGTATCGAGAAAATGCGTCATATAATTGGTCTGATGAAAAATAACAATAATAATTAGTTTTTGGTTGGCAATGTTCAATCAATAGCTGGTTAAATTTATCTCTTATGTTTGATTCATTAATAAATACTGAAATGTGTTTATTATTGTCAAAAGTTGTGATTTTGATTTCTCTGGGCATGTTAGCTGAGATGAATTCAATCTGATTTTTAAAGTGTTGAAGTGGTTTTTCGGAAATATCTATGACGGGCGAAGAGCTAGCTTGTGTGTGTACTGTGTCTGGTAGGGAATTATTGTCAACATTTTGTTCAGGTGTTTTTGAAGGTTAAGAAATTTCGGGGGGCAATGTGAACGTTGGGATTGTCATAAAATCTTCTAGCTTAGGGGAATCTGCTCGTTCGGGTAAAATACTTATGTTGTCATATGTTGGTTCAGGGGTATCAAGTCTCGGTTTATTACTTGAGTTGGTCAAGGACATTGGATATATTTGAATTCTGGAAAGGGCGTCTGCGACTTTGTTAGATTTACCTGGTAGGTATTGAATATCGAAATTATACTCTTCTAGTTTAAGTGACCACCTAGTTAATTTTGAGTTAGGTTCCTTTAGGTTCTTGAGCCATATGAGAGGTCTGTGGTCGGTGTATAGTACAAATTTTGTGCCAATTAAATAAGGTCGAAAATTTTTGGTAGCCCAAACAATAGCCAGTAATTCACGTTCAATCGTGCTGTATTTTTGTTCTGTCTCGTTCAATGTTCTTGAAGCGAAACATATCGGTTTAGAGTTTTGGGAAAGAACGGCTCCAAGAGCAACTTTGTAGGCGTCCGTTGTTAATTCGAAAGGTTTTTCGAAATCTGGATAGGCTAGAATCGGTTCGTTGATTAATAACGTTTTCAAGTGGTTGAAGGAATCAATAAAGTCTTGTGAATGAACAATTTTGTGATCTTTCTTCAAGCAGATTGTTAAAAATGTTGTTAATTTAGCGAAATCTTTTACAAATTTTCTATAATAACCGAAAAGTCCAAGAAATGATTTAATTTCTGTACGAGTTTTGGTGAGAGGAAATTTCGTGATAGCATGAATTTTGTCGGGATTTGGTTTAATTCCGTCGGGGGTAATAACATGACCTAAGTAATTTATTGAATTGTGCAAAAATTCTGACTTGTCGAGTTGAATTTTTAGGTTTGTGTTACGGCATCTTTGAAATACGTTTTTTAATCTATTTACATGTTCTTGTAGGGAAGTAGAAAATATTATAACATCGTCCAGGTATACAAGACATTGCTGGGGTGTTAGTCCTAGTAGGGCAGTATTAATGGTTCTTTGGAAGGCCGCTGTGCGTTTTTTAGGCCAAAAGGCATTCTTTTGAATTGGTAATGGCCTTCTTCGGTTGAAAAGGCCGTTTTCTCTCGGTCTTCTGGTTTGATTTTAATTTGGTGAAAACCGCTCCCGAGGTCTAGGGTCGAAAAATATTGTGCTCGTCCTAAAGTATCGAGTACAGTTTCTATGTTTGGAAGAGGGTGTTTATCTTCAATGGTTTCGGCGTTTAATTTCCTATAATCAATTACTATACGGAATTTTTGTTTGCCGGAGGCATCCTTTTTCTTGGGTACCACCCAAATGGGGAAATTGTAAGGTGATTCTGACGGTTCTATGATATCTTCTTTTAACATTTTATTTATCTGTGTTTTAACTTCGGCTCTATAACAATGTGGATATCTATAAGCTTTAGTGAAAATGGGGTTGTTAGTTTTCGTTCGAATATGATGTTGAGTCAAATTGGTACAAGTCAAAGGTAATTCTGGAGTATAGAAAATGTCCTTGTATTCGAAACAAAGGTTTTTCAGGAGTGTTTGTTCCTCTTAGTTTAAGTGATCTAAACGTAGGTTTGTTTTTAAATTTGGTTCCAAAATTTGATTTTTTGAGGTCGCGGTGTTTTCGTTACTAAAGGAAAAATTGTGGTTATTAACTGATATCGTTTCAGCGTCTTGAATTTGAAATTCTTCTAAATATAAAGGGGTGTCTATGTATATGGCTTGTTCTTTTTCGGACACATTTAATATAGTTGTTGTAAACCAATTGTTGTGTAAATGTACTATAGCGGGGGGTATGGTTAGAGTGTCAGAAATTTTTATTTTTGAACATAATTTATTTCCATTTTGTCCAATGGCTGGTAATCTAATAGTCGTTTCGGTACGGGGTAAAATTGTTTTGTGGTACAGAATATTTTCAGGATTTTTAAATTTTAAAAAGTTACATTCATTTCGTTTTTGTCGTTGTTGTTTTGTTATGGATGGGTTATAAAAGAATGGTACGGTAGTATTTTCGGTTTGTATATGCATCCATTTGTAATCAATGTTAGCTGGAAGGGTGGCCAATAGGTCTGATCCTATGAGGCCTACATATTCGTCGTGAAAGTTATAAAAGTAAACTTGATGGTTGCCAGGTTTTCGAAAAAGTGTAGGTAAAGGAATGTCGGCGACTAGATTATGTTTAGAGGTGCCATGAGAGGTTGTAATTTCAAAGTTGTGTTGATAAACAGAATCTGGGAAATTTTTAAAAACAAATTCTGAAGATATTATTGTTTTTGATGATCCAGTATCAATTAACAGTTTTTCGTTGGTTTGTGGAATTATTATAAATGGTAGGTTTGATTTAGGGTTTATAGAGAAGTTTTCTACCGAGGCCTTTAACAAAAATTTACAAGTTCGTCAGGGTCTTCGTTGTCAGAGTCTGCGTCGGGCAGATTAAAAAAATCTGTAGTTGGGTCTAACGTTGCGTAATGTGATTCAAAGTTGTTGTCGTTTTGTATTGGAAAATTTTCGAATTCGTCTGGGTGGCTAAGTAATTCGTGAGGATCTTGTTGGAATTCAGCATTCATGTTATGCAATTGCTGAGATGGAAAATGTGGGGAATTGTTTTTCTGTTGGAAATTGCTTTGGTTCTGAAAAGTTCGATTGAAAGGGTGAAATTGGTTAAATGGTCTTTGACTTTTAAAGTTTCCTATTTGTTGTGAAGCTGGGCGCTTCTGGATCGTTGAGGTTTCCATGGGTTCAGGTTTATGTGTCGGTTGAAAATTTTTCTTTGGTGCGAATACATTACGATTAGATGAAGATGGTCTTTGGTAGCCAAAAGATTGAGTTGGAGATTGATTAGGGTTTAATTGCGTTACAGGTGTAACATTAGGTTGAAATCGTGGAAAATAATTTTGCTGGGCACGTGAGTGCGAAGGTTGAGAGTTCTGGGTCGAAAAGTGAGGTTTATGAATGGTTTTTGTTGGTTGTTGTAATAAAATTTGGGGTTTATTTTGCGAATTTTGGAAATATCTAACATCCAATTCTTCTTTAACAATAGTTAAGGCATTTTCTAGTGTACGGGGGGCTCGTGATCTTATGAAAGGTCCAAGCGGATCCATAAGTCCACCAGTAAATGATTTTAATGCTAAAGCTTTCGCGTTGGTTATGCGATAATCTTTAATATCCTGTGCATCAGTTGAAATGGATATCTTGGAATTTAGAATTGCTAATAAAGAGCGACATCTGTTGTAAAAATCAACAGGATGTTCCTTGAAATTTTGCCTAAGTCTTGTAATATCGATAACTAAATTTAATTCTGAACGTTGATCTCCGAAATTTTCGATTAAAATTGTTTTTAGGTCGTTCCATGATAGAATTGTCTGTCCGGTGACTACTTCTAGAGCTGATCCTTTTAGTCTGTTTCGGGCAGCAGATAAAAGAAGTTTATTGATATACGCGTTAGCGTTGTTTGTCTGATAAAATTGTCCAAAAATGTCTTCTACGGCTCGGATGTATTCACTGAGTTCAATAGGATTGCCGTCATATCGTGGGATTTCGTTTAGTATTGACATGTGAAATCCTGGAGGATAATTCACTAAAATTGGTTGTTGTGGGGCTTGTTGTACGCCACTTTGATTTTCTAACGACATGTTTAAAATTGATGGTCGCAAATTAATTTCAATACGTCTAATAGGGTTTATTATTTGTTCTATTTCTTCGCTTTCGAATTCTGAAGAGTCAGAATCTGAGCTATTCATACGTATTCGGATTTTGAATTACTGTACGTAGAGCGTTGCACTTTGTTTTAAATAGGAAATTATTACGTTAGTAGGGCCTTAAAATTAACCTAATTCAGGGTACCTACGCATAAGTGCAAAGTCGGTTGGCTGAATTATTAAGCACACCTAACGTGTACGCCAGTACCTCATCTCCTTTTGCACTTACCCAATCTTAGAACTAATTACTTAAAGTTAATAATATTAGTTGGGTTTAAATTATTTAATAAAAAGCAAACCGTTGCACTTTCACTTGCAAATTTTAAGAATTACTTACGATGCGTAGAACTGCATCTTCTAGGTGACTCCGATAGTCAGGGGGCTCCGATAGCCAGGTGTCTGCGATAGACTGCAAATTGCAGGAACCAGCGATGCTCACCGTTGACGATGTTTGTCCTTGATGAGGGAATCGACTGCTTCCAGGCGGGGCGGGTTTCCTTCCGTTTGGCTTCCGCGATGTTTGTCTTCCACCAAGTGTTCAGGATCTCCCAGGGATTGTTGGTTTCGGTAGCTTGAATGTCCAGAAAGTTCGAAGTGCACACTACAAATTTTAATGTTCGAAAATTTGTTTAGTGCCCTTTCTGAACATACGAACGACTGCTCCAGTGATAAGTTTGGTAACGCCCAAATCGAAAAAAAACTTTATTGTTTTCTTTCATACACAGAAAAGCGGAGCTTAAGTAGAACGATCTATTAACTAGTACATTCGGCTTAAGACTAAATAACATATCATGAAAAGGCGAGAATGCAGACTCGCAAAGTTGCATATAAGCATTGATAATGTTAATCTTACAGGAAGCAGATAAAGCGTATCTATTATAACTAAGCGGTTTCTATATATATAACTGGCGTAATTAAAACATAGATAGTCTCATTTACAATGCTTATGTAATTTATACGTTGTTGCAAAGCGGTATTATATTTTGGAAATGATCTGTTTAAGGAATAGCCACATAGCTCCTCTAGTATTTTATAAAATTATTATATTACAACTTAAACCCAAAAAATATCAAAAATTAGATCAATAGTTTCATCAATCGGTCATAGTTGGATCTGCAATCGGCGATACTATTTTATTCAGGTCTTCCAATTTGTGGGAAATTCCTCAAAATGAGGTCAATTTAACTTAACTTCAGGTAATTTATGGGTAATTTTTGTAGGTATTTTTAGATAACTTCATAGTTCTCAAATACGTAGTCGCTTTTTTGCTAAAAGTTGTTTTTTACAAAACCTTATAACAGCAAATTTTGCAGATTGTGTAAAAATTTTGACATTTTTTAACATTACTTTCTTATTTAAAAGTACTTCCTTTTTACAATGCATCGGTTGAGCGCCTTTTTAGCGAGTTGAACAACATTAAAACTGTTTAAATACTCGCAATACACAGTAAGCAGAGTATTATATAATGTAATGGTCTCTTATCGTTTAAACTAAATAAGAAAATGTTGCTGTAGGTAATAGGTATTTGGAGCAAAAATAAATGCTTCCTGGTAATTTTAGGGAATTTCGTTGCCCGTGATATGTAAAATCGGATCTTTGCATTGGCAGCACAGAACAATACCGATTGGCAGCCCTGATTGTTAGAATGTCACGTGAAGTTATATTGTTCTGTGATTGAAATTATCAACAGTGTCCCCGGGGTGTAATTAATTATATTGCAATATTGTACATTTCTTTTATACTGTTGCTGAATTAACCTAATAATAAACCAAGATTAATCTAATGAATAAAAGGTAACCGTCAAAACGAATATTGTTGGCTCAATATTCGGTCAAAGATCGCCTAGTTGTAAATTCTAACCTAACAATGTATAGAAGCATGAGTTTTAATATCCTCAGCCCAAAACTGTAGTTTTTAGTAGTTGTTTGACCAGCAGAAGTTTAATCACTTCAAAGCACATGATAATTTTTTATGTAGGTTTAACGAAGCTAGCGAACATGGTGGTGAAAGCAGCAGATCTCGAAGCGTGTTGTCCAGGTTGAACGTTCAGGAACTGAAGCTGATAAAAGTAGCGATTCGTCGACACAATGTTGCCGAATCTACTGCAGCTGGCCCTCTGCAAAGGACGTTAGAAAATCCTGAAGATTTACACATTCATCGATTGGGTACCTATATAAATAAGTGATTTTTTGCTGTACCTAGTTCAAAATTCATGTACTTATCAATCAGCATTTAAACATTTTTAGAAAGTAGTATTAACACTTTACTTGGTGTTGTTTTTATATCAATTTTTAAATTTGTAGCAGGTAGGTAGACGTCTCAGGCCATATTCCTACGTGTGGAATGACGCGCCCGAACCTTACTTTAGGTAGACGTCTCAGGCCATATTCCTATGTGTGGAATGACGCGCCCGAAGTTTACAAAAGCAACAAAAAGGTAGTTCAGAATAATATATTACTTAATGCTTATATCCTTTTAGTATTCAGATTAATGTATATAACCTTTACGAGATTTGACAAATTTTTTGCTTTTAACTGATGAAAATCTAGAAAATGTTTGTCAGATCTCGATACTTTTCTGTAGTATATTGAAATACAGAAAAGTTTTACTGTTTTAAGTAGCACTGATAGATCTAAGTATTTTATTAATAATTTTTTATGAAGAAAATGGTGCTTCATACTGCAACATTTACGGAAGGTTTTCGATGAAGAATGGAGTTTAGATATGAGAACATTCACGATGAATAAGGAAGAATGAAAACTAAGGATTAAGAATGAAGATTGGGGGTTACTGGACAAATTGAAACTGCCGGATTTGATATTTCTGTAAGTACAAATTCATTTTAACTTTAATTTAGTAAAGAATTCAAGGTTATATAAACGGCAATCCTGACCTGCCGCATTTCAGGCCATATTCCTACGTGTGGAATGCAGCGCCCAAACTTTTTTTTACTTAAAAACCGTAGCCATTTTAAAAGGAAATTTTTTTAAAGTAATCGTAATTAAGTTGTCAATATTTCAATGTTATTTATAAATAAGAAATTGCATATGAAGAAACTGGAAGAAAGAAGATCAACAATCTGAAGCAACTACTATTTACAATTCAACTACATATATCAAATAAAATTTAATTTCACTAAAGCTTTTGAATTCAAGAATATTTCAATTTAGTCTTGCATAGTTCAAAATAATCACAGCTTTTTTTGAGAAATCAGTTTTCACTTTTCAAATGTTTTTGTTGCCATAATTTATTAGCAATTGAGTCATCTAATCGAGGCGGAAGACAAGAAGAGACGAAGAAAGAAGCTTGAAGATTAAAGAAGCAACCTCAAGTCCATTTTTGATTTTATAATAAAAATAATTCTTGATGTCAAAGTCTTGAGGTCAAAGTCAAATTTAAAATTTTCATATTTCGTATTGCGTAAAATTGTTTTTAAATAGCAGTCATTTGTTTCTTGTCAGTTAACGTAATTCTAATTATATTGCAAATTCAAAGTATAATTCATGATCAAGAAAACTTAGTAACTTTGGAACTCCAGCCAGAGGACTGCAACTGAAGCACCAGGAAGATTGTGAGATAGTTCGCTTGTATATTTGCTTAATTTTGAGATGAACTATAAACAAGGGCATTGTGCACACATTTCAAGCCTATTGTAAAATATTTTCTACCTTGATTAATATTTTTTATAATACAGTATTCAGTAAGTTTGTCTAATAAATTAAAAGAGTGTAATCAACAATAACGAAACAACTACTTCATGTAATTGAAACAAAAGAAAAATTGGGTTCAAGTTCAGATTAGTTATTAGAAACAAAAGATTGTTTGATGTGTCATTTTTACTTCCTTTTACGATAAAGGAAGTATTGGATTCACCCCAAAAATTCGAAATTGAGTTTTCAACAGATCTTCACGTTTTAGAGTCCCCTGATCCCAAAAAACAGATTTTTTTTCATTGGTCTGTGTGTCTGTCTGTCTGTCTGTCTGTCTGTCTGTCTGTCTGTGTGTCTGTGAACAGAATATCTCAAAAACGAAAAGAGGTATGGCGTTGAAACTTCATATATAAGTTTTGTGTACTATGTAGATGAGACAGCAAGCTTTTGAAGAAAATCGCATAACCGGAAGTAGGTGTTTACTCTTGTGATTTTTCAGTTTTTTTCGATTTTTTCAAAAACGGCTCTAACGATTTTTTTCAAACTTTACATTTTTATTACATTTTTAATGTGCATTGACGTGAGATAGGTGATTTTCCAGTTAAAAACTTCTAAAGTGGGTTTCTTTTGTTTTTTTTTCTATTTTTTTTATTAACTCCTATTTTAAATGGAACACCCGGTATATTATTACATTTTTGAATTCTGCTTAAGATTTTAGAGAAAATTTGTCTCTTCAACTAACGCTCTATTTTGTACCGTTTTTGTAGAATTCGTAATTTTTGAAAATTTTTGACAAATGCTTAAAAATTTAAAATCAAATTTTTGACTAATTATAAGATCACTGTAAAAGGAAGTTGTGTGAGTGTATCACACCAGATTTTTTACATTTACACTAATCATAAATAAAGGCAAATAATGTATTTGTACTTAAAGTACAAGAATCTTTTGTTTCGAATTTTCACAATTCAGTTGTTTAATTTCCAACCATTTGCTGAATTCAACAGGAATTATTTGTAAAACTACTGCTAGGTAGAAAATATTGCAGTATTTAGTTAGAAGCCAAAAATGTTAATGATTTCTTAATTGTGGTTGCCTGTACGGAAACATTTTTTAACAAATATAGGTATATAGGTGAAAACTGAAGTAAGATGTACTATTTATATAAGACATAGTTATGAGAAAACAACAAATACTAGGATTATTTTGTAGTGGTACTGCTATTGTGTAGGTCGTTTAACCGTAAAAAACTTTTTTTTTTTCAAAGAAACTTAAATTATTGTTACTATTATTAATTATAAAATTAACACTATGAAGATTGGCACAGTGTACATTTTTAAAAAGCTACATATTTTATGATCATTGTGATTTCTTTTAAAATTGTTGATTCAAATAATTTGTAAGACCTACAAAAGCAGTTAAATAGGAGACCAGCATCTTAGAGCTGTAACGATGTGTTAATTTGTAACGTAAGTTCTCTTGGATGTCTTAAATTGCTTGGTGTACCAGAAGGGAGGGGTATGAGTTTTAGTTTTCAGAAAAACAAGTTTAAACTTCTTGTGATGGAGTCATCATCTACAGTATCTCAGCTTATTTTGTTAATGGAAATAGTTACCTGAAAAATATTCACATGAAATTGTTAGCGTGGCTGAGATTTCTCAAGCCTAGAGCCACATCCTGATTTTTTAACTGTACAAACTTCTTTGTACATTACTTATTTCATGGAATATATCTCCTTTACCAGTGAAATTGTTTTTAAAAGCTTTAAATTTATTTCTAGATGGTATGCCACCATTTCCCAAGTATATTTCTTTTTCTGGGTATCAATTTGAATGTTATGTGCATTTTCCTTTTCTCGTATTATCTTATTATCATAGTCTTTATTCTATTTGCCTTTATTACTTTGCACTTCGACTATAACGATATCATCAGCATATAGTAATTATTAGCCATTAAGAATGCCAATGTTGGGCCTCCTTCTCGTTCATCCACCACTGTGTTAGGTTATTTGTTATATTTCTTTTGTCTAGCATCTTCCACGTCCTGTTTTTACTTACTTTATCAAATGTTTTTTCAAAAATGACGATGCAAATACTGTTGTGGCTTTCATCTTGCTCTGTTAATTGTTTCATAGCAAAGATTTAAACTTATACTGGGATTTTTCTATTTGATCTTCTATTGTACTTCTTATCATTGCATATAGTCTTCCGGGCCCAGCAAAAACACTGCGAAAACAGCAAATGCACAATGTACACGTGTCATGATTTTTCAGTATTTATTTGGTAGTTCTCAGTGTGTTTGATTGAATGAAACAAAAATTTCTTTTAGAAGTAGTAGAAATAACTAAAATCAAAGGATAGTTGTTTTGTTCAAATTTTTATTGTAACTATGGAAGAATTTACTATTATTAGAAGGCTTTGCAATTTGCATAAAAATTGCCCTCCGATTGGAGCACAGGGCGAAACTTCTAGTGCTTTTGCAGTAATTTTTTGTAGCCAGTTGCACCTGTGTAACTTTATTATAGTAGATTGTTTTGTTAATTCTAATTATGGTTCCTAATCTACAATTGTCTTAACCTTTTTTTCCCTTCTTCTTCGTTTAGTGCCTTCTTTTTTATCTGCCGCATGACAGATTGTTTTACTATTTCTCTAGTTACACATTTTTTGCAGGATTTCCTAATCTTCTCATTTTGTTAAATTCAAAGGCTTCTAATGTTCGGCTACTCGATGTGTTTTGGATCCATTTCTCTTTAAGTAGTTTTGTTTTTTCTATCTTCAGTGATTTAGCATAATCTCAGATCTATCTTTCTCGCTAAAAAATCCGCATTTGTTCCGGAAGTTTCTATCTTTACATGTTGTTTGTGTTCTTCTCTCACTATCTGCCTATAGGTTACCTGCCTCTTCCCCCTGTTTTGTTCACAGCGGACCTTCGCATCCACGATACTACGTGAGTTCAAAATGGAGAACTTCTTTTCTGTATTATTAATTTTTGCTAAAATCTTAGCATTCTTTTGTCTTATTAAACATAGTGTCAACTGTGAACTCCAAATCGTCCAAGTTTAATAAATTTCAAATTATTCCAGTTCTATTATTGACTGTTTTTCTCATCACCCAGTCTATTACTATTATGAAGAGTGTACATATTTCATTAATGTATGTTCTCTGTCGGCAAGAACCTGCTTAATTTTGTTGTAGGAACTCCATTTTATTGTTTATCGTTTGTAATATGATTCTGGTCAATATCTGAGCTCTTGTGCACAGCTAGGTGATTGGTATCTTTGTTTTTTGTTAATACTTACAGATCGTTGTTTTTATATTAACTTTTATCAGTTCGGATGAACTGCCTTTGTAACTTCTTTAAATGATTGTGCACTTTCTTGAACCGTTCTTTTTTTTTCTCTCTCTGTTTCTGGTGCTACTCAGTGGCGTATTATATCAGAAGTCTGAGAAGCCCGGCTTTGCGGCTCAAAATTTCAGGGGTGCCAGAATGGAATGATCAACAAAAAACTGTTTTATGTTTGTAATAAAACCTGCCTACTGGAAATTGCTGTCTAAAATGATCACAGCAAATAATTTCTAGATTTTTCCAATACAAGTTAAATATGGGGGCTTCTGGCGGCAACCATGTTTAATATGCCACTGGTGCTACTATTTCTTTTGGTAAATTTCTGTGAAATATCCCACCCAGCGTGCCAACTTTCATCGTCCTTTTCGCAGGTTTTGTGATAACTTTTTTACGTTAACAAAATAAGCGAGGGTAGTGCAAGTAATGCTTTATCTTATACAGATCGTACGACCTGTACAGGATTTCGCCAAAATTTATATTGGGTAAATCGACTTATACCCTTTTTCCTTTGGCTACGTCTACCAATCACAAAGTGAAATATTCTTTAAAGGGAAAGAATGTAGTTATATTTAACATAATCCATTTAGCCTAGAACCTGCTTTGTAGTTTTACGTATAATAATAATGGGTTAATTACTTTATTTGCTATACTAATACTCGTAATGGGGATTTTACATATGAATAAAATATTTGGTTAGAAATAATCGAACTGTTTACTGTATAACTTGGTTGTAACGGACGTGTAATATTTTTGTGGAGCACAGTTACTGTTACAATTAGAATAAAATTTTTTGTACGGTTCGGGGTTAACTTTTTAAGAGAAATGCGATAGAGAAAACACAAATCAAATATCTTCTTTGTTTCCATCCTACTGTAAAAAAAAAGAAAATGTCAACTTTTGTATTCGACTTCACAGTTCATTTGTGTTTCATAATAACAAAAAACAAAGGGGGGATTCTTAATGTATCTTTTTAAGTAGATGAATATCGCACATATTTTTGAGTTACGACATAAAAGCTTGTTTTATTATGATGCAAGTCGTAGTTGGTATATTTTTTGAACTTTTCAAATATACATTGTCCCAGGATAGCTGCAACAAGAGGATAAATGAACCAAAAATAATGAATTTTTTTGCTACAAGTTCTTTTAGAGTGTATTAAAATCCAATATGGCGGCCGTGTGATCGTGATCTGGTGTATTTTCTAGTTTGATGAATTTCTAAACTAAAAAATTATAATTTCATAAAAGATTACATTACGAACAACATTTACCCATATTTTCGACGGAAAAAAATGGGGTTTTGTTGACTGGGACGGCCATCTTGTATTTCACAAAATTAAAATTACTCTCAAACATAGTTTCCAATGAAGCAGGATGTGGAGCCAGGAGCCAGAAGCCCAGAGAAAAATATACAATTTTTGGTTCATTATTTGTTCTGTTGCAATAATTGGGGGGGGGGGGGGGGGGGGGGGGGGGGGGCACTGTTAAGTTCAATAATGTAGTATTACGGCTGAAAGCCAAGTGCAACTAATTTTAAAAAAAAAACAAACATAGAACTGAAATATTAAAATTTAATTTTTTACTGCAATTTGAAACCCAAATTAAATATTTTTGTTTCCTTTATTGTATTGTCATCAAGAAGGAGATCCCATAACGTACAGATCATTTTACTCTAGCCAAATCGAAAATAGGACGCCCTATACGTCTAAACTTCTAAACAAACACGTTACAAACCGAGTTAAACTGCAATTTATTAAAAATTCTAATACTGTAACTTCAACAGGTGAAGGAAAAAAGCCAATATTTGACAGAGAGGACATAGTGGTCAACAACGAAGAGCACCTGGAAGAGCGAATCGTTCTGAAATCTCCAGTTCGCGATGCCGGAGAGGGCGTGTCGCGCCGATCACGCTCCAATGACAGGGGAACATTCCCAGGAGAGTTATCGATCGCGCAGCTCCAGAAACCCGCCGCAGCTACAGCAGGTCCCCTTCAAAAAACCAGAAAAGACTCTGAGAGGAAGCCCCCCCTTCAAGGAGTATCAGCGCAGCCCGGCCAGAGAGAAACCAAAATCGGACGACTATCGCAGCAAGCAGCACGCTGAGGGCTCGAAAAGGAGAAGTCCGAGCCCCAGCTACAAAAGGGGGGAGCCCGACCGGTACGAGTACAAGAGCCGGGCTGCTCTTGGCGATAAGTATTATAGGGAGAGGAGTCCCAAACCTGGCACGTCTCGGGGGGACCGGGGACAGGGAACGCAGTCCGAAGGGAAGAAGCGACGGTTATAGAAAAGACAAGTATAGCCCCAAATGTTATGATAAGCATCGGAGCCGCACACCTTCCCCTAAAAAGTTACATTATAGAAATGGCACTGATAAGGATAAATATGCTAGGTGAGTAAGGATTGATTTGTAGTAGAATATGTAGAATATGCAGTTGTGGGTATGGTAGTTATTTCAAAAAATAGAAAGCTAGTTTAATGTAAACAACAATAATAATCTGGTTGCACGGGCACACATATGGGTTCTAGTCAAACAGTCCTGATAATTAAGTAATGTTAAGTCCCGGTCAAAAGCCCCAATCTTGCTTAAAGTAAGCCAAGCCGAAATATCTAGAGACTCCAGGCTGTCTGGTCTAAAATACTGCTCCTTACGCAAGAAAAAAGGGGTTCCTCAAAGAACGCTTACTTGGATGAATCTTGGGGCATTCTATGGGGACAGTACCTATTGTCAGCTGTGCTGGGCACAAGGATTTTGGAGTACAACGGTATTTTATTATCGGCTTTCTGTAACTTGCATAATTGTTCCTTTCCTTGCCTTTTCCTGCATGTGGTCCGTCTCGGATATATTTGGGGAATATTGGCGGAATGGTTTTTATGATTATTAGCTACCTCGTACTATTTTGGGCTTACAATGGCCCATTGTCCGTCGAGTAGGATGACCAGCTCCAGAGATCAGGTTTATTGCTTTGGTTGCATCAATAGCCCTTGCATTGGACAAAAAGGAGGCTGGAACTCAGGGTCGTCGCTATTGTCGAAATAAGGTTGCACGCACTTTCGCTATGTTGACTTGGTATCTTTTCACTTTCTTCTGCATAGCTGAACCCTGTCAACTTTGCAGGAAGCGTGATTATTCCTTTGTACTCCTATTAGAGTGCTTTTATGCTGCGATGACATAGAGGTAATACAGTTCGTTGGAAAGTGTTTATGGCTTGACAATTTATCTAAGACGGTAGAAACAATTTTTCATCCCTTGCTGCAAGCGCGACGTACACAAATCAGTTTTTGACGTTTAGAAAGTTAGCTTCACACAAACACTAATCACATTTTTGACGTTAAAGAGTTTTCTTAATACAACGCACACAATTGACTTTGAACACCCACTGGATTATAGGCTACGCCACAGCACCATTGAATTCAACACTTTGAGTCAACTTTGCCTCAGTGCAGAGAAGTGTCAAGGACTTGAGTTTGGTTTGCTGCAGCGTCAATTTGTGGAGGTTTTTTTATTATAGAATAGGATATTAGCTGATGCGTTCATAGCAGGTGTGCAAACATACATTTTTAACAGGATATCCACATTTGGATAGATTGTTCACAGGTCATTTTCCCTTAACCATTTATAAAGTGCTGGTGAGAAGATGAGATTTGAGGTAAAGTAGCTCGTCACTAATTGATGGTTCTAAGTCTTCGTTTAAAAGTTTGAGAAATTTCGCCCCTCGTCTTCAACTACTGCAGGAGTCGAAGACCACATTTTTGTGATGGCAGCAAATCTTTCTGAGACATCTTCATATGCAACCATTCTTTTTTCATTTCTTCTTTCAGCTTGTCAACAATGGGGATGAATGTGTTCACTCTGAATTGTTACTAAATCTAGCGAGTGTTCTGCACATGGGACACATGATAAACAAGAGGCACTGAGGATTTTGGACTGGAATCCAGAATAAACATCAGGTCTATCAGCATATGAAGGGTCTCATGTCCAACATTTGGTAAAAACTTGATAAACCTCTCAACAGGCTTTCCATTCAGTTTCATATAGCTTAACACAATTGATATAATTGATCGACATGTGACAGGCCAGGAGTAGAATCCATGATAACTGAATATTACTGGATATTAGCTTCATTGATCATCTCATTCAATATTTGTTGCACTAGCAGCTCAATGAACTCATCACATAGAGTTGATGAGTACAAACCTGCTGGTAGATACAAAGAGTCTATATGCCCCATTACCCAAATGTTGTAAATTTAGTTAATGCGCCCTTTTGATCTGATGCTGTAATGTGCCGGTTGCCCTTGTGGTGGGCACCAAACTGTAACGAGACGTATATGAAGCCCTTGCGTTACTTTAAATTTTAATTGTCCTTTGTTTGCTAGCTAACTCAGTCGTCAATGCACAAGACCTGTTTCTTACCTTTGTGTGGTTATGGGTTCAACACAGCTTTGCTCTGAGCATGCTTCGTTTGCACGTATAACTCTGAAAATAAACCCTCTAACCCTGCCAGAAATAAAATCCAGGCTGCTTACACAAACGTCATATACTTTATATGAAGACATAGATACACATATATAAATGAAATATAAAACGACAATACACCAATGCTATATGCCGTCAATAGTAAAAAGTTAAATCGCTACGGGCTAAAGGCTCATTTCGACCCGCATTTACAACTTGTACACATTACAAATAATGAAATATCAAGGATTAATGCTAACATGAAATTCCGCGTTTCGCACACTCGACCAAATTCACTTTAATGTGCTAAGACGTCTGCGTGACCAGTGCCAACTTAATACAGTAAGACGTACGCGCAATCACTGCCAGCTACGTGCTGACTCATGCAGCCATGCTACGAAACCGGCATCCCAATGACGCATTAGGATATGATGCAATCAGGTGCTACGCTCCCAAATATTTAGCAATTTAGCACTAGATCGTCATCGCGATCAACTGACTTGTTTAAAAAGAAACTAACCTGGTTTTCCCTTTGCAATACTAGACTGGGTTGGCTCCACCTTGAAGCCGATGTAGCAGTTTCCCGCAGATGATTTATATGGACCTCGGAGATAGATGCTTTCCAAGCACAATGCTCTCGAAGCTGTATCTTAGCCCCAAGGAAACAAAGCGTTGGCTGCTATTTAAGCAGGCCACCACTCACATCATAATTTCACTTCAATCGTCGGTCCTGTCAGGTCAGACTACTGCTCTGGGCTGCAACTGCCGTGCGACTTATACGTCCGCACAAAAACCCGCGAACACTGGCACCTTTCCATTCTAATAATAGACGCATCCGGTGTGCCTTATACCTGAACACACAAGCTCACTTGGCGTGCATTTTAAATACATAAGCATTCTTAATCTAATTGCTACAATCTAAAAAGTTACAGTTCAGCTTTACTCTAGCATGTTTAAATATTAACTAGCACGGTGCTATGAATCAGGCCCGTTACAATAGCCTTGATATGATCTTGTTCTAAACATGGGATTTTCTATCTTGCACAGTCAGCATATACACATGGTTTTACAGTAATTACAAAGAATTGTTTGAGATATCTACAGTATTATTAAGAATAATATAAAAAAAATTAAATCCGAAAAACGCCATTTCTCTAACCTTGCTAAAATCGATAAAGTTGATATCAAATAAAAAAGAATTGGTAATAGAAAAGTTCTTTATTCCTTGTAATATTTTACAAAAGTACCAAATTTAAACATGTTTTCTCACTGCTCAAAAAAATTAGGGGAACACTTTTTCAGCTGTGCAGAAATTTTCAAATTAAATACAGACGCAAGTATCAACGTTAGTATATTGTTCTTTCAACATTACTTAACAAGATACAAACAATAAATATGCTGTAAATTAACGGTTTTCTTGAGTAACACCAAACCATTGAGAAGATTACCAAAATCGAAATGTGATTCATCACTTAAAATGTAATAGAAACTCTGTTAGCGCTCGAATACCGAATTTTAGCAGCACGTGTGCCCTCCATTATCATCAGTGACAATGTGACATAGTCGAGGCATGTTGCGAATAAGACGTCTTAACATGTCTTGTGGTAAATTTCACAATTCTTCCACAAGGACCTCGTCCAACCCCTGAAGAGTCTGAGGTGCAGCAGCACGCTTCCTAATATGCCTGTCGAATAAATCCCAAACGTTTCGATGGAATTTAAGTCCGGACTCATGGCTGATCACCCCATTTCTTGTTCCTGGAGAAAATTTGTTGTTAAATTTGCGGTATGTAATCTACAATTATCCTGTTGTAGGATGAAGCCATCGCCGAAATTGTTCGCAAATTGCACAACATGCTCTTGAGGAATCGTCTCAACATAAATTTGTGCATTGAGACGTTGGGAAACGACAACCAAGTGGGTGTGATCGTCTATACTGATGCCACCCCAAACCATGACCGATCCAGCTATGAATCGGTCCACTTCCTGTATACACGCCGCAGTGTATCGCTCTCCAGGACGTCTGTACACTCGTATACGACCATCGCAACGAGTTAGACAAAACCGCCACTCGTCAGTAAAAAGCACAGACCTCCATTGTGGAAGTTGCCATTGCACATGTTTACGAGCAAAGTTTAGACGGATAACTTTGTGATTCCTGGTCAAGCGAGGAGCTCGCACATGCTTGCGAGAAGTCAGATTGACTTCTTTGAGTCGTCTTCTAACCGTCTGATTGGAAATTGTTACACCAGTGGCACTTCGGAGTAGATTTTGCAACTCACGAGCAGTAGCAGTTCGTCGGCGAAGACAAGAATTCACAATATACAGGTCGTCCCGAGGGGTAGTTTTTCTTTTACGGCCTTGTCCAGTTTTCCTGGAATATCTACCCGCTTCTCGGTACCCATGCCATCCTCTGCAGATAACAGATGAAGGTGATTGGAGATGGTTTGCTACATACCGCATATATCGACCATCTTCAAGCAAAGCAACAGCCCTCGCGACTTCAATGTCACTTAAATAACGCATTTTGAACTCAGAAACAGTGAAAAAGTTAAAACTGAAGTTTCCTGTGTCCAATGACTAATTTGATGAGCTTCGTTTGTTTGCTTTGTGGTCAAAAACCACTTTGTTTTGAGACTTTCTATACATTTTGGCGTCTACGAAGAAAACGAGCAAACGAATCACTTTGCACTTTGTCAATACAAGTCTAGAGAATAATATAACAAAAAAATATCCTGCTTCCATTATTTGCTGGAAAACTTATACGCGTTCAAAAAAGTGTTCCCCTAATTTTTTTGAGCAGTGTATTATAGTTGAAGTATTCTCTACATAGAGATGGGAAAAGTAGTTCGTTGTGATGAACTAGTTCTCGCGAACTAGTTCGTAGGAAAGAATCGTTCAATATACTAGTTCGTTCGCGAACTATAATGCGCGCGCAAGCATTTAGGTAATCTGTATAAAGGTTGAACGATCATGTTGAACGAAGAACGAATATGCAGAAATGCAGATTTGCAAGCATTACAGTTGTGTGGACTGGCTGATCAGTTCGACTACATTCTTTTGTAGTAATTTATGGAATCATTTTGATAATTCTGTGGATAGTAGTAAGAAAGCAAAGTGTAATTATGGCACACAACTTTTTATTTTTGTTTATTTGACTGAACGTACAAGGCTCAAGCTATGAATGAGTCCACAAGTTTTAGCCACCCTGTATTTGCTTCGACCCCCTGTGGCCCTGTGGGTCCAGGAACTGAAGGTATTGTTGATGACAATGTCAGTTTATGTCAAATTCGAGGTTAGCAGGTTAGGTTTTGCGTCAGTCTGTATCAAATAACAAAACCTATCTTTATGATTTGACATAAAGTAACACTAGCCTGCAGTACCGTCAAATGTATAATACGAATCACAGGTGACTTTACTTATAAATTTATCTGATATCTCGGTATAATATTACCAAACACTACATCTTTTGAATATATTTTTAGTTGTTGATAAGCAGATAAAAATAGTTGCATTTCGTGTTCTTTCAGTAAAAATATTACTTAGAATTTTTATTTTAAATAAAATACAATGTTTTCCTATTACTGTTATTTAACGTCAAATATATACTTCACACTAGCCCACAAAAATTAAATGATGTAATAATAAATAAAATAATATCCACAGACAATAAGTTGAGTTTCGTTTGCAGCCAGTGTTATCATAATAAAGCAGTTATTTGTTGTGCGGAGCTCCAATGGGTCCAAACAAAAGTCGTCATTAGCCGATTATCGCGACCGGCGACCGACAAAATGTTATTCATTGGTTTCACGTTCAAACAGTGCTGACTGCTGAGAATGACTCGTATTACAGTAGTTTGCGAACTATGAACCGATCGATTACCTAATTCATATTAAAGATTGCTAAAAGTTCGATAGTTCATTTTGAACTAGTTCATTTCAAAGTCGCGAACTAGTTCATTTAGTTCACCTAAAAGAATCGTTCATTTTATCAGTTCGTTCGCGAACTACCCATCTCTACTACATAGAGCATAATTGTAACAATATTCACAATCTTTAGACCAAAATAGTGCATATACAGAGACAGCTTTGTTGGTGTAAACAAGATTTTCCTGATATAAATCAGTCTTGTCATTAATAATTAAATTGAATTAATCTTACGATCACGGTTCACACCTTTCTACCTACACTTTGTCTGTTCAGATAGGCACGATACTACCAGTTGCCTTCACATTGAAGTCTGTATTTTTATGCACAGGGCTCGAACTCCTCCCACTGCACATTCACGAAGGCACAGCGTATCCCCACATGCCCAGAGGCGCAGCCGATCTCCGTACTCAAGAAAACGAAGCCCATCCCCACACTCTAAAAGGCACAGTCGATCGCCCCACTTTAAAAGAACGCCCCCCAAAGAGGACCAGAAGTTTGCAAGTTCGGGGCCTGCGTGGAGTAAGTCGAAGAGGAGAAGTGGCTCGCCGTACGAGAGGGAGAAGAGTTATGCAAGTTCTAGTCACCATAGTGGGTACAGCCGACCATCACATTCTAAAAGGCGGACCCCGTCACCGTACTCCAGAAGACATAGTCGCTCCCCGCATAGGTCGAGGAAGCGGAGCCGATCACCATCCCGCAGAGGGAGGAGCCGATCTCCTGCCAGAACTCATAAGCATTCCGAATCAGATGATAGGTATCGCAGGTCGCCGTCTGGGGAAAGAAGCGAATATAGAGGAGTGCCTCCTGATTTTAGGTACTATGGGGTATGTATTAGGTGTCTTGTTAAAAATATAGTTAATTGTTATTTCTCCGAAATTTATTAACAGGCTGAAGGGTACTGGGTGCCAGGTCCTATGCCACGACCAGGATTCCTTCCCAGGGGACCAATTATGGCACCGCCCATGAGTATTCCCAGGGTTTTTGGACCAGAAGGACCTTACATGTTTCAAAGACCTTATCTGCCGTTGCCTCATGCTTTGCCTCAGTTTAGGCCAAGATTTCCATCATACAATCGGCCTTATAGGCCTAGAATAAGTGCTTCGCCAACAACCAGTGGAAGTGTTGCTGCCAGCTCAACTGTTACGACAAGTGCAGTTGCACAAACTGTGTCCACCTCAACTGTTCCTGCCGAAGCGCCAGTAATAGAGGAAGAAAGTGCTGAACCAATTGTGGAAGAATGTGTGGATAATGCAGATTCTACTGAAAAATCATAGTTGTACTGCTGTAGGATTTTACATTTAAACTCTTAAATATCTAAATAAATAGATATAGTAATTTTATTCCTAGAGCATCGGTGATAATAATTATTTTGTAAATTTAAGTTGTGTTATAAGTAAATAAATAAGTACTTGTAGTTATCAGTGTTATTTCTAACTGTTTATATTAGAATTTTAAAATAGCGGTCGCTTAAAAAGTACGGACCTGGATGAAAAATGGCAAAGGAATTTTTGGTTCAGTTTTTAATGAAGAATAACGTGGTATAGTCCGTATCCGCGAATTTTGTAATACCCTGCATTATTTATTAAAAGATACTAAAAATTTATTATCAAATTAACCTATAACTTCATAACCTTTCAAACAACTTAACAGGTCCTAATCGAAGCCAAACCCTAAAATTTTTGCAATCCTCACGATATTAGTACGTAAACTGCCACTGCATTGTTTGAAATAACAAGTTTACTGTATACAAAACGATTTTTAAAGAAAAAATTGAAACGTTAGACAACCGCTCCAATAGACTTAGAGGAACTAAAAAAAATGAAAAACTTAAGAAAACTCCAATATAAAACATATTCTGCAAATTAATAATTAAAACAGATACCCATAGAATAAACTCGAACACAATACTGTTGGATCAAATTAGAAACAACAATAAAGGGAATCCATGATGATCAGAAATGACTATTGAATTGCATGGATGATTTGTTACCGCAAGGGTTATGAATCTCCTGATATTGACTTGCAAAACCACATCACAACAATAGTTTGGAAATGGTAACGAAATAGTTAGTTAACAAACAATTATGTTAATGAGAGCAATTAATAATCGAGACATTTTAATTGTAGAGATTATTAATCGCTTATCAACACACGAGTTAGTTACAATATTTTTTCGTTGATCGTATCTTATTAGTTTGAAGAAAATCTAATTTTATTCCATGAAAAGAATTTGATACTCAAAGTTTTGAAATTAATGGTATCTTTGATTACCTATACCAAAATCATCTATTCATAAAAAATCGTTTATTAATAAGGGTCATAGATTATTTTCTATACATTAATGAAACCCACAAATAAATGTATAGAAAATCGTTCATTAATGACCCCTATTAATGAATGATTTTCTAATCAACGATGCCATGAAAATAACAATTACATGAAATATATGTAAGAATAAATGTCAAAACTATGAGTGCCAAATGTATAAAACTTATAACATCTAGTCTCAGTGATAATGGCCATAGACGATATTACCTTGACCCAGAGAAGGTTTAGACAGTCAAATATTGTATCGTTAAGTAAAATTCCAGAAAAAAACAATCATTAACGTGTTAAATTGTCACTTATAATACCATGAGTAGTCAAAGTTATGTCGAATACTTCTGCTGTGGTATCACAAATGTACATTACGCTTAGGTCCTAAGGGCAATGGACATGAGTAGTGATACCACCGTAAAAATATTCTACTTAACTTTGACTAAGAATGGTATTCGAGGGACAACTCAACGAATATAACTGTACAAATGTGTTGAATTGTCTTGATTATTAATCTCTCATATTAACATACTTACTAGTTAAATAACTTCAAAAAACCTACTAATGTGCGACATTAAAATCTTGCACGCTGTAGAAAAGATTTGAATAACAACGATAATATTACTGTTACGTTGGACTAGAAGAATTAAGTGCACTGTTTACATGTGAGATGATTCAACTCGAATTAAAACAACATCCGTGTTTTTCTATACGATTACCTTATTATGAAGTCGCCAGCGTGGCCGAGCGGTTAGGGCGTCAGGCTGCAGTGCCACAGTACGGGGTTCATTCCCGACATCTGGCAACTGGCGGGCGGCCCACCCAGTGACTATAAAAAAAATTGGGTGCCAAAACCATAGTTGTGGAAGTAGGGAAATTAAGGCAGTCGTCGAAGGTGTGATGCTAACCACATTACTCAGTACACCGTTAATGCTGTGCCAGATGACTAGGTTTCGAACAGATTCTTCGGCGACCCTGACTTGCCTTGTCTCAGGCCATGTTCCTACATGGAATGCAGTGCCCGAACTTTACCTTATTATGAAAGTTAAAGAGGCGCTCAATTGTGAATTATGTTTGTCTACTTTATGTAATAAGACAACTGCGAGAACTAGCTTTTTGCTATACCTTTTCAACTTCAAATTGAGACTAATCAACTTCAATTTGAGAACAGCTTTTTGTTAACGGTAATCTTTGGAAAATGACAATAACATAGTTGTGACAGGACGGAACTAATTATTGTTAGTTGTTGCTAGTTTTCTGTCCTGTCACAACCATGTAATTGTCATTTTCCAAAGACTACCGCTAACAAAAAGCTTTTCTCAATTTGAAGTTGATTAGTCCCAATTTGAAGTTGTTAATTCTCAAATTGAAATCGTTTATTCCCATTTTGAAATTGATGAGTCTCAATTTGAAGTTGAATCTATGTATGTATGTATAGGCTCCTTAACCCAATGAGAGTTATGGCCTCATCCTTTCTGGATGTTTTGAAATCCATTTTCCGAGGTGGATTAGTCCTCATATCTTCCGGTCTTCATAACTTATAATATGATCTGGCTTTCTCTGCTACTTGTCTCCATTCTTTTCTATTTTTACTCTTCTCTCTCCAATTTACTATTTCCATTAGTCTTAAATCTTCCAGGACACTATCCCACCACCTGCTTTTTGGTCTTCCTCTGTACCTTTTCCCTTCCGGTTTCCATTCTGTTATTTTTCTGATGACTCGACTGTCTTGACATCGCATAATGTGTCCGAACCATTTCAGTCTCTGTGCCTTCACGTATCTGACTATATCCTTTCCTTTTATTTCTGCTTGTAGTTCAAAGTTCATTTTTCTTCTAAGTGTATTGTTGTCTATCTTTACTGGTCCTAGTATATTTCTTAGTATTCTTCTTTCAAACTTTCTAAGCTCTTCTTCTTCTGCTGCTTTCAGGGCCCAGGTTTGCATTCCGTATGTTACTATTGGCCTTATTAGTGTCATGTAGATCCTTATTTTCGTTGCTTTTTGTAGCTGGTTACTATTTAAAATGGCTTTATTGGCATAAAAGGCTTTGTTTCCTTTTTGTATTCTTTCTCTAAGTCTTTTATTTTCCTGTTCCGGTCTTGTGATCAGGTTGCCAAGATAATTAAATGTATTTACCCCTTCTAATGTGTACTGCTCTACCTGAATGTCCTGTCTTTGTGCTGGATTCTTGTCGAACTTCATATATTTTGTTTTGGCTTCGTTAATTTGTAGACCATAGTATTTAGCTTCTTTATCGATGCTTTTGAGTTTCTCTATCAGCTCTTTCTTTGTTCTACTAATTATCGTTACATTGTCGGCATAGGCAATAACTTGGGTTCCTTTGTTGATAATTGTCCCTTGTATTCCTACTTTCTGTACGATTTTCTCAATTATCATGTTGAAAAGTATTGGTGATAGTATATCCCCTTGTTTCACACCTGTATCTATTGTGATGAAGTCTGTTGTTATTCCATTTATCATTACTGCTGCTTCGGTCTCTTCCATGGTCATTTTTACTAATCTCACTAGTTTTTTGGGAATGCCTGATTCTTTTAGCTCCTCTATCATCTTTTGTCTATTGATAGAGTCGAATGCACTTCTGAAGTCTAGAAACGCTATGTGAAGTTTGATGTTATAGGCATATGCTTTTTCCATTATTTGTTCCATTATATGTAGTGCGTCTGTTGTGCCTCTTCCTGGTCTAAATCCCTGTTGGTAGTCTTGGATTATCTTTTCTGTATATGGTTGCAATCTGTTCTTTAGTACATGCGTAAAAACTTTGTATGACGTGTTGAGTAACGTGATTCCCCTGTAGCTGGTGCAGTTTTCCGGGTCTCCTTTCTTATACAGCGGAGTTATTATCCCTCTTCTCCATTCTTTTGGCATTGTTTCCTTTTTCCATATCTCACTTATCATCTTGTACATCTGGTGTGTTGTCTTTTCTCTTCCATATTTTAATAATTCATTTGGTATACCATCATTCCCGGGCGATTTGTTGTTTTTTAGCCTGTTTATTACTGCCTGTATCTCCTCTAAAGTTGGTTCAGGTTCTTCTTCTCCTTCGATATCTCTGATTTGTGGCCTGTCTTCTCTATACAGTTGATTCTGTTGACTATCTTCGATTTTTAGTTCGCGTAAGTGGTCTTCCCATATTTCTTTGATCTCTTTTTCTTCGTGTGTTGACTTGCATCTTTGTTTTTAAATGCTCTTATTTTTATCTTTTGCTTGTTCTGATTACTTTTGATTTTTTGATAGAAATTCCTCAGATTACAGTTTTTGTTCTCATTTTTTATTTCATCAAGTTTCTCGTTCATCCAATGGTTTTTCTTTCTTTTGAATACATTTTTTGCTTTGTTTCTATAATGCCTGTACTGTTCCATGTCTTCTTCCTTCCTGGTCCCCAGCCATGTTTTCCAAATCTTGTTTTTTATTTCAGTTATTTCTCGGCATTCTTGGTCATACCATTCTTTATTTTTGGTTTCGCCTTTTTTGTAGCCTATTGTTTTTCTTGCTGCCATTATAATATTGTTTTTAACTTTCTGCCATTTAGGCTCCACGTCTTCCCCCTCACCCTCTTGTAGTTCTTTGTTTTCTTCTAAACTTTCTTCATACCTTTTTTGCAGTTCCTCGTTTTGCAGTTTTTCCACATCTCATTTTCTTGTTATTTTTGATGCTGTTTTTTGCCCTCTTGTATCCCTTCTATCTTTCATAGTCATTACTACTAAATAGTGGTCCGTGTCTCCATTTGCTCCACGATAAGTTCTTGCATCATTTACATTTTTCAGATTTTTTTTTGCGATTAAGATATGATCTATTTGATTTTCTATGGTACCGTTTGGGTGTCTCCAGGTTACTTTATGGGCCCTGGGGTGTTGAAATCTAGTGGTCGTTATTGTTAGGTTCATCGCTGCTGCTAGGCCGCACATTCTGTGTCCATTGTCATTTGTAGACTTGTGTGCCGTGTGTTCCCCGCTTACATCCTTTAGGTATTCTTCTGTGCCTACTTGTGCATTGAAATCTCCTAATACGATTATATTATCCTGTGCCGTTATTCTTTCAATGACACTTTGCAGTTCTTCATAAAACCGTTCTTTTTCTTCTTCTTCGCTTGATTCCGTGGGTGCATATACTCCTACTAATGTCGTTTTCTTTTTAGTTTTTGCTTCGATTCTTAGCGTCGCTATTCTGCCATTTACTGGTGTAAATTGTATTATTCTGTGCCTGGTGTCTTTGTTCACTATGAATCCCACCCCCTTTTGTCCTTGCTTATTTTCTCCACTGTACAGCACGCTATATTTTTCTTTGGTTATTTCTCCATTTCCTGCCCATCTCAGTTCCTGTATTGCCGCCACCTCTATTTTATATCTTTGTAGTTCTTCTGCTATTGTGTTCATTTTACCTGTTTCTAGCATAGTTTTAATATCCCATGTCGCAATTCTTATTTTTTTAGTTTTGGAATTCTTTTTTTGTTTATTTTTTGGTTTATTTTCCTTACTCGTTGTCCTATTCATAGCTTCTGTCGTCCTCTTTACATTCTGCTCTTCTTCGTTTAGTTTTTTGGCTTTAGTTCTTTGCTCTCGTGGTCCCATACGTACAGTTTTCCTTCTACTTCTAGTTTCTGATATCCCACTTTGCTTCGATTTCCTTTTTCTCTTTCCTCTATTGCCCTTTCTCTTATTGCCATCTGTATTTTTCGTTCTGTTAGCGTCATGTCACTCTCGATGAAAATTCGTTTACCCTTCAGTTTATGTTTATTTTCCATTATAATCTTTTTCTGACTCCATTCGCTCACTTCTACGAGTATTGCTTGTTTTCCTTCCTCTCTACCCACAGCGTATGCTTCCGTAATCTTTGGCGTTATTCCCAGTGTTTCTCGCATAAAGTTCTCTACTTCTCTCTTCGTTTCTTCTTTTCTTGTTTGTAGACCTTTTATGATGATGTTGTTTCGTTTCTTTGCTTTTTCTTGAATCTCATATTTTTCTTCTAGCAGTCCTATTCTTTTAATTAGTTGATTTTTTTCTCTTTCCCAATTTGTCTCTTTTCGTATCATTTCTTCCTTCAGTCTTCTTATTTCTTCATTGTTTTTCTTTAGTTCTTCTTTCATCTTCCCCATTTCTTCGTTGTTTTTCTTCAGCTCCTGGTTACTTTTACTTATCTCACTTTTCAGGTCGGCGGACATGTTAATTATTAGTTGTTTTAGTTCGTCCATTTTTTCTTTTTCTTCCCCTGCTTCTACTGAGGTTTTTTCTTGGGTCTTGTTTACGTTGGGTTCCTTTGGAAAATGACAATAACATAGTTGTGACAGGACGGAACTAATTATTGTTAGTTGTTGCTATTTTTCTGTCCTGTCACAACCATGTAATTGTCATTTTCCAAAGACTACCGCTAACAAAAAGCTTTTCTCAATTTGAAGTTGATTAGTCCCAATTTGAAGTTGTTAATTCTCAAATTGAAATTGTTTATTCCCATTTTGAAATTGATGAGTCTCAATTTGAAGTTCTATACCTTGATTTAATTTATAATCAAATTGAGGAAAGTTACATTATCCTAGTGAATGATTTGTATCCCTGACAGAATATGTGATATAAATCATGTTAAATATTTTGCCTTACCTTCCGAAAGAAAATGTTAATTTAATTTTAAAGATTTTTTTTGTTTCACTTCTTTCTATAATTAAATTTTTTAATATAATCTTAATAGTACTAATATGTATATAGTATTTTTGTAATCACTAAAAAAGGAAACTTCTGAAATTAAATTCACCTTGTAACGGTCCGGTTTGTAACACCTTCGCAGTTATTATCACTTTGGTATTTAACCATTATTCTGCTAGGAATAGAACTAAATTGTATATCTTACAATGTATCAATTAGCTTAAAGCGCATTGTGAGTTTAAACATAAAAGTTTCACACGTAAGATTTTGAGCAGAAACCTGCTGATACAGTTGTGTGCGAGCGGAAGAGCGAGAAACAATTATGTGCCAACAAACAAGCTGTGTGTGGCGCCCCAAAAAACAGCAGGGATGCTAAGCGAAATATTACAAATGCGAGCTTGGTGGAGCACTTCCGAAACTCAGCTGCAGTTCATAGCCATAAGCTGCGACTCGTGCTGCCGTTCGAGCTTCAAGGTAGACCGTCAACTTTGTCAACACCCGGAGCTGAACTCCTGGACATTTTGCTACGAAATAAAGGCAAGTTTAGTTACTGTAATTACTCTTTACAAGTGAATGTATGGCCAAGGAAGATTGGGAAAATCCAAAGCCATAATAAGTAAGTAATTGTTGTTACAACGTATTGTGCAATATTACGCACCAAAAGACCACGTGTGCATACTTGCTGAATTCGCAAAGCACTGCATCATCTAGTTGACACATTGATCGAGCTGGTCTCGAATTAATACAGGGTGTTCCAAAAATGCCGCACCATATATCCAAGAGGAGCCAGAGCGTTTTTAAATCAGCTAATATGTTTGACTGCAAATGTAATATAATGGCCCGTTTAAAAGTTGTAATCAGTTCAAATTTAAAAAAATTGCCAACACTGTTAAATGTTAAACTAAAACGAAAGGAATTAATGTATTTTAATCTTTTTTGAAACTATGGAAACAATACAAAATTCAAGAAAGCAACAATTACAACTAAACGCATAAAAAACATTTAATTATTATAGTAAATGTCCAAATTTTGCCCATTTGCAGCTAAGCAAGCATTTGCTCTAGAGCAGCATTTCTTAAGTTGCCATTGCATTCACCAAGAATGAGGTACTTGTCACATTATTCGTTATTAGTAAACATTACAAATGATCTAAAATTTGACGTTAAAGTGGCATTAAATCATTTGGCACAAAACACATTTGATCAATACTTTTTGCAAATTATCAATCTGATATGTTGCCAGCTTTATTTTATTTCATATTTCAATAATTTTTGAAACATTTAAAAAATTATATTTAAAAACTCTTACAACTTTTTCCAAAATAAATTTATTTTTAGAAAATTATACTGGGTTTGCAATATTTTTAATAAAAAATTTCTAGAATATACTTCAGCTTTTCATGTTCAACTTTGGACCCCCATATCTCATCAACGGTGCCCCTGAGACATTTTTTATATTTAACAAAGTTGCTTATTTTGACATGGTTTGTCGCGTCTTGGATATATGATGCGGCATTTTTGGAACACCCTGTATAACCAGGATCGCGTTAAACGAATTTGTGTGCGGGATATAAACATTGCAGTGAGATTACGCATCAAGCATTTATTAACATTGTGTATTCTTTTATGTATTTTCATGCAGGTTTGTTTACTTTAGAAATTATATCTACCTTTTTATGTAAGCTGTTTGATATTTGGCAGTGTTTGCATGTATAATTACAGCATTATAGATGATCAAGAGCAGGCCGCCAAGAGCAATACTGATATTCCCCCTTACCTACATTGAGCTAAGAGCATGTCTACGACTGAGGAAACTAGCAAACAAAGGGCATTATAAATTCATAGTACAGTAGAGTATAGGGCTAAATAAAAGTACCATTGCATACAGTAGCGCCTCTACAAACTATTAAAAATGCTGCGTGCCGTATAGGCATTAGTCTCGTATTAATCCAGGAGGCCGTGCTTCTTTTATTTGTTGTAGATGAAGTTTCCATTTTTTACTACTCATTCATCTTGCAGTTCCTTCTGTTTTCTATCTTTTACTTGTACTCTTTTGTCTTTCCCATTCTTTTTCATCTTTATTCCAACTAGAAAGTTACCCGAATCGCTCACTGCACCTCTGTATGATCTTAAATTTGTTATTCGGTGAGCATACTGTTCTTAGATTAGGATCTGTTTGGTTTGTATAGACATTTCCTGGGTTCATTCACGTGCCATTATGTATGTTTTTTCTTTTGAAAGATGTACTCATTATTTTCATGTTGTTTTCAACTACAAATATAATTTGACCAATTATCATTGGACCCGAGCTTGCTTTCTCCCCCTGTTACCTTTCTGTATATTTTTTCGTATCCCAGCTTAGTATAAGCCCCCATGATTATATTTGGAAGCTTATGGTATATGTTTTGCAGCTTCTCATAGAAATGAAATTTTCCTTCTCTTCTTCTAGTGTGTGTACGTTTAAAAATTATTTATCTTTGTATTTTCCCTTTATTCTAATAATCTGAGACCTGTACAAACTCTTCACTGTTCCCATTAGTTTTATATTTATAAAAAAGCCCAACTCATATCTTCTTTGCGCAATCCTACTACTGAATGGTAGGTATATAATTTCCCATTGGGGTTGTCTTTTCCTCTTTGTTAAGGTTTTAGAAATAAAAGACTGTAACTTAACATTTGCTGTGCAAGTTTATTAACAATGGACCATGTCCGTATTAGATGGATGCTTAAAGACCTAAATACTACCTAGAATCTAGTACATATCGGCGATTTATGAGGGTAGTCATAAATCCAGTAACCCAAATATTTGGCACACAGCAGCGAGTGCAAAACCCCGTCACCAACCCAAGGTTGAGTTTTCTTACAACTAAGTGGCATTATAAAAACGAAAGATTTAAAACATCAACACTTTTAGATGGGATTCTCGTATCACTAATATTTCTATTTTATGCCTACTTGCTTCAATGGTTAATGTTTTGAGTGTCTTCCTCGAAAATTCCTTGTAAATTCAATGTTCCTTAATTTTCCTTTTTCACCTGCCAAATTCGTTGTCGTTAGTTCATTCATATTTCTAGTTTTTTGGCTTTAATTACTTTGTACTATCTGTTGTAGCATGTCCTTATTGTGGTCCCATATATTGTTATGATATAACTCTAATGTGGTTAGAATCAAATTTGTTAAAATTGGGAAATTATATTGGGTTGGTTTATTCGAGGATAAGGCAGATATGTGTATGAAACATAGCTATTTGAAAAAACAGGTGGATTTGAAAGTAATTTAATATTGATAAAATACAGTTTGAAAATGAATGACAAATACTTAATTTAAAATAATATAAAGTAGGTTTAACTCAAAAAGATAAGACTACAGTGTATAAAAAGGAAAATTGGTAGTAAAGAAATTTGTTTCTAATTATTAAGAATAAACAACTTATAAAAAAATAAAATTAACCCTATTTTATTATAAAAACGTTTGGATGAATAAAAGGGTAATACTAAAATTTGTGTGGTGTAAGATATAAGAAGAGTAGCAGATATAAAACTAAGGATGGTTACAAGTATGTGGTTTAAAATAAGCAAGCAGAATTAATTTATAAAACCAAATAACGAGAAGAATATGAAGTCAAGTTTATTGAAAGATACATTTAACGTCAATTGAATTGGATTGCATCGGACTGTTCAGTAATAAGGAGGAGTTCCAGAGGGGCACCATCAGTTAAGAGGGCACGTTCCAAGAAGTTTGGCAGCGGTAGTAAAGGAAGTTCGACAGCGGCAGTAAAGGAAGTCAGTATCTGCAGATTTGGTCGGTTGGCTACATTCTGTGGGAAGGTTAGAGTTACTGATTTGGGACATTTGGAGACGTCTTGTATATAGAAGGGACCTTTCATTGCTGGAAGGTGGGTCAGAGCTTGGAGCAGTAGGCAGAGAGGAGCTTGTATCAGTAGGCAGAGAAGAGCGGGTTTGCATCCTGGACATTGTGGAGATCAGTTGAAAGGTAATTACTAGAAAAGGCGAATAAAAGACTATAAAAATGAATTAGTTACCAAAAAATTACTTTGTTTTCTAATATTGTGGTGTAATAGGAAGGTAGTCTGGCGTTTGTAATTTGAATTTCAAATCTGTTTTTTGACATTTGGTTGACATAAGTATTGACTTATGCATGTGATATTTAAAATATTAGAAAATCAATATTTCAGAACGCAAGTAACTAGATAAAAGAATCCACCCCTGTTGAGTTTTTCAGGAGCTATTAATAATAGTAATTATTGACATTCAAATACATAATAGGGCAATTTGTAATTAAAAACCTAATCAGTATCAATACTCGAATGTTCAGCACATATTAAAGGCACAGCAACGTGTAGCCAGTGGAATATATACCTTTTCTTCTATCAGTTTCACAATTTACTTACTCAATCGCTCCTCTGTCTACCTTGGTTCGGGTATAGAGGTTTTTTTCCTATTTCTTTGTAATTTTTCTCCATTCGGGTCTGTTTCTGGCTATCTCTTAGCTTGGGTCCATGATAAGTTTTTATTTGGTAATGTGATCATTCCACGTGATCTTCATCTGCCGGATTGTTTTTGTTAATTTTTCTGGCTTCATTCTTATTAGGTGTCCCCACCATCGTAGTTGACGTTGCTTTCTTATTTTGTTCAGGTCTGTTGTTCCTAACCTTGCTCTGATCTCGCTGTTTCTCATTCGGTCTTTTAATCTCACCCCTATTACCTTTCTCATTTACATATCTCTCATTTCTATTGCCGGTAGCCTACTTTTGTGTGTTTCATTTAGCACCCATGTTTCACTCCCGTAAATTAGTGTCGGCACACTGTTTTGAATAGTTTTCTTTTTGACTTGCGTGAGATTTCTCTTTTGCTTTTGTTTTATCTAGGGCATGTAATGGTTTGCTTGCACTTGCAATACAGTTGTTTATTTCCCATTATCTTCTATTGTGTGACCTAGATATTTGAAACTCCTTACTTATTCTAACTCTATTGTTTATTTTAATTTATGTGGTTCTCCAGCTATTACCATGA
>OW679200.1:146870234-146890377 GCA_940337035.1 Agriotes lineatus
ATTGATAGCAAGTCCAATTAGATTGCTTTCATGTTCCAGAGTATTTAAAAGATTGCAGTATCATCAGATTAGTTAGTTTCCTTCGTCCAATAACCACCCCATCTTCCCAATCTTCTAACGTCTTTCGTATTACATATTCTGCGTAAATGTTGAATAATTGCAGGGATAAAATACACTCTTGTCTCGTTCCAGCCTTAGTTTTAAATTGATTACTTTTATTGTTACTCGACTACGCGTGTACAGTTATTCTATCAAACCAAGTCAGTGTCTTGGAACTTCCATTTCAAGTAAAATTTTCCATAGTTTGCATCAGTCAATAGAGTCAATAGCTTTGGCGATGAAACAGATATAATAGGTGTGTAGTATTCACGTAACTTCTCAGTTTGTTGTCGGATATTTAATATCTGCTCACGCATCTTCCCTTAATGAACCCACTTTGCTCTTTTGGAATTTGTTTTATAAGAAAGTTCTTCAAACATTCATTTATTTTAGCTAGCATACGGTAGTTATCACATTTATTAGTCAATCCCTTTTTATGTAATGGGATAAATTGGATCCAGTCATCGGGCCATTCTCCAGTCATTCAAATCTTGTTGCATTTAGAGTGCATTATATCTACACCTGTTTCTTCCATTAATATAATTGCTTCTATTGAGATAACCGTTGCTTTATTTGCAAGATTTCAGGTTCCCGTTCTGTAGTTACATCTAATGTAATATTAACATTACCATTGCTCAGATTATACTCTCTATACAGTTCTTCCATTCCTTCCATACTTCAGTTATTTGTTCTATTTTGGTAACGATGTTGCCTTCGCGATCTTCTATTGCCCACCTCCTTGGTTGGAATTGTTTTGTCAAGATTTTTATCTTTTTAAACAAATCCTTAGTTTGATTTGCATTTGTATCTAACTCGACTTCTTCACAACTTTGTTGATATACATGTTTTTGTCCCTTCTGCCTAGTCGTTGCCTTTGGATTTCAGTTTATGCTGATTTTCTATGACTTCTAGTGTTTCATATGACATCCGATGCTGCCTTTTGGTTTTAGTGGTTTGAGATGTGATACACTGTGTTTCTTTTATGTAATCTTTAGTTTTAATCAATGCAAAAATCATAATACGGTCAGATGTTAACAAAACAATAAAAATTCTAGCGATATGTGTAAATGTCAATGGGATGTTATTTAAATAGTCATTTAATTTTAGTTTTTTGGATTGAGTTTACAAAAAAGAAAAATGTATTATATTATTTTATTTTATTATAAAATGTCAAACGAAAATATATTTTTTTCGATTTGAAATGAACAATTCTGCAATTAAAACTATATTTAGTATCTACAGGTGGTTTTAAAATAAAAAATATAAAAAAAAACATAAGTGATTTTTGCATATCTTCACATATTTTGTTTTGTTTTGCATTTTGCTTGAAACTAAAAAATACTAGTTGCTATTATGGAGCTGATATTTTGTATTTTGACTATTCTTTCATTACCAACAACTTCTTATAGGTAACATTTTCCTGCAAATTCAATTAAATATACTTCTCTTTTTAGCTATTTTCATATTTTTTTAATATCTCAACACCCTGCATATCAAATATCAAATTTCTCGATGGCATTATTGTTATTATAAGAAGCAAAAAATTTTATAAAGAATGAAATTAAAAATTAAAAAATCCCTCTTGTAAACCCAATACGGGGACATACTGTTTACAGGGAGTGTATAAATCGGAAAAAGAACTACACGTGGCGATGTTGGTCATAAAATTCTGAGTCGAAAATCGTAATACTAAAATATTGGATTGGTCTTCGTGACCTCTCATAATCCGTAGATAAGAAACAAGTTTTTTGAGGTAAAGTACATTTTCTGTTTAAAATACGTGAAGTATCATCTAGGAAAGTTGAATGTCGACTTATTTTTATGAAACCATGTGTACTAGATGAAGTACTTTTGTGGTAACACAGTTTCACAAGTCAGCCGATATTTTTGACATTTTGCATGAGGCCATAATTTTATATTTTGAACAACTTTCCTTAAAGATGCTTTCACATATTTGAAATAAAAAATGCACTGTACCTGAAAAAAACGTTTTTTATCTACTGTTTGTTAGGGCTCACAAAGACCAATCCAACATTTTTTTATTACGATTTTCGACTCCGAATTTTATTACCAACATTGCCACGTGTAGTTCTTCCAGCAATTTATACACACTCTGTATATTAGTAATATTCATATCAAACTGTTTTAAACGATTAAATATGACATCTTTGAGGTACTCCCCTAAAGTTCAAACTTTTATTGTTGTTTTCCCAACACTATTAATATTAATTAATTACCTGTGTGTGGTTTTTTAAGTTCAACCAATTTTAAAGTCTTAAAAATTATTTTTGAGTTTTTAACATATTGGATATTAATTCCCAGAAAACAGCAATCCAGTCTGGTAGCAGCATCAACTTTTTTTTTCTAATGTTTTGTGCTTCATCTGACCTTAACCATTTTACCCATTCAGAAGATTATTCTGATTTCTTATGTAGGTACACTTGGTTTTGTTGAAAGCGACTTCACCTAATTTTTTTAATAATAATAATAATAATAATAAATTGTCTTTTATTTCCACAAAAACCAAAATTATCCATACATATAAGAAAAGTAACTTCATATAAAGTTTGCGGAAATGAAGGCGCGGTTCGGCATAGCATCAAGATGCGTCGCCGTTCTTCCACCTAACCTTAAAAGAAACAAAGAAAAAAAAAGCAAAAAACGAAAACAAACAATTCCTAATACAGTTGTAACATAATGTATCTTCAATAATGAGCAGATACCACACGTAGAACTAATCCAGCTCACTGCTTCGAGATTAAAAATGATTTAAATTTTTTTTTTAAATGACGCATGCTGTAGAGTTTTCTGGGAGCGGGTTAATTTATTATATATATGAACAATTTGATAGGAGTAAGAGCTTTTAAATTTCTGTGTTCTATGTTCTGGAATAGACAGACAATCCTTCCTGCGAATATTAATGTTGTGTACATCAGATCGAAATGTAATCTTATTATATAAATAAGACGGACATTTCGTCGAAACGACTTTATGAAATAGACAGGCTGAATGTAACAAACGTCGATTACGAATATTCAGCCAACCAGCAGTTTGCAATTTATGTGATACTCTTTGGTATTTTCGTATACCATAAATGTATCTTAGGCATGCGTTTTGCAATTTCTGTAATCTGTTTGTATCATCCACTCCCAGACATGGTCCATACACAACATCACAGTAGTTTATGCGCGAAAGCACCAGAGATTCACATAGATTTTTTTTTACATTTGTACTTAAGACCTGTCGGTGAGGATAAATACTTTTCAAGATAGCGTAAGATGACTTAAGAATATTTGTCACCTGTTGTCTGAATCGTAAAGAAGAGTCAATTGTAAGACCCAGATTTTTGATCACTTCTACGGGTTTAATCAATTTTCCTTTGATATCAGTGTGAATAAATGGCAATGAATCACTAATACACCTGGCTGGTCCAAACACTATCACAGACGTTTTACAAGCATTTATTATCAACGAATGCTTTTCAGCTTCTCTAATGATACTGCTAATATCTTCATTTACACGATCATTAGCCATAGCTGCCTCATTCGAGCTAAACGAGATATAAATTTGTGTGTCATCTGCATATTGATGTGATTTGCAAAACTTTAAAGTTTTTGTGAAATTTATGGTATATATAGTATAAAATAGTGGTCCCAGTATTGATCCTTGGGGTACACCTCTCTCAAGTATAGCCGAGTTTGACAGCATAGTACCTAACTTTACACATTGCGTTCTATTATCCATGTACGTTTGCAATAGTCGCACTGCACACTCATCGAAGCCTATGTATTTTAGTACAGCAACAAATATGTCGTGGTTCAATGTGTCAAACGCTTTACTATAGTCAAGCAAGACGAGTATTGTGGCTTTATTCATGTCACTAGCTGTAAGAATATCGTCTGTTATATTAAGTAGGGCAGTAGCACAACTATATCCAGGTCTAAAACCAGACTGGGTTTCTGGGAGAATGTTATGACATGAGAGAAAGTCCCTAATTTGAATATCAATGACCTTTTCAATTACTTTTGATAATACTGGTAAAATACTAATCGGCCGAAGATCTTTAAATTCATTAGGTTTACTAATTTTAGGTACTGGAACCACTATTGCTTTTTTCCACGAGTCAGGAAAGACTCCTTTGTTTAAACAAAAATTCACAATGTGCCTAAGGTAAGGCAAGATATGCGGACAACACAGTTTTATCGCGTTTATATTAAGATTGTCAATCCCAGAAGCGTTCGACTTGATAGAACTAATAATTTTCATGACACATTCTTCGTCGATTTCTTTAAAACTAAATGAAACATTTGCGTCGACTAATCTATTGTCATTATAGAATTCTAAAATAGAGCTCATATCAGAGGCAACTTTTGGAACTGAATTTATAAAAAAGTCATTAATACTATTTGGCTCAGCCAAATGCTTCGGCACTTCCGGTTGAATTTTGGTGTGTATGTTGTACTTATATAATTTTTTCCACAAAGTTTTGCTATCCGCGACATTTAAGTTAGAGTCTAAAAAAGCCTTTTTTTCGTTTATGATAGCTTGTTTTGTGAAGTTGCGCAACTGCTTATAATAGTCCCAATGCAAAGGATTTCGGGTCTTTTTAAATTTTCGTAAAGCTTTATCTTTTAGTGATATCATTAATTTAATATTTTCAGTTAGCCAAGGTGCGTAACTTTTTGTATGTCTGGAAGTTACAAAAGGAGCATGTTGATCTAACACAAGATTTATTTGTGAAGTAAAATAATCCACTTTTTCATTTACATTATTCATATCAAATATTTCATAAAACGGCAATTGCTGCAGATCTGCGAGGAATAAGTCAGAATCAAAATTTTTAAACGAACGATAAGTAGAAAATCGCGCTTTTGGCTTATTAGTTACGAAAGATAGATTACAATACACTAATTCATGATCTAAAATATTTAAATTAACGGTACCACTATTAACTACACTATTTTTATCGGAAGTAATTATTAAATCTAACAGTGAAGATGTAGTTTTAGTGATTCTTGTAGGTACATTGATTACTTGTGTTAGGTTATAACTATCAATTAAGGATTCCATTTGATTTACTGAACAACTGTCTTGATTTAATAGATTAACGTTAAAATCTCCCATACAAAATAAAGAATCACAATCTGGTACTATCGCGGACAAAGTACTGTCAAATTCGCTTAGAAAATCGTTAAAATTTGAATTAGGAGCTCTGTAAACTACTCCAAAAACACAAGTTTTTGTATTAATTTTAACTCTAAACCATAACTGCTCAATTAAATTAGATGTAATTATAATATTAATGCTTAAATTATCTTGTACATAAAAAGCTACACCTCCACCTCTACCATAATCACGATCTTTACGAAGTATTTGATAACCTGGAAGATGCACGTTTTCATCTCGTACATTCTGCATTAGCCATGTTTCGCTGATAGCGATTACATTGTATATATCATTTTCAAAATAAGTTTTCAAATCCGAAATATTTCTCAGCAGCGAGCGGGCATTCACATGTGCTATCCTGAAATCATTCATTGGTTGGTATCATAATAATCTCAAATAATTATTAACTTAGTTTTACAACAAAGAAAATAAATAAAAAGTAGTACAAAAAAAAAGGTAAGTATGCGAATAATTAGTAAAAGAAAAAACACGAAATAAACTTTGTCGTGCATCCCACAGAGAATTCCTTTAAATAACTAAACGGCACTTAATTTGTCGAAGTCTTTCGATGTTCTAATTATAGTTTTCTTATTTTTGTGTCGGAAATAAATGTTACCGTCTAATGTCCACGCGTTTTTATATCCGTACTTCTCAATAACACTATTCAGTAAAGATAACCGAGTTTTCGTAAGGTCTTCACGAATACTAATGCCACTGGACTTCAAAAGCTTTTTATTTTGAAAAACTAACCGGCGCTGTTGATAACTTACAAATTTTACCAATATCGGCCTTGGTTTGCGGTCATTCAGGTTTTGCACATTAGTATTAGGATTCTTACCGGAACGATGGCATCTATCAATGTGATTGTTTGAAATATCCGTTAGCTGAAGGTTGTTGTTGATTACATCCAGTACTTTGCTTTCAACTTCCTCGTTCTCGGATTCCTTCACTCCATAAATACGCAGGCATGATCTTCTGGAATATTGCTCTAGGGCATCTAATTTAGAGAGCAGATCGTCGTTTACTTCTTCTAAATTAGTAATTTTGTCCATCAGAGGCTTTGTTATATCACTAATTTGTTTCTCTAATTTCGAAAAAATTTTATCAGCCAAGATGGTCACATATTTTTCATCAGAAAGCATAGCCCTGTTTGTCATTTCAATAATTTCGCCAATTTCTTCTTTCTGAGATTTTGTTAACACACCCATTGTTATATAGTTTCAAACGTTATTATTGATAAGACAGTTGCAATATCAAGTACTCCACGACTCGACGTTTAATAAAATTAATACAATTCGCAGCGGGACACACTAGCACAACTACTCGCCACAACTGCACATTGCAATGTATATTTGTTGTAAATTGTTACACCATGTGGACTATTATATGTTTGTTATTCTTCTTTGAAAATCGTCGAACCTCAACTGTCGGCGTACTTCCAGCATATGTAGACAAAAGATTTACTAATTTATTATCATACCATGAAGTAACAGATATTTTTGTGCCATCAATTGTGGCGACTTTTTCCAGCATCGCTCCACGGCCTTTCTATTTTAGTTCACTCTCTTTTGGCATATTGCTATTTGGAACTCTGTTTATTCTAACCGTTCCGAGCGCTAACATACCGTTTTGTGCCAAGTAAATTTCTAATGGGACGCTATTGAACCAGTTATCAAAAAACAGTTTGTGATTTATGTGCCTTGGAACAGTTTGTGTTAGCCGAAGAACTACGTTTGAACTCATCCCCAGATCAGAAAAACCATTGGGGACAATATTGGTTTGATTTCCTGCTAAAATTTCATAATCGTAAGAAAATCCGCTGACACCACTAAGAACAAACGCCTTATATCCTCATTTGTGAGGTTTTTTGAGATTATATTGTTTTAGGCTCGAACGCACTTTCGTAGGAATAATCTGTTCGTCTATAGCCAAATACTCTTCTTTTGGAACTTTGATTAGTTGCTCCCTTAGTTTACTGAGAACAGATCGTATTTGGAAGAGTTTATCATGACCAGGATTGCCGGCTGGAACAGCGTTGTCATTATTCGCAAAATGCAAAAACCGTTTGATTTCTTCCCATCTGTTGCATGACATAACATCTGAGATCAAGCGGTGATGCAGGTTCTGGTTCCAATAACTTCTAGAATTAGGTAATTGCACTATTGACATATAAATACTCGTCCCTATAAACTGTTCGAGCTCCTTTCCCGTAAGATCCAAAGGTTTTTGTGGTCTCGTTTGAGTTGTATATAATTTACTTTGGTAAGCTATATCTTGAATCATTTCATTTGTTAGAAAAAATTTGAAAAATGCGTAAGGAGAGTCTGAGTTTTCCAGTTGAGGTGGCATGCCAGCAGAACCAAGAAATTTTAAGTCCTCATCCGATGTGACTAAATTACCCCGCTGCCAGGTAGGATGATTCTTGTTTCTATTTTTCTTTAGTTTACGTATCCGTTCAAGAAGAGGTGTATCGTCGTCGCCATCGGAGCTGCTTTCTAAATCAGTTTCTAGAATAATATGTGATTGATTATCCTCCATATCATTTTCGTCTTTGTAGTTAGACTCTGTAGCTAATATAACAGGTTCCCCATCTTCTGAAAGCCTCTCGTCCTCACTACCATCTGGTATTCCATGGGCACCTATCTGCTGGCACCATAAAACTGTTTTGGATCCATTTTCTGAAATAAACGACGAAATAAAATGCATATTGTGCCATATATGTCCTCGAGAGTTTTGACGAATGTGCATACTGTTCTAAATATGGCACAAGAATATTTCTCATCAAAAACAGCAAAAAAAAATAAAGAATTACTTGGGTCTACTTACAGAAATCCCTTCGAGAAGGTCTAGCCTTTACGTGGATATTTTTTTCGAAGCCAAAACAGCCACAGAAACTCAAATGAAGGTGGATCAAAATTCACAAATTCTGCTAACACCTGTTCAAACGGCGGTCATGTGCAAATTTGTATGAAACTTCACCAAGCTGCGTAGATATGTCGCTACACTACTAGTGCTATGAAATATGGTCCATATTATGACCACTATGCATAAATAGTTTGGCATGCGGCTTTATTTAATAACGGTTATATGTGAAAATATTAATTGTGCCAAATATGACTCATGGTGCGGTAAGGGGTTAACAAAAATATGGATTTTGTAAATAGAAATTTAATTTTTTAATTTAAATACAAGTGATTAACTTACTGTACTTTACTGTGCTTTATTGTATCTAGACTGCCTTGAGAAAGTGTAGCAATTCATCCAAGACATTTGGTTTAGACATCAGATCACTCTTATTATTCATATTAATTGAGAAATTGTTGCACTAGCGATGTTGCCAGATTTATTCTTATTAAATTCGAAATATTTCGAAAAATACGGCTCAAGAAATTTTTTAAATATTTTTCCAGGGTTCACTAGGCATCCCCAAGTAACGCACGGTAGAGTTAATCCTCCATTTTTGGACACCCTGTATAGGCCATTATTACCTTTAATACTCATTTTATTAAGAAATTGCAATTCTATTTTTTCTTTTATTGTAAATAATAATTTATTAGTTACCTTTGTTAAAAACGTTTTTTAAATAATTATTGATAAAAATAACAAACAAAACCTAATAAAAATATTTGACTACATTCGCGTTTCAAAGCCGCCAATGAATTGTTGCACATAGTAACACTGAAATGATTACTTGCAGAAGTTTCAAACGCATTCTTAAACTTCTATACAAACAAGATAATAACTTTTTTGGAATCGGCAGTAAAGAACAGGGAAATAGTCATTAAAATGCGAGAAATCGGCAATGAAGTAGGTAATCCATTGTTTTACGATTTTTTGTAGGTGGCGGGACAACAGGTAAACGTTAACCGACGTTAAATAACCTACAAAAGTTGATTAAAATGTCGTAATTTCATTATTTCTCGATTTAAAAAAAAACATAATGTACCCCTTGTTACTGAAGTTCTTTTTTATCCCTCATGTGGTTTTCTGCCTTGGGCCTACGGGCCTACGCAACTAAATCCACATTCGTGATAAAAATATAACTCCAGTGCATTGGTCTACAAATTACTAATAAACAATGGCTACTAAATTACGTTATTACAATAATTAATCAAGTACTTATCCTAAACTCAAACATATTGCGCAACGGTATTAATATTCTGACAAGTGCACTGGAAAGGTATTACAGAATGGAAATGTGAGGTAATCCATTCAATAATGACTAATAGCCATAAAAGCGTTAATCAAGCGGCGATGTTTTCTACAAAGAAAACCGCAGGTGGCAAAACATCGCAAGTGGTTAAAAGTGATGTGTTTTGTCTATTAATTTTTACCATTAAAGCGAAAGCTGTCTTGAAATATTGTTCGACGTTTTCTGAAAATAATGGAGGCCAATGTCAATTTATTGAGAATCAAAAATCTAAAAGGCTGCGAAATATAAACTCGATTTTTAACATGATTTATTTTTAAAGCAGTTTAAATAGTCAGTTAATAAACTTTTTTCTTCGACCGTGTCAAAAGTGACAACTGTTTACAAAAGTTTCAAGTGTTAAAACCGACTATTATACAACTTTTAATTTAATTAAAATGGCACGATTTTCCGTAAATTTAGTCAATATAAGCTAGAATATCTAATACAATGTGAAATAAAACGTGTTACCACACTAAATTTTTATATTTCTGTCACGATCGTAGAAATAATAATGTATGGAACACGAGTTAAATGTGTGCTTATAGAACTCAGCATGTTGTCTAACGCGGCTGCGCCTTGTAGAAAAATTCATATCTCGTGCCACAAACACGCACTTTTTGCTCTCGATACATAAATAGCTATTACTATCAAATTTGTATATTGTTTAAATAATAGAGAACCGTTCTATAAATTCAGTCTTACATTGAAACGCATTTTTCGAAAAAGTTTAAACAAAATGTGACCAGGATTTTTCGCAATTTCAACGTTTTATGCTTGTTTCGTCAAGAGAATTACTCATTGTATCAATACTGATTATTTATATACTTTTTTGTGCTCACACAGGATGTGTCTGAAAAATGTCAGAAGTGTACTTTTTTAACCATTTTACGTAAAAAAGACTATTTGTAAATATAGCTTTTGTAAAATAAAACCTCGGTTTTAAGTTGTGTCGAGAATAAAATTTGCTTGCCTATTCGTTGTGTAGGTTACTAGTCTAAGCAGTTTGTTTTAAACTCAAATTATTCAGTTTTGCTCTATGTATATATTTCTATTTAAATTAGTCGGAGTAACGATAAGTTCCATAGCTTCTTCCAGATAGTATGAGTTACTAGCTATTTAACCCCCATTTATAGTTGTGCCACTGCTGATTTTCCGATACTTCATGTTCTTTATAATTGTTCTATATACAATGTTTGATCAGTTTTTTCAATGTATATACTATAATCAGAAGTCAAATTGGTCAATTGGCGAAATTACTTTGGCCAATGCTGCAATTGAGCACATTAATTCGGCAATTGGACGAATTTAGGTTTTATAGTACCCGGATTCTGGAGGTACATTGTAACATATAGAAAGTTTCTAACTCCCCTTAGCGTTTTGCCTCTGATCGGCAGGTTTCTTATAAAACAGCGTGTCGAAATCCTCAAAATGTTTAAATTTATTTAAAAGAAGGAGAGTTGGAGAAGATTTAAAATTAGCTAACACGCTTTTATGAAATGATGGGAGTTTGACATTTTTGACATCTTATAAAATTACGTTGGCTAATTTCAAGACTTTTGTTAACCGTCTGCTGTTTTACTAAAAATTCAGTGACTCTCAAAACTTGCCTATAATTCTTCGAGCTGTTAAAAAAACCAAAAAATGTGAGGTAAAAGCCACATCCGTCTAACTAACTGATTCTAGCATCTAATGGAGCATAAAAGCACACGAAATACACATCAGCTTTACAAATGTCCCCATTTAAGAGATAATATAACGCTCACAATGCATAAGATCCCTATACAGTTTACGCATTAATAAGTGAAAACACCATGGTGTTATCGTTTTCCAACTTTTAATGGTAATTTACGATACAAGTGCGTAAAGCTATTCTTTAGTCACGGGTGGGGCAAAGTTAAAACACCAGTGAGCGGTAAATATAAAAAAAAATGTTAATTAGGATTACTAGCAACCGGTCGTAATTTTTCGTGGTAAAAAATTTTAAAACAAGTTGTTACTGACGACGTGTCTAATGAAATCATTTTAAACACGTTGCTACGGTCGACGTGAATTAATGAGAACATGTTATTAAACCGTCGTTCTACAAACTTAAAACTGCCAACTAAAAGTCAATTTTACACATTCTCGTAGATAAGAGCCGAAGGTGTTTCGTGAGACAGCAAAAGTATTTTTGTTAATTCACATTCGTCTCGTGGTATTATTACTGACAATTCATTGACATTCGTTTTAATAAGAAAGCGTGGTGGGACACAAATATTGCACCGTATTATTATATCACGTAGAAGCCGCGTAGCGCAGTTGGGTAGACGCTAGGCTTGCATTAAGCAAGTCTTCGGTTCGAATCCCGGAATTTTTCCGCAGCTTTGACGATTGGAATCAGGCTCGGTGAAACCATTCCCAGTTGGGCACCAAATTAACTGTGCTTTACCCAGAACCACAGATCTAAGAGAAAGAGTAACAATGTCAACACATCACAAAGACACACACCTCCCACAATGGTTGCTGTGCAAGCACAACAGACGCGCTCCAACTTTGTATCCCGAATCCGGAGCAAGTTGAGCATTGGACAGCCAGATGCAAGCGCATAAAGCACCAGCGTCTACACCGCAAGGTAAAATGAGGTTATCGATAATACATACACATACATATATTATTTTTTCTACTCATGACATTGATATCAGTCATTTTGACATTGATTCCGGTGGTTGAAGTTGCATTTCAACCACTAGAGATTGAAATGCTCGGACTACCGGAATTTCAAACTGTTTGACATTCAATTGATGACAAGAGAAATGTCACTTTATGTTTATTTTTTTCTAAAGTGCATTAATTCGTTAAAATGAGTGAAAATTCGTAGAAAAAATAGTATATGTAACTCGTGGCTGATAAAATTTCAACGTCTCGAGTTACTTTTTTCAACTCGCTTCGCTCGTTGAAAAAAACCACTCTCAACGTTGAAATTTTATTTCAACCACTTGTCCCATAATATACTAATATCACATCGCATACACGCCATTCGATCTGATTTTTAACTTTAAAATACATTTTAAAATGTCTAATACTTGTAGAGTAAGGGAAGGATACACGCTTTATTTGCAGTTTTAACAGTGTTACGTTGTTGTTAGTTCTTATACTCTGAGAAACTGCATTGTTCATCCAAACATCAGGAAGCTAGTCATTTCGACAGTCCAAAGTAAATATCCTTCCAATCATACAACAGGTTCTGAATTTGAAGTTTGAATTAGCCGAGAGGGAACTCACGTCTGAATAGAACGATTCGTTGAGTTACAACCTTTAGGGGTATTTAATGGAGACAGTTTTTGTGGAAACACCGCAGGCCTGACATGCACTATCGCAACAAGATTTGAAACTATTGTTAAGCTGGAACTTTCTTCATCATTTTAAGTGCATATTTTACAATATTTGAAAAGCTTATTCAAAAATATGCTAAGAAACAAAATTAAAATTTAATGTTCAGTGGCAGTAAGGTATAAAAACGAATTTCCTACAAACATACGAACGCGTTAATTTTTATGAAAGAGAGAGTAGCGGGAAACTATAAAAAATGTCCTATTTCAATTCCATTTGTTAAACTTAATTGCAACAATATTTAAATTATGCTGGAGAACATTTTTAAACTGACGATTATTCTGTCAATTAAATAAATCGTGCAAATGTTGCAACGGCTGGTTATAATTTTCGTTCAAACATAATTCAACACTGTACATTATTTATTAACTTAACGTTCTTTTTGCAATATTAAATTATTGACGGTCAGAATTTTGAGCAAAATTAACTTGAACTGTGGATTAAATTTCAGTTAGCACGTAAATAATCCAACAATATTTCTATAAATTCTTACCTCAAGTAGTTCTCCACTCAACTCTTTTTGATATGCTAAAAATATTTTATTAGCAAAAGTAAAAGAGTTACCGATATTTTTCTTGAAATTTAAAAATAACGTTTACCGCTAAATACCATTGTAACGGGTAAGAAGATAATTTTCGTTTCAAAACATTTAGCTATTTAATTATGGCAGAATGCACCACTGAACGCTCGAAAAAACAGTAGCGATAAAATAAACTGATAATAATTGTGCAACACTTCAATGTAAGCCGAATAGCGAGCTGCAAATACCCAAAACAGTCCCGTAATGAAAAGCGTTCAACGGGCCGGCTAAGCTATTCCGCAGAAGAATCAGTTAACATACATTGATCAAAACCAATTCCCGCCACCAACTTGATCGTTCAATAGCTGGCAAATCTAAGTTGCAATATTAACCGCTGTTATGGTAATCTTAACTTACAATAAAGGGAATACTTCAAAATTATAATTATCAGACGCAGGGTCTTTGATAAGCTAAAACCTATTATAGTAAGAACAAGACATAGATGCGACGCAATTAAAGCGACATTTATTTTCAACAGCAGGTAAAGAACATATACCATGCGTTCTTTTTAAAAGTATACATAGGGAATACTCGTATGTATACTAAAAACAAACATTAACTTATTTTTTGCCACAGCATGTTATTTGCTTTAAATTAAAACTCTTAAAATTGAAGTTTGCCTGCATATAGAGTAAAACAATAAAAAAAGTGAAGTTTTCTTTTTAGTATACATACGAGTATCCTCTATGTATACTTTAAAAAAAAACGCATGGTACATGTAAAAAGGCAGTTTCCCATACCTAAATTAGATATTGTATCTAGTATTTAAATAAAACGTACGTATGTACGTAATTCTGTCAAACTCAACACTAACCCCGCGGCGTGTACACGCTGCGTTTACAGAATCACGTATGTAATTAATAATTTAAAATGTAAGTTCAACGCACAAATAAACAAAGCCCAATGTATGCAGAAATACACATATCAATCACTATCGTCAGTATATATACTAGCGACTAGGTCTAGACCTACACCAAGATGCCCAATTCCATAATAAAATCCTAAAATCAATCCACAAAGAAGAGCCTTCAGGAATAATCCAAGAGCCTTCCATATAAAATTGAGCAAATCTTCTAACACGGAGATATAAAAATACATCAATATGTAAATCTATAACACCAAAAAGAAAAAACCCTAAAACAATAAAACACCATTAGGGTCCAGGCGAGGAATGCCTACAAACTACTCACTTCTGACGTAAATCGGCCCAACGTTCTCTCTTCAGTACTACGTAGCATAATCAGGAGGTGCAGACTTATAAAAAAACATCTAAAAATGGGATGACAATTCCGTAAGAACCAATGCCCTACAACTGTTGAACGTCCGAGCTTACCCTAAAAACCTGCAATCTCCAGTAGATCCATCAGCCGATATATTTTCGAGATTCTATTGTACAGGCGCAGGCGCCTAAATAAACGAGCCCTCCAGCCGCTCGCAGTCGAGGTCACAGTGAGAGGTTGAGCGCTCGGTAGAGAGTTCGACTCCCGGTCTAGGCGATCAGCTTCTCACTTAGTTAAGGCATGATAATTTAAGTGACGCCCGCACCCCCTTGATATAATGCGAAAAGCGGTTTCGGAGGGGAAACGGTAGAAAAAACTGAATAAAAAAGATTCTATTGTACAACTAGCAGTTAGAAAAGGAAAAAATGCAGAGATGCAATCTCTCGTAACGGGTCCCACGCAGTCTTTAAAAATGTCGATGTATTGTTTTTATTTTGCTATAGCCAGAAGTTGTTTATTTGAAAACCAAAACAAAATAAGCTAATATGCAATTTTAACAACATTGTGTGACGAAATGACACTAGAATAGCTGAACTCCAACGGAAGTTACTAAGTGACCGTACTAAATTTCAAGGCAACCAATCGCATAGTTTTATGAAATAGAGCAGACAATATGTCAAATCCCCAAAATGCGTCTTATCAGCTAAGACAATACGAACATCACGCGCAAAATCAACTGGTGAGCACGGACTGAGAAGTAGTGTCACTTGTGAGGTACAAGAGACATCGCCAACGTCATATTATCATTCAACGTGATGTTCTTTCAATATAAAGAATGGATCGAGGGCTTACCATACTACTTACGATCTAAAATACTTAATAAACTGCAGATTGCAGAAATGATATTTTTAAAATTGGCCAAAGGGTGCCTTAGGAGGGATAAAATACTTTACAAGACGACGTAGAAAGAAAGTTAGTACAGAATATATTCAAACACAATTTATTTTATTATTACTTTGCGAGTCCGTAATTGGATATAAGAATATAAATTTCTCTCCGACTCGGATGAGCTGGCTGAATTTTAAGCATATCACCTGGGGGATAGAGCTTTATTGTTATTGATTTTGCAGACCTTAGAAATTAGAGCTGTTATATAACGGTGCATACGCGTACCTTTAGACGTAACATATGCGTGCGTGCGTTAGTGTAAATTAAATTAGTACATAAAGTACTTTTGTTAGAACATATTGTTTCTAAAATAGTATATTATGTTATTAGGAGCAAGCTCGGCAGATAAACCGTCCAGCCACGCCACATAAGAATACTTTTGCTCCGAATAACATATACTATTTTTTCTTCAAACGTTTTTATAACAAATTATTTACAACTTTGTGAACAAAATTCGAAGAAAATTACTTGATCTCCTCAGCGGCAGATAATATTATCTGCCGCTGACGAGCGGCAGATAAAGTTGTCAGCGGCAGATAATAACTCTATCTGCCGCTCGTCAATGGCAGATAATATTATCTGCCGCTTGGCAATAAAGTGACAGTTTAGCATCATCAATCCAGCAGTATAATGCCATATTTTACTGCCGTTTGAAGAAAATAGCTATTTAAGTAACAAGGAATGTAAGGACCTATTAACATTTAATGTAGGCAAGTACAAGCCAAGGCAAAGCCGCGGCTTGTTGCCTGCCGAAAATGTTAATAGACGATACATTCCGAGTTATCTTATTATATTTTTCCCGCTGCTTATCGAAATTTTCCTAGATTTTTAAAAAATCGTTTGGTTTGTCACCTGTCACCAGGATTAATTTTCGTGAGTCGTGTTACCTGTGAGTGTCACATGTCATATAAAAACTTGCAATTATAAACAAAACGTCTAAGTCTGCATCTTGCGTTGCTAATTTTATTATCCTAGGAATTTAATAATAATATTAAGTTCCGTTGTCAAGGCAAAGCAGCAAACAAATATAATCATCGACTTACACGTTTTGTTACTAAGGCTGTATCACTGACTTAAAGTACGTTTTTTTCCTATAAAAATTTTGAAGGTCAAAGAATATAGGGTTTATGTTGGCATTACTTGGATTCCTTTAAAAAATATATGTTGGTAGAATTTGTTTTAGTAACTTTTTAGAACAAAAAGTTGGTGGGAAATTTAAAACCTGGCATTAAAGGAGTTTTGGTTTTAGGTAATCTTTCGAAAACTTCTTCTGGCATGTTAGGCTGCAGATCCAATAGTTCCTCTGCACACTACAGAATTGCTTTTTTACATTTAATTTTAAAAGATTCCGTTTTTTACCCATATTCATTTTCAAAAAAGAAAAGCTGACAATTTAATTTTAAATGGCAAAATGGCACAAGTCGTTTATAGAAAAAAATGACGAAAATAAATTTTCTAATAATTTAAAAAAATCAGTTTTGCCAATTTTATCTTGACCTTGAAAGTTTTTATAGGAAAAAACGTACTTTAAGTCAGTGATACAGCCTTAGTAACAAAACGTGTAAGTCGATGATTATATTTGTTTGCTGCTTTGCCTTGACAACGGAACTTAATATTATTATTAAATAAACGGGGCTGCGCGCGCTATTGCGCGGTCTATTCTATTCAATTTACCACCAGTTTTAGGCTTAGACCAAAGAAGGAAGCTCCCGGGACTTCGCCCCTCTTCAAGGGGGCTTCGACCCTCTCCAAGGAGGCCCTCGGAAAACCGCCCCTCTCCAAGGGGGTTCACTGGGCTCCGCCCCTCTCCAAGGGGCCCTAGGTGGTCAGCCCCTCTCCAAGGGGGCCCTCGCGGCTCCAGGGGTTTCGCCCTTCTCTAAAAGGGCCCACGGGGCTCCAGGAGTTCCGCCCCTCTCTAAGGGGGCCTTTGGGGTTTCGGGGACTCCGCCCCCCTCCAAAGGGGCCCTTGGGACTCCGCTTCTCTTCAAGGGGGTCCTCGGGACTTCGCCCCTCTCCAAGGGGGCCCTTGGGACTCCGCCCCTCTCCAAAGGGGCCCTCGGGGCTTCGCCCTTCTCCAAGGGGGCCCTTGGCGCTTGCCACCTCTCCAAGGGGGCCCCCGGGACTTCGCCCTTCTCCAAGGGAGCCATCGGGTCTCCGCCCCTCTCCAAGGGGCCCTTGGGACTCCGCTTCTCTTCAAGGGGGCCTTCGGGACTTCGCCCCTCTCCAAGGGGGCCCTTGGGACTTCGCCCCTCTCCAAGGGGCGCTTGGGACTCCGCTTCTCTTTAAGGGGGCCTTCGGGACTTCGCCCCTCTCCAAGGGGGGCCCGGGGCTTCGCCCCTCTCCAAGGGGGCTCACGGGGCTCCGCCCCTCTCCAAGGGGGCCCTTAGCGCTCGGCACCTCTCCAAGGGGGGCCCCCGGGACTTCGCCCTTCTCCAAGGGAGCCATCGGGGCTCCGCTCCTCTTCAAGGGGCCCTGGGGGCTCCGCCCCTCTCCAGGGGGACACTCGGGGCTCCGTCCCGGTCGCGAAATTGAGGCGACGGTGAAATGCATGTAAACGCAAATGGGGGACATCGCGTCTGCAATTGTCGTGACACACACGTTTGGATCGTTCTCCTTTATTTATATGATTCCTAGGATAATAAAATTAGCAACGCAAAAGGTGTTTTAGATGCCGTGACAATGAAGTGGCAGTTTAGCATCATCAATCAAGCAGTATAATGTCACATTTTACTGCCGTTAGAAGAAAATAGTAATTTGTTTCACAAGGCCAGAAACTGAATTTTTGCGAGTGCGAGTACGGTTTGAGGGCAGAAGCCGAAGGCCGAGGCCCTCAAGTACGAGCACTCGCAAAACAGTTTCTGGACATGTGAAACACAAAATTTTTTAGGCCGACAAAAAAATATATAAATTAAAAGAAAATGGTAATTTGTTGTCTAAATATCCGGCTAGATAATTTATTTTTCTACTGTTGGCAATACATACCTATCGAACAATGTAAGGATTCGAATTTAAAATTGAAAATCAAGTATCTAGTAGGTATTGGTTTTGACATTTATATTTATGAATTTTGATGCCATAAGTAATCGATGCACAATAAGTACTATTGGTACCACAAAAAACTAGGACAACTTCGAAATCCATTAGCCATGCATTTTTATTGTTTTAGTTGATTAAATGATCTTAAGAAACTGTCATATGACAGGTTGGAATTATTTATATGTCATAAAATTTTAATATCAAAAGCTATAATATAAAATAGTTATAAAACTAAATCAACGTGCAATTTGCTGAATAGTTACACAGTTTTCTAAGCAAGCATTAATCCTAGCTTTTGAAACTGAACTTACTTTAGGCATTATTGACAGTGACGTTTTGAAATAATTTGGAAGTTAATCACATCTCAGTTGCCAATTAAAAATGCAGATTCACACACCTAAAAGAACGTTGTCCTAGTTTTTTTTTGTAGCAATAGTACAAGAAAATGGATGATAATATACCAGAACATATTAAACAAGCAGCTGAAACTGCTATTCAAAACTTACTACCTGAAAAGTCGTATAACTGGTGAGACTGACATCATTATGACAGCAGACTCAGGATTCAGTGCTACCAACCGATTTTAAAATTTCAAAATTTAAATTACACCAGCTGTCATTTTCATGCCTAGACATGCAAAAAGGGTGTTTCTAGCCGATTTAGACTAATGCAAAATCAGTGTTTCTGGACGGAGGCCTAAAAATAATATTTCAGTTGTTTTGTTCTCTTGCAAACTTCGATCTGTAAGGTTCATAGTTATGTGGCCTGATAAAAATGTAAGAAAGCGACACATAATGAAGTTGCACAGCGCTTCTCTTAAAGACACTGCAAGTGCAGATTTTGGAAAGGAAATTGACGTTTTAAAATACTACAAACTCATGGAATTATTACCTTACGTGCAGGTGAAAAATAATGCATCGACAGGGAGATCAAAAATAAACTTGTTCGCGGGAGCCATTGAAAACAATCAAACTTGCCTAATCTGTAGCATGCTTTTTGCTGACATAGAATTGTCAAATTTCTTTGAAGTTTCAAAATTTACTTTCAACATCTTGTTTGACTGATCCCATTGTTATTTTAATGTTACTTATCAATTTTTGTGTAGCTGATTAGACTGTCTTAAAGTCAGATGAGCTAATAATTCAGTTAATTGCAGTTCTATAAAGTGCAGTGTAGGCAATAGTTTTCATGGGCTGTCAAGATCAAATTTATTTTTGATCTCTCTGTATTACAAACACTCAGAATACGATCACATGGGAGTCTATAATCCTATCCAATTTACATAAATTGAAAATTATGAAATTTGTGTTTCTACCAGGAACAACTATTGTGGGCAATCCTGAAAGATCCTAATACTAGACTGTTGTCTTGTTTCGGGGTCATGATTGTATATCCAGGATTCATCACCTGTCACGATGTATGACACCTGCAATGACCTATAGCAATGTTAGACGTTTTTATGCAATTTGAAGTCAATTAAAAATGCAAGATGGCTGCTCGGTGCATATTGAATACTTTTTTCAAATGGGAAAG
>OW679200.1:146890477-147073835 GCA_940337035.1 Agriotes lineatus
CGGGAATCGAACCCGGGCCGCCCGCGTGACAGGCGAGCACTCTACCCCAGCACCAACCTGGTTGTTTGAATTAATGAGCCCCTATAATCGACTCATATGAAGATCAGGCATTCACCGAGCTAATAACAACGGCGACAGCAGCTGTCACACTATAGCCCACGGCGACAAGCCTTCGACCGCTAGCTAGAGGATTTAATTAAATTAAAACTTTTTCGTACTTTTTTTGTAATTAAAAACCGGCCTACGATCTAAGTCTCAAAATTAGCAAATTTTAAGCCATCATACAACTAATCGGTCCAGTATCTTCGGTGGAGATGGCAAACAAACATAGAAACAAACAAACAAAGAAAGAAAGAGAGCAACGATGTTATGTTATAGGATTTCTCTTAAATTAGCGAACCGAAGCGTAGCTTGGATGATTCACTAGTTTTAGCATAATTGTTTAGTTGACGTTGAATTTTTAAAATGACACAACGTGCAACAATTCGTTCGTTATTAAAGAAACGTGTTTTTCACTTATGTGTTAAATTGACGGATACAATAGCAAGTAGAGCTATAATAAAAAAAAAGCGTGTGTGTAGGAATTGGTTGTCTTGGGCCTCGGTCTCGCATTAATTTAGGAGGCCGTGATAAATGACCACACAATTCTATACGTGAACGCAACTGTGCAGTTCGAATTCTCAGACATGCGCAAGAAACGCGTAGTACTCAGAGTGAGACTTGGCGCCGTAATGTTTTCGGCCGTTTCCAGGCCCTACTAGTAATATATGTATTGCAGTGATAGCATTACGTTGGGCGCCTTATTTAGCCAGGGCATTTTTTAAGATATAATTGTGTGTCCAAATGGACACCCAATGGTTAAATTTGGACACCCAGTAAATCTTGAATTGGACAAGGTAAAAATAAAAAATAGACACTAAAATGCACAAAACATTAATTTATAATTTAGAAAATAAACAACATTTACATTCAGCACATGAACAAAGAACAAATAAAATATTAAACATAAATATTAAGAAATATCAGTTTAAAAAAGATAAACAGAAATTCGAATCATGAGTTTTTATAGCGCCGGAGGTTTAACAACGTTACGACGTTAGCAGCGAACTAGTACTAGTACACTATACTAAAGTTCAAATAAGAATGCAGTAGATTGATCTCCGAACTCAAACTCAATTTTACACTAGGAAAATATAAGTTTGTGTGACTGCCCATGTTTTACAATAAATATGTCCTATATAATTCAAATAAACATTGTAGGACAGCTTCTTTTATAATCTATTTATCGGTTTTATTTTTATAGTTTTAGGATTCATTCTGAATGTCAAATTGACAATTTTGAAAAAATATTTGATTTTCAGATGGTTGTAATGATGACTTTGTTTCGACCAATCACGGCCATAATTATGATCTCTATTTAGTTCAAAGTACTGCAGGCTTATTTGAAATTTAGTGTAGTACACTTTACACTAGCGAACAATCGAACATCTCCTGGTCGGTGACTACATTGCCGACTCCTCACGAATGAACATACGAATGCAGAGACACCAGAAAATAGAAAATGCTCCAAGTCGCGCATGTGCAGACCACCCAACCAAACAATCATGTGATCAACTTGCAGCTGGCTTCAAACGCGTATACAGGACTGGTTGGGCTGACTGGAGTCTTACAATGAATGATGTGGTGTACCCTAACTAATACAATTAAACATTTCATTTCATGTTGCTTGTCAGTTTGACATTGTCAATAAATGGTAAATTTATAGTTATTTAGAAGTGAAGAACAAATAAAATACTTAACAATACACGCACGGTAACGGGTTTTACTGGCTTCAGAAGATGACTGGCTCACCAGTCATATCCTTCTGTCCGCCAGTAAAAAGCCTTTTTCCATGCTAGTAATGTTAAATACTATAATTTATGATATTACAACTCACTAAAAATATTACAGTTGCACGTTTCATTGAATATACAGGGTGATTTATGACATGTGTGCCAAACGGTAACCAGTGATAGGGGAGGCCATTTTGAGTAAAACATTTTATAAAAACATATGTCCGATATGCTTTTGTTACTGAGCTGTAGCGATTTTTAAATTTTCTTTAATCGACTATTATTATAGCAATTATCACGTTATCTATGAAACAAACTACGAGTAATAACAAAGGTAAATAAATATTTTGACAGATACTTAATCTGAACTTTTTTTGCCACCGTGGTTTGGCCCATTAGACGACTTGTTTTAGTATTCATGCTAAATATAAGCCAAATCGACTGATAGCAAGAAAAATTTTAAAATCGCTACAGCTCAGTAACAAAAGCATATCGGACATACGTTTTTATATAATTTTTTACTCAAAATGGCCTCCCCTATCACTGGTTACCGTTTGGCACACATGTCATAAATCACCCTGTATACCGGGTGTCTTAAAATGAATTACATCTAGTATGCTTTGAATTTCCCATAATGCAATCTAAAATTTTACTTGAAATTGGCAAGACTGTAAGTCTATGTCAAATTCGAGGTTAGCAGGTTAGATTTTGCGTCAGTCAGTGTCAAAACTGATGGAAAACCTAACCTACTAACCTTGAATTTGACATAGACTTACAGTCTTGCCAATTTTAAGAAAAATTTTAGATTGCATTATAGGAAATTCAAAGCATACTAGATGTAATTCATTTTAAGACACCCGGTAGAATGTACACTTAGTACACTGAAGTCACTGTACTAATCGAGCTATAAAAGTGAATAAATTCTTGGCTCCCGTGACGTTAACACGTACTACGTAGCCCGAGCTCATAAAGTTACAGCGATGACTATGAGAATCCGTTCGTTTAATGCTAGTAGCTCACAAAAAAAACTTTTTACAGGTTGGACACCTAGTAGCAATTCCTTAAAAAATGCCCTGTTATTTACTTATGCAATGGAAGCACCACGTTGGTGAGCTTGCGAATTTAATTTTATGCAATGGGTTCACGTTGGATGCCTATTTTAAATTATGTTGTGGCTCTACTGTTGCAGCACCTTTTTACTATTTAGTAACAGCTCAAATGATGTTTGATATTGACTTATTTAATTGAAACCTTTTTACTTTCTCGCATACGGTAGTATAGAGAAAGTATTGTAATCGTCAAAAAAATCGACTTCGAGATTTTGACGAATCTTGACGTTTTAGACCTTCTAGAGTCCGAAAAAACCATTTTTCGAATTATGTCTGTGTGTGTGTATGTGTGTGCGTGTGTGCGTGTGTGTGTGTGTGAACACGATAACTTAAAAACGAAATAAGCTAGACCCTTGAAATTACGTACATAGTCATTATTCAAAATTTGTAGATTCCTGTCAAATTTTGAGCGAAATCGGTTAACCGGAAGTGGCACTTTACCTAAACAGGTAGCGGTACCTATTCAAGTAAAGTACCAGTTTGCTTCGAGATATTTGAACAAAATTTTGTACATACATTTCTTATGTAGAAAAACTACCAGATATTACATTTCAGCATGATCGGTTAACCGGAAGTGGAATTTTACCTAAACAGGTAGCGGTATCCATTCAAGTAAAGTACCAGTTTGCTTCAAGGTATTTGCACGAAATTTTGCACATACATTTATTATTGAGAAAAACTCCCAGACATAAAATTTCAGTATGATAGGTTAACCTAAAGCGGCACTTTACCTAAACAGGTAGTGGTTACCTGAAAATGTAATTTTATCGCTGTATGTATATACATTGCAATAAACTTTTCAAATTTGCTAGAAAACAAGGCGAATGCGAGAAAGTCTAGGGGAGCACACTCCCGATTTTTAATAATAATGCCGGTATTGCTATGAGACTCTTATCAGAGTTAGTTCATTGATCTAGTTGCTTCTTTATTTCTAATTCTGAATTTGAAATTGACTAATGACATGTACTGTCATTTTTACTTCAAACAGCCCTCAAAGACACTTTCAATAAAATGTGACATAAATAAATCCGTTACAACTTTTGTGAATGAATATTATATGATAAGTATTTAACTATAGTTCAATATCCTTTATCTAATAGACTTGTCTGTCCGGGACGCTGTTTTGTCTGTCCGGGACGCTGTTTCAGCAGCCAAACCGTAAGAGATAAAGAAAAAAGTTATGAAAGTTATATGTTTGGAATGGTCATGTTAGGTCAGAAACCGAATTTCAGTCACGTGACACTTCCGGTTTTCGAGAAATCACGTGATTTCTCGAAAACCGGAAGTGTCAGTACACTGTTTCAGCAGCCAAACGGAGCTGCGACCCTCTGCGCCTTAAAACCTCGCTCGGTTAGGCAACCACTTTGACAGCTTCCAGAATGTCCCGATGCGGCGTCCCACTTTGACACCTTCCAGGTCTGGGTACAGTTTTTATTTAATACGCGTTCTGTTTGAAAAACGGTCTTTTTTGTTTTTTTAAATGAGACATTTGTCTCACTGGGTTGCTAGTACTTCTTTAATTGTCTTTTATTTCAGATTACTTTAATATAATTAATAATAAACCCACCTGGATTCTTCTCACTTTCGATGACTCCAAAACGTCTTAAGATCACTCACTTCCTCACATCTCCTACTAGGACTCCTACACAGATCAGCTAAGACGCACTGTCCATTAACAATCAGCCACCAACTCACAAAACCTTATGATGCTTGTAGAAATTATCCCTTCTCCATACCTAGGCCTCCGTTACTCCTGCAGTATCTCCCTTTCCAACGTCTTCGCGGTTAGTATGCTTCCATATATGAATATAAATTAACCTTGTACTTCCTTAGCTCCTACTCCATCCATACACGCCGTCAACAGCCAGCAGAATTACAGATCTTTAGTAGTTCCTGCTTCAATGTCTGTCATCCAGTCCTCACGTTCTCAGCAATCCCTCAAGAACTTCATTCATTTATGACCCTCCAATTAATGTAACTTCTTAAAAATTGTAATACCAAAACTAACTCAATTATATCCAATTCGTATTATTCAGCTTCTTATTCTTCTTATTATGTAGTTATACCATATTGCTAATTCTCCTGAGTAACTATAATTTTATACTTGTAATATTTCAGCTGATTTCACCTCGCAAATTTTATTATCAACTCTTTTATTTAATCCAAACTCATTTTAAATAAATAGGGCCAAATTTCTATTTTATTTTCACTAAAGTATCAAAATTACATGTTTTTTAATCTGTTATTTTTTCAATAATCATAACAAAATTTCATTTCTATCTAAGTTACAATAATTATTTCTACCATCTTAATCCCAAACTTTTCTGAATGCTACCCACTTCATTATTTCTTACAATACAATTTATTTTTGTCACATGCAACATGAACTTGTATTAATTATTATTCCTTTTTACAACCAAATAGTACTCAAATGCTATACCTTTTATTTTAATTTACCTCCAATCTTAAATTCCATCAATGGCTTTCAATTAAACAAACAATTCTTTTATAAATTTTCATAATTTAATTATATTAATCAGACGATTTTATTTAAATTAATCTTTAACATTAGCTTATATAAAGATCACCCTTTATGTACCATTGCAGTATAATACATATATACTATAACCAGCCCCGCCTACAGTGACTTTATAAGGACAGTGTGGTCAATTTTGGTCATCTTTCTGATTGGCTTTTCGATATCCGCCATCTTGAGGCGTTCACGAAATTACATATAATCACACAAAATTGCTTATAAGTTCTTTATTATTGAAAGTAGCCCCAATAACAAGTGGAATGAAATAATCCTCAAGCGAATGCTGAATTTTCGTTTGCGTAAGTAACTGTCAACGAGTTAAAGTAAAATAGGTACTTTTGCGAAAATTGCGCATTAGCCCAAATCAAAAGCTATAAAATACTATATAAATGTGTTTTTAAAAAGCATTTATTTGTACTTAAAACACTAAACACATTACAGACGTCGCAGCGCTGCTCCACACATAACTTAATTCAGGACAGGCTAACATGAGAATCGAAACAGAACTGACTGGAAGAATCATCTTAACAATAAGGAAAACTCTTATCTTAAGAGAATGCAAGGTGTTTCCGTTCCCACAGGCGTTATCATAAATGTTCTAGGAACAGCATGCAGATCTAGCAGAATATAATCTTATCTCTAAGCTAGGAAGCATTTCTAGATACGTAACTCGCATGAAGTCTTCTTTTGACGTGGTATTAGTATATAGTTTCCGATACAGATTGTATAACTGTTTCAGGAATAGGCGGGTTGAAATTTCCTGACCACGAAACGGTATATTGTCATAACAAACCACCCATCAGTAACGCACCTATATACAGAGCTTTTAGGTCTCATAAAAATTTTAGGTTAAACTTACTCCTAAATAATTTTAGCTTATTCCCTGGAAAAACAGCTGGTCTGTCGATCTAACTCGACCTCGTTTCTGTCGTCAAAATGCGTTGCTGCATGTATTTTGTTCAACTCGAACCGGCGAAGTTATAGGATTGGATTTACTTGACGCATCCGATCGAAATTTCAAACTAGATGGTTTACCTCGTAAAATTCAAGTGGATGGACACGAGCGGATCGAGTTTCCATCCGACAGAAGCCCCGAGATAAACGTACCCAACATTTCTAATGTCTTACACACTTCATGTGCGTGCCCCCATAAGTAGTAGTCTCACATTTGGCTTTTCTGCTATGGATCTTCTTGTTTTATAGTTTCACAATATTTGATACACTATAATACGATAATTGCAATTGTTCGAAAATGTTGCCGCAAGAATTGCCAGAATTAAGCAAATAGACAATAGCTTTACCAAGTACAATTTTTGCAAAAAGAATATAGACACCAGACACCATATGTTATTAAACAACAAACAGCTGGTTTCACTTCAACCAAAACATGCTACGGTGAACGAAATGATATTTTCATCATATGGGTGAATCGATAATGTAATGTATTTAATTAAAATATTTCTATCCGCTCGAGTTTGAGGCCAGCCTGTTTCCCGAGGCTTAGTTCTGACGCCATCAGCATCTGAAGGAGACAGCTGGGCAGCGAACCAAAATAAATGGTTTAGTTTTAATTATAACTGTGTCGCGAGAAAGTAACTATTTTCTTTTCATTGTGTTTGTACCTAGATTTAAGCAATAAAACCTTGTAAATTGGACTCGAATCTTTTACTTCAACAGTTTACAAACCTGGGCCAGAGTTACCCGCGAACAGTGTTTAGTAACGTAAATTGCAAATAAAGTAATTAGACTTTGATATTAAAAAAAATCATTTATAAGTTCATAGTATCAATTTTTGGAATTGTAAATATAAGTTCAAAATGTTACACCTGGACTACTCGACCATTTCCTGTCGACACGCTCATTGGAGCCATAGTATCTGCACTGTCGTAGCACCCTATCTTTCTTCCACCTCCCATTATACGTAGCGACCCCTTTCGTTTCTTCCTTCATGGACAATGTCTGCTGGACGTTGTCAGCTAAGTTTTATAATATATGTAATTTTACTACAAAATTAAATCACTTTCTTTTACCAGGGTGTTTTTTGTATTATAGAGTAAAATGGGCAGTTTTAATAGTATAAAATGGTTTATTGTGAACTCATCGTTTTTATTTTCGAATATAAACACAATATGGTCTAATATTATAAAGCGTAATATATGGTAAATAATTCACAATAATACATTATAGCTGATCAATAATTATACTACGAGTACATCAAAAAGCAATATATCTAATAATATTGTTCACATTTATGTAAATTCGGTTTACAAGTTTATTTCAATAACTTAGATTACTATCAACTGTCTAATTAGATTTAATTTCTAAAATAGCAGTAATGTGCTTGCACGATTTGAAACAACAGGGAAAGTAGTCAGGGTCAACATCTTTACAATAGATTGAAGTTTGGCCAGAGTAAGTGTAAGTTTTAGAAGGAAAGCGACAGTGGTCGTGCTCAAAATATACATCAATATTCATATTTTCAGTATTTCCTGTTAAATTCCAGACATATTTTTTCCGTATGCAGCATGTAAACACTAGCAGTTTACCCTCGAAAATTGTGAAATACCTTTGTGTAACATCAGAATCGCTAGATCCTTTAGAAAATACGTCGATAACAATTTTTTTCGGATTTGGACAGTATGTGCCGTGTTGCTGCATGTGCGCTATTAACGTGATCGGAGTGAAATGACCTTTTTCACAATTTGGCACAGGACAGGGGAGGCTTCGAAACTGGCATTCTTGTACGTGGTTGAGAATATTGCTTTTCTCGCCTGTAAAAGTGCAACCTCTCCAACGACAAGGATAGCTTGTAACGTCCACTGTTTTTTCTGCAGCATATTTGTCTTTACTGATGCACGTATGACATACGTAATATCTATAATGCTCTGTATAATATACGGGAGGAATTAGAAGGCATAAGCAGTACTTGCACCTTAGCTCATCTAGTTTTCTCCAAGCATTTATAGCGTTTTCTTCACATGCGTTACTCCATTGTGTCGCTATATCATTTTTGCACTCGTCCTTTGAAATGGTATTAAATGGATCAAATATGAGCGATACTGCAATAAATATGTTGCTGCTTTTACTCACAAGAGGAAAGTAGTTACTGATAATGTAGGTAGCAGCGTTTTCATCCCCAAGAATATGCGTCCTGTATGGGTAGCTTGCCTGCTTGTCAAGATTTATTCTGGTTACAGGATTTGACTTACTGATAAATTCTAATTCATAGTTGACATTTTCTTTCGCACGCATGGCATACGAGACACTAATTTTTAAGGTGCAGTTGCTGGAATTGTATGTGTATTGAACAATAACAATGGTGCTGTCCTGAATCATCAATAAATTATTTTGTGTATCTCGTGAGAGATCAAGTTTAAATCTTCCATCTTTCATGATTAAGTTGGGGTGCGTGTCTTCAAAATGCTTGCTGATAGCATCTATAGAAACATTTTGCGAACAATGTCCATGAGGCAGCGAAGGGCAGTAAATTGTGCGATATGGACACACATCTTCGTGTTGAATAGATCCAAACAGTAAACGTTCTGTACAACCATGTGCTTTATACCGGCAAGGAAAAGTAAAGTCACCCATAGCTGTTTCATATAAAACGTTTCGTACTAATCTATCGCTACTGCTGGAAGAAGAACAGCGCCCACAAACAGATTGTCCATCACATTCTACTTTGACAGGGCCACAAGATACGTACGCATTACAGTGAGCACAAAGCAGTTTTTCTACCACGACATCGGGAAAATGCAGTGTTTCACGTTTATCGACCATAATGGTAGGAAATCTGAAATTTAAATAAACTGTTGTAATAAATAGCATCTGAGATCTTTTTATGAATTTATTCTAAAAGAAGTTGAATTAATAATAAACTTTCTGTTTAAATTTATAAACTCTGGCTGGTTATGCCGAATCACAAAGCTTCTATCTTATCTACATACATACTTCAACTATTAATTGTGTAAAAATTGTTCTTGGTACATTATAATTATATTTTACAAACTATTTTGTTTTAAATTAACCACTTGAAGCAGCAATATTAATACTCTGGAATAACGAGTATGAAAGAGAAACAAAATATATAAAGGAAAAGATGTAGTTATCAAATTTCACCTTAGCCCAACCAAATGTCAGATATCTTAACAGCAAAGATTAGATAATAAGTCTGGAGAAAAAGAATCCTAAGGTAAACACTTACATATTTAAAATCTATACATAATTTTGCAATGGCAGCCTTATGTAAAGTAAAAAAAAACAATGGAAGGGAACCCACAAGGGCGCCAAAGAAAAATAAAACCAAAGACTACGTGGAGGAAGTTAATAGTGAAAGAACTGGAGTCGGAAAAAATATGGAGAGAAGTGAAGTGAATGGTGGTAGGTTACCAAAACAAATACTAAAAAAACTTAAAAAGCTGTCACAAGAAAAGATAAAGGAAAGGAAGACCCATGAAAATATTTAAAGTCAATGTTTCAGGAAAGCAAGTAGCACATAAAACCTATCAGAACATGACAATTGACAATTGGAATACAACGTCACACACAGCAGACAGTAACGTATGCGATAATATACGTGAGAAAGAGAAGAAAGGAAATGGAGAAATGGCCTTGGATCGCGATACTTACTAAGAACTAGATGAAAGAGTAATAAAAGCGGGAAGCAATTAGTCCTTGCATCATAAGAATAGATTTAGAGATAGAATCAATGTTAATAGTAAAGCACATATTTCCACTAACGAAAAATGAAGACATACTAGAAAAGGAATTAGTTTATAATCGAGTTGTTCTCTGAATGTATTTTCTTGGCAGTGGTCTATTATGATACGTTTTTCTGACTTTTTCTACTGTCTAGGGTGTAAATCATACAACGTTTCGGGAGTTTTGTTCTACTCCCGTCTTCAGGTGTTCCTGTTCCGAAAAACATATCATAGTTTATAATCACCCTAGAATAGCAAGCAGACATGCATTAATAATAGGAGAAAGGAATTTTAGAATAGCGATAAATCACAGCAGATAACATGAGATGATGGGCAAATACAACGGGGAAGAACAAAAACACTAATAGAATGCTCAAGTTATGTATTGAACAAAAAGTACTTAGGGGAAGCACATACTTCAAGCATACTACATTCACAAAATAACAGCCGAAGCAGAAGGAAGGAGCAGAACTTAGCAGAGACCATATATTGGTTATAGGGGAAACGAGGTTTCATGCTAGAAATAAACAGAAATCATATCAAAAACTTCAAGTAAGGGAACTGCTCTTGGAACAGAAAAGAGCGGGTATACTAGTAAGATCAAGGATAAGAAGAATTGGAAAGAGTAGAAGAATAAGTCGTAAAACCGAATCTACATGAAAAATAGAAAACTTAAAACAAACAACTGAAGCAATCGGTAGGAATATACGACCAATGAAAATAAAAAGAAAAAAGAAAAGGTCCGGATGGTGGAATACCACTATAAAAGAAAAGATAAAAAGGAAGAAACAAGCCTGGTTGATATACTAAAAATCAAAGGTAGGAAGTACAAAGATGTACAAAAAAGCATCTTACGGCCCAAGAAGCGAAGTCAGCCACTCGATAAGAATTTTAAACAGAAATTGAGAATAAATTCCAGGGCAATAGATGAAAATTCTGGAGAATAATAAAGACATTGCGAGAGAAAGTTCAGTAAAGAAAACATTTTAGTATCAGAATGAAAATATTAAATACCTGAAAAAGTTACTATGGAGGAAGAATATCAGAACAAGAAGCTAAACACGACGAAGATGAAGAGACAGATGAGCTAGAACTAGAAAACAAAATAAAGGAGGAATAAACAGAGACAAACATTAAAAACGGAAGACCGGTATAGCATGAAGTGTTGAAATATAATTTGTTTAAATATGAAGGACTAAAACTAGACAACTATCTAAGAAAATATGTAACTCTGTGTGGAACACCCTAAGAATGTCAAAGGAATAGGATAGGAATATTATACTCGTAATCATCATACATAAAAAAGAAAAACGGCAAAGTGTGCAAATCACCAAGCAATATCTCTCACAAGCAGCGTACAGGTAAACAAGATCAAAAACATATTTTTGCTATAAGAATAGCTATTGACAAGACCTTGGATAAAGGAAGAACGCTATTTTTTGCTTTGCTGAATTTAAAATCGGCTTTTGATACAGTATCAAAACTAAATTTTCGAGAGCACTGATAGAAATAGGAGTATCAGATCAAGTACGGAAAAGAGTCGAAAGCCTATACAAAGGTAAGAAAGGGATAATATGAATAAATTGTGTAGAATCAGCAAGAGAATATCATAAGTTCACTTTTATTTGTCATGCACATGGAACAAATGTTAAAAACGGTTTAAGCTAGTGCACCACAAGCTCATACAAACTAAATCTAATATATCTACAGAGTTTAGCTTTTGCGGATGGCATAGTGGTCGTAGCCGAAAACCCAATAGACATACAACAATCCCTGGACACATGGATAACCGGAATAGGAAACAATGGTATGGAACTCAATATTGAAAAATATAAAATATTACACATGATTAAAACAGAAGTGAAGACGAAGAACTTTAGAATTAATCTAAAAAGCTAGAATTGGTAAAAAGCTATGAATACTTGAATACTATAATTAATAAAAATGACAGGATAGGAAAAGAAAAAAAGAAGTGAGCACAAGAGCCAAGTTACAAGTATACAACAGCTTACTTGTATATTGGCATACTAACCTAACTTACGCCGGACGATGCAACAAAAGCACACGAGCAAAATTACTGCAATGGAAATGAAATATTTGAGGAAGTTAGTTGGAAAAACACTAAGCGATAGAGTGAGAAATAGCACAATAAGAGAATAATTACAACTACAACCACTAATAGAAACCATATAGGTAAGATAATTAAAGTGGTATGGCCATGTAATACGAACGAATGAGAGGTCAATAACGAAACAAATGTTAGAAGCAATGCTCGGAGTCAAAAGAAAACAGCGAATGAAGAGAGAATACAAAAAATGGTAGATAATATAGAAAAAATACACCAAAGAGCTTAGAAGAATGACCGCAGGTAGATAAAAATACTGAAAATTAATCGAGGATTCTACGCCTATGGGCAAGGAGTTAATCGAGAAAGAAGAAAAAGAAGATAATGATTTATATATAGTCTCTTACAGGATTTATATAATAATTATATCGTGTGTTTTAAAAAAACTCATTTAGGATACGCCTTGGAAAGAAAGATAGAAAATATAGTCATGTCTTAACTTAAGTCTGTAGGTGAATGTCAGATTGCATTTTGTTTATGAAAACATCTGTCACTGTGACAGGCAAAAGTTCACACTGCATTAAGTTTAATTGTATCAAGCAAAAAGGAAAATAAGATGGCATTTGCACAACAACAACGAAGTGTATTAATCATAACAGTTAATAAAAATTGTTTTTATTTCGTGTTTTGTATATTTTTAGGGAAATAGTTCAAGATCAAGATGTAATTTAGTTCTTTCGGACTTACGGTAGTTCATTTGCTTCAATGGGTATATATCAAGTTATGGCAATTTGATCATGGCATGCCGCGAATGAGTTGTTTTTGAAACACACGATAATACGAATCCTTTACTTTAAGTTACATTTATTTGCAAGACAGTATTATAAATCTTTACCAAAAGAGGTTATCGCAAGAGTCGACGAGAAGTGAAAGGAAAGATGTCGAAATTAAATATACAAATATAAAGAACAACACAATTAACGCTGCAATGGAAGCATTAGGGGATGACAAAACTACTAAGAAAAGAAAAAGACAACCATGGGTGTTAGAAGAAGTGCGAGTGTTGATCGAAGAGAAAACAACTCTGTATAATAAATGACTAATAAATGACTTTACCAAATAACTTCGTTGTAAGATATTATGTTCGACGAAAATTGCAATTATCCGTTTATTATTGTTACGTGAAGCTGCTTCGAAGGTCAAGTAATATCATATAATGTAACCTTGAAAAATCCTGAAATTTGATATTTGTTTCGAAATAAAAATAATTTAATTTTATATTACTAGTTCCATACAACAAAAGGGATACTGCTAAATATGCATTATACTGTAAATGAACATACCTGTTGAGTGTTGGAGATTCGAGTTTTCTAAGACATGGTGTTGAAATATAATTATAACTGGATAGTTACCCGTGCAATGTTATATTCAGAATACATACTTGTAGAATGTTAGAAAGGCACGACAAGGTTGTCTTAAATATTATAGTAGTCATCTAAAATCTTATTAATCTAATCTTTGGGTATTGTAATACAAGCAGCTTGAAACGGTTATCATTAAGTGTCTTATTTGATAAAGTTGTGTTAGTTTTACTATTGATTTAGTGTAATCAATTTGTCAATTAAAAAGTGCGTCAATTAGACACTAAATATATACAATTACAAATAGAAAGAAAGTTGATGAAAGTTTGAAAATATCTTATTTTAACCACAACAATCGAAATTATTGACTTAAGAATGGACTAATATGGGAGCAAAGAAATTATCGTATCAATAGATGAGCTCTAGTTCCAGAATTCACGACTTAAGAGTACTTCTTGATGTTAGTCATTCGACATTAGCGAAGCAAGCCTTTTCTGTGGTATCGCTAACAATCTGATTTATAAAAATAGATTTATTTCGACATGACTGAGTACTTAAAATACTTATTAATGTACAGAACAGACCGAGGATGCAATAGAACAGATCCGGCTGTCTGTAAAGGTTTAAAAACGCAGTCGGTTTTACTGAAAAATAAAGAAACATAAAATATGACTGGCCAAAAAAATGGACCATTATTAGGGTTTCCAGTACCGAAATTCGGAACCGGGACCTTTCCGGGATTTTACAAAAAAAAACGAGTCATGTCAACATGTGTACGAGTATACAGGGTTTTCAAAGTTAAGTCGGCACTATCGCTAACTTCGTTATTATTGGAGCTACACAGTCAGTTAAATAGGCAAACTAGTAGTATTTTTTTCGCCAATTACGATGGTGAAAACGGAATCAAAATCGAACAACGCGTTCGCAAATTCCGCGTCAACTCGCACTTTCTAGGGACGCTATCTAAATTATTCGAAGCTGGATGAACCTGGGATTCTGGAAACACGTTCAACTTCTCAGCAAAGGTCTATTATTGACGAACCCCAGTTTTTACGTGGCTGCACGAACTCCTTGCTGTGAAATTGTACCTTTTGAAGAGGTCCTCCGCTGTTGGTTGGCACACTGGAAGAACGCCACGGCAAATACTCGCTTGGAAATGGGTTGCTGGTCCTATTTTTTTTACTCACAGGTTGCTAAAGCTTTCCTCCTTATGTAGCACTAAAATATCTGCTTCCGATGTCTGAAACTGCCTCAAAATCGTCACCGAAGTTGGCTCGCACTCAACGCCGCACAAGGTGGAAACTGGCAGGCCTAATTGCACTACCTTTGGAACTCCTGCACTTTTGAAAACTACAGCAACACTGGTAAAAACTCCCAACACAAATTTGACTCAACAAAATTACTTTTCATTATTAATTTCTGTACAAAAAGTGGAGCTTAACTTCCACCCAACATGCTTGTTTTATTAATTATAACAATTGACTGTCTCGTAACTAAGCAACTAGATTTTCATATATTTAAAAGAAATTAGGTTTGATTACATGTTTCAACTTATGGACTACAGTTTTGATGTCATGTCTTTGCCTAACTACTAAAATTCTCTTTTTCTTAGAATAAATGTCACTACACTTTGCTCTGCTTTTAATTTTTACTTTGGTTTATAATGCCCTGATACACTTGAGTTCTTTTAGCATTTCACTAATTGCTTTTCGATCGGTTGCCTTAATCTTTCCATTGCTCTATTGCAATTATTGCTTTGCTAGCATTGTTTTTCGTTTACCTTTCAGTTAACTTGCCGTTTGCTGGCTTATAAACTTTTAATACATAACGCTCATACAATTTCTGGACTTAACAAATCATTCTGTATCATTTTATTCACATTATTTTTGACGTTACTAAGTTCAAATCCGTCAGTTACAAATTAAATTGCATTGACCTTTCTGAACATTTTGTCAGGTTATTTTGGTATTTTAAGTAGCCACCTAGGCTTTAGGGCAGCGTGCCCGTATGCTAAACCCTTTTAGTTACTTATTTGGCTCCATCGTTTAATTCTACAATAATGATTTTGCACATATTTGGCCCCAAACGCAGTATTTCTCGTCAGTTGGAGCACCCCTTTGCTGCTACTTTGGCAGCCGGGTGTTATCGCTTGCAAGAATTCCGAAACTTCTAGAAATCACTCCGTTGAGGCGCTTCGCCATTGGCTGTCTTTGATACCGGAATTAATTTGTTTTGTGGAGCGCATCGCCATTGGCTGCCGAGAGTCACGTGGCAAGGCCGTTTGGCTCACGCCACTGCAGGGGCCATAACACGGCTTGTTTGAGGAGTTCAGCTCTGGCCGTTGATCGAAGGAGGTCGCGTGTGGTTGTGTGAGTGGCACGTCTTTACGCCAAGGCGTAGGTGTGTGAAGGGCTTCTTGGGGCCAGTTCTGCGTTGGTGAGAAAGGGGGCTTTCCCTTTGCAACTCGCTGTTTCGAGGATCTTTTTAGGCAGGACGAAGTAGGCCTCTTTGCCGCTGTAGTGTGCTCTCAGGAGAGCGTCCTAGCGCCGCCATCTTGGCGGATTCCAGCCCGTTTACCCCTAATGCCGTGTTTTGGTGATTGAGCTCCCACAGACTGCCGCCTTCTACCAACTGACTGCACGCCACTCTCATGGACCGTCTGCGGACTAAGGTATTTGTAATTGCAACCATTTAAACATAGTAACTGTCACTTGTGCGAGCGTTGGTGCTTTGTGCTTAACTTTATGTGGGCGGATGCATGCCCCTTGCTTGCTTGTCGCGGCTTTTAATGCCGGTTTGAGGCCACCATGCTGCAAGACGCTACTTTGGTAGCCTGCTAGTAAGTTCATGTGCGCGAGTTTCGCGTTTCATCGCCTAAATAGCTAAAGAACTCTGCGCCTATGATTTGGTGTTACGTTTGTGCTAATTTTTAATTCAGTAACGTTAGGTGCGCGAGCTTCACTATATTGTACCGATTAATACCTAAATAGAATTACCGCCTCGCCGTGCTGAGCCTGGCGCGCCCTAATCTGTTCGAGTTTTTTTTGTTTATGTTTGCGAGGGCTTTGTGCTTTGCTTCCTAGGTGTTAACCGCAGGTCGGCGTCTGTTATCGCGCACTAACGCGCCCTTTTGCCGGAGCGCGTATTTCTAAACTGTACTCTAATATGTAAAGGGTCGAGCCCACTGCGGCCGGCCACCCATAGCGTGTTGTTCATTAGCATAGCGCGTCCATCAGCTGGTGCTTAACGTAAGCAGTAACATAAGCTTGGCGGCACGATTTGCTGCCCAGATGTAATTAGCGATCAATAGACGCATATTTAGTTAAGGGACGTATTATTCCTATTCGACCTGTGCATGCTTTGTTTCAGATAGCGCCTTTTACAGTGTAAAGATTGGTGTACGGCGAGACGTGAGAGATCAGAGCGTGCAGGTAGGTTCAGTGATTGCGCAGTCTCGGCCAAAGAGTCCCAATATTACCATTCTAGTACGAAATTGTTATTTGAGCTTGCAGCTCATGAGAATTCTTATCGACGGAGTGTCTTGAATGCTTCGCTCCCGTTTAACCGCCCAGGCCCGGTTATTCGAGTTAAGACAGGCTTGGTGGCGCCCTCATAATTTTGACGTACCATATATATATGCCTCAACACGCTTGCCCAGAACGTATCGTGTGACTCACGCCCGACTCCCTGAGCGTTCCAGCCGTGGCCCTTTAGCCTGTTTCTAGCAAATCTCAGGGCAAGTGTGCCAGTTTTCCAGGACTGATTCCGTGGTGCGATGCTCACCTTGGGTGGGTGTCGTAAAGTTGTTTTAATACCGTAACAGGCTAATTTTGGCGCCCCACGTTGGGCTGGAACGCTCAGGGAGTCGGGCGTGAGTCACACGATACGTTCTGGGCAAGCGTGTTGAGGCATATATATATGGTACGTCAAAATTATGAGGGCGCCACCAAGCCTGTCTTAACTCGAATAATCGGGCCTGGGCGGTTAAACGGGAGCGAAGCATTCAAGACACTCCGACGATAAGAATTCTCATGAGCTGCAAGCTCAAATAACAATTTCGTACTGGAATGGTAATATTGGGACTCTTTGGCCGAGACTGCGCAATCACTGGACCTACCTGCACGCTCAGATCTCTCACGTCTCGCCGTACACCAATCTTTACACTGTAAAAGGCGCTATCTGAAACAAAGCATGCACAGGTCGAATAGGAATAATACGTCCCTTAACTAAATATGCGTCTATTGATCGCTAATTACATCTGGGCAGCAAATCGTGCCGCCAAGCTTATGTTACTGCTTACGTTAAGCACCAGCTGATGGACGCGCTATGCTAATGAACAACACGCTATGGGTGGCCGGCCGCAGTGGGCTCGACCCTTTACATATTAGAGTACAGTTTAGAAATACGCGCTCCGGCAAAAGGGCGCGTTAGTGCGCGATAACAGACGCCGACCTGCGGTTAACACCTAGGAAGCAAAGCACAAAGCCCTCGCAAACATAAACAAAAAAAACTCGAACAGATTAGGGCGCGCCAGGCTCAGCACGGCGAGGCGGTAATTCTATTTAGGTATTAATCGGTACAATATAGTGAAGCTCGCGCACCTAACGTTACTGAATTAAAAATTAGCACAAACGTAACACCAAATCATAGGCGCAGAGTTCTTTAGCTATTTAGGCGATGAAACGCGAAACTCGCGCACATGAACTTACTAGCAGGCTACCAAAGTAGCGTCTTGCAGCATGGTGGCCTCAAACCGGCATTAAAAGCCGCGACAAGCAAGCAAGGGGCATGCATCCGCCCACATAAAGTTAAGCACAAAGCACCAACGCTCGCACAAGTGACAGTTACTATGTTTAAATGGTTGCAATTACAAATACCTTAGTCCGCAGACGGTCCATGAGAGTGGCGTGCAGTCAGTTGGTAGAAGGCGGCAGTCTGTGGCAGCTCAATCACCAAAACACGGCATTAGGGGTAAACGGGCTGGAATCCGCCAAAATGGCGGCGTTAGGACGCTCTCCTGAGAGCACACTACAGCGGCAAAGAGGCCTACTTCGTCCTGCCTAGAAAGATCCTCGAAACAGCGAGTTGCAAAGGGAAAGCCCCCTTTCTCACCAACGCAGAACTGGTCCCAAGAAGCCCTTCACACACCTACGCCTTGGCGTAAAGACGTGCCACTCACACAACCACACGCGACCTCCTTCGATCAACGGCCAGAGCTAAACTCCTCAAGCAAGCCGTGTTATGGCCCCTGCAGTGGCGTGAGCCAAACGGCCTTGCCACGTGACTCTTGGCAGCCAATGGCGATGCGCTCCACAAAACAAATTAATTCCGGTATCAAAGACAGCCAATGGCGAAGCGCCTCAACGGAGTGATTTCTAGAAGTTTCGGAATTCTTGCGAGCGATAACACACGGCTGCCAAAGTAGCAGCAAAGGGGTGCTCCAATTGACGAGAAATACTGCGTTTGGGGCCAAATATGTGCAAAATCATTATTGTAGAATTAGGCGATGGAGCCAAATAAGTAACTAAAAGGGTTTAGCATACGGGCAAGCTGCCCTAAAGCCTAGGTGGCTACTTAAAATACCAAAATGACCTGACATATTATCATATCTGAAACTCTGAACGTAACCCTTCTGAAACCTGCCTTATCTCATGCTAACTTTTATTCCTCAAATTATTAGTTACTGCTGCTCACACCAAGTGCACTTATTAATGTAAAATACTGATTATCTTGCAATATATAAAATATTCAATTCGGTGCTCATTTAGTTGCTTAGGCAATCAGAATTGCTGTGGACAGTAAACCATTACAGTATATCTACCATAGTGAAATCCGAGAGAGCATTTTCAGTGGCAGAATCTATTTCTACGAAAATCCCTTCGAAATTACGGTATGATCTTCAAATGCCCTCGTAGTTCTAAGATCCTATTTTATGTCAAAGTAGTTAATTTTTTAGTTATTTACACTTGTTTACTATATGCTATACTTCACTGCCAATATATATTTAAATGCAGTGATAAAAGATACTACCAATATTTAAATAAAAAAATACTTTATTTAACTTAAAATATGGTTTTCTTTGGAACTTGCTTTCCAGGTGAACACTATTTCCCTTTCGAGACCATATTCTGGATCTTCCAGAATAGTCCCAGTACTTGAAATTTAGCTCGTAAGTCCCGAAAGCACTTTTGGTCCCGGGACATGGAAACCCTAATCATTATATATTCTAAAAACGTGGAAATCAATAGTTACTTTGAAAAATGTTATGTAACTTTTAGTTTATCCTCAGACATAGTGTTTAATAAAATGCGTGATGAGCGAAGTTCAAAACGAGAGCAATTACATAGCGTTTTGGAAAAATGTAAGAAAACTTCAGTTGCATTAACAAGAAACGAAATAAATGGAACTATATTAATATGAGAAGAGAATATTCCGATAAGGCGTTTAAAAAAAAATTTGCACATAGCAGCTGAACAGTTAACCTATAAGCGTGGTGACCGCACCAGCATTAGCCGCATACTGGATGACGAGTAACCTTCCCCCTGTCCGCTCACTTAACTTCAAAGTTATGAGGCAACCTACAATATACAATCCTTACATGTAATAGAAATTTCTAACAATATTCGTTTCATTGCAAGGTGTTCAAGGAAAACTCTCTGGGAAGTGTTTTGCATATTATTTCCCTAGAGAATAATGTTTTAGATATTTCCGTCAGAATGTTTGTAACATAAAACTTATTTCTACTCCCGGTTATGGAAAACACAATTATTAAATATAATTTGTGCTGTTAATGCTGTTGCTGTGTTTTCGAAGGATTGGTAAGTACTACAGCGCCTTCAGAAATGATCTAACGTTTTTGAATGGCCATGGTTATACAACGTATGAATAATATGTTGGTTGCACTGTAAGTCTATGTCAAATTTGAGGTTAGCAGGTTAGGTTTTGCGTCAGTCTGCGTCAAAACTGACGAAAAACCCAATGAATACTCATTGGAAAAACCTAACCCGATAACCTTGAATTTGACATAGACTTACAGTGCCACCAACATATTATTATGCCAATTCAAAAACGTTCGATCATTTCTGAAGGCACTTTATATCGGAGTGATGATCGTTATCTATGTAGTTAACAAATCCGGTTTTATTGAAGATGGTGTCGAGTGCCTCACTATTTTTAATAAGTGTTGTTGATCTATACCTGCTTTATCTAAATTTGATACTGATTAGAAGTTAAAAATAATATGTCCGTTGTAACATGCGTTGGTGTATGGTCACAGCATTTTTTGAACCACCTTGACCAGTTCTGAAATAGCTATTTAAGTAACCAGGAATGTAAGGACCTATTAACATTTGAGGTAGGCGAAGCCGCGGATTGTTGCCTGTCGAAAATTTTAATAGACGATACATTCCGAGTTATCTTATTATATTATCCCGCTGCTTATCTTACATGAACAGCAGCATGAAAAACACTATACACGGTGATTCGCGAATAGTGTCTGATTTAGCACCGTTTTTTCTGCAACACAATTTGATTGACACATTTGATTTGACACTTTTGTTTCATTTTTCTGAAATCATGATCACAACATTGTATTCAAATTAAAAAACAGCGAAGTATTCTATGAGAGAGTAATTTATGTTGCAGGAATAAAGGCACTAAATCAGACACTATTCGTGAATCACCCTGTATACAAACTTTGCATTACATGTAGTTACATTAACACAATTCAATGGCTACTAAATATTACAATACAATTCCGATTTATTGTAATGCTTTATGCTGATACGTTCACAGATCCGCATTGGAAGGAAAAAAATTATGTGGATGGTATAAGACTTCCCCATTGGGTATACTGCACGAAAAATGGGCATGGTTTAAAATTGTTGCAGAAGACTCTGGTTTAGCTGTAAAACAAAGCACAGATTTACAATAATTCTCTTAGGTCCTCTGCTATATCAGACCTATAAAAATCAACGTCCAAATTAATTTTCGTCAAATTATATCACAAACCCCCAGTAATACAGCTTCAGTTGGTCACGCGCCACCTACTCCAAGTAAACTAGCTTCAAAGTACTAATGCTGGCAGAAAGGCTTTAAATACCATCACGCCTACTTGTAACTCTTCGCGCAGCTTTAACAGTCATGATACAAACTGCAATGTCTTGTGAAATGTTAGTTTGTGTGGGTTCACAACAAAATGTCCAAAACATGGGTTGCGTCAGTTGCGTGTAAAGATGCATAAGCCACACCAATACACTTAACTCTTAACTATTGCACAAATCATTGTTAGGTTTACAAGCTGTAAGAGATAGAGAGCCAAAATTTGATTTAAAATTGATAAAGTATCTGTTCTTACACTACTTGACTTTAGCAAAGCTTTCGATACAATGAATCACCAATATGTTATCTATTCTGAACGACATTGAACTGTTTGCTTGTGTCATTGCTTTAAGTGAAAGTTATTTCGCAAATCACGTAGAGTGTGTAAACCTGTAATCTAATTATTTATTGATTTATCAGTCCTTGACATTTACGCATTCACTGTTTAGAAATATGGTTGTAAATTGAAAATGGTTGCCGACGATTCTGAGATGTTGCACTTTTGCTTTCCAGATAATTGTCCAGAGACTGTACGTGAAATTAACTTTAGCTTCAATGTTGGAAGTATGGCATATGGCGGAACCCCTTAACTTCTAACCCCCCAAAAGCCAGTTGCTTTTTTAGAAATAAGATATTGCAGCGGTTTTGACTTTGTAATTTACTGCTTTCATATTATTTTCTTTCGGTAGCGAGGTGGATGATTCTTTCATTGTCCAGAATACTTCTCATAAAATTCAAAGACTTTAACAATTCGACCCACGCTTAATTTCCGCCGTAACAAAGTACAAACCGATATCGTATAAGCTGAAAGATTTACAATCGCTACAGTCAGGGCCGTTCCTAGCTTCTTGGCCGCCTGCGTGAAAAATAAAATAGCCCCCCCCCCCCTCCTCCAAGCAATTAAAAAATATATTTACGTTAAAAACAATTATTAATAACAATTTTATTAAATAAAATAAAAAGAAATACTCCTATAAAATAAAATTGTACAAATACAAAAAAAAAAAAACAAAACAAATACAAAGTTTAATATCTTAGAATTTAGCTTTTCTAGCTTTGACAGACGCAAAAGTGGTCACAAGGTTCTTGACATCAATTGCTTCTGCCAAGTCTCTCTCTATAGATATAATAGAAAGATCTGACAATCTTTCTTGCTTCATGGCCGAGCGTAAAAAGTTTTTAATTATTTTTAATTTTGAAAAAGACCTTTCTGCTGACGCAACTGAGACAGGTAAAGTCAGTAGAAGTCTTAAGGCAATTGCTGTATTTGGGAAAGTCGCAAGTAAATTATTTGTAACAATGTAGTTGAGAATTTTAGATGGTGTTTCAACAGATTGGAAATGTAATTTTAAATTTTTTAATTCATCACTTAATTCTACGGTGTTTACATCAGCCTCTTTTCTGACAGTGTCTTCTAAGTTTAAGGATAAATCTGTACAGTGTTTTTTCATTGAATTATCGTCCATAATAGGAAATTCATAAATCACTTTGAAATTGTCACTGTAACGTAATTGTTCAAAACGTTCCTGTATATATACTTTGGCGGTATCCAAAATAGTAAAATAAAAATTAATCTTACAATTCAACTTTGGGTCAAGTATAGGCTCATCAGGGGTTTCATAATCAAATTGTCTTTTTTTTTCGACGTGGACGAATTAGATTAGTTGGGGGAAATTCCGTTGCTATATCAAGTTCTTCTGTAGCAAGTATTTTCACCTCTTCTATAAACGCTTCAAAACTGTGGTCATTTCTTTTCTGTTCCAAATAATCTACTAAATTTTTTAACGCATTTGAACAATCTTTTAGATTTGTATTCACACCTTGAAGCATCTTACTGACGGAATTCATTTTAGACAGAACATCATGCCAAATAATTACAGAACAAACGAATTTAAAACTATTAATTTTTAAGGCCAATGCTTGGGCTTGTTGTTTGGTGTTAATGTCGCGTGATTTGTCATTTACAAGTTCTTCTAGACTATCATAAATTTTCCCTAATTGATATCGCAGAGGTGTAATAGCTTTAATTCTACTTTCCCACCTAGTTGAGCTAACAGCTTTTAATGTGAAATTTGGTACATTAGTTTTAAGTACATTCCATCTATATGGCGAAGAAGAAAAATATGTATATAATTCTTGTATAAGATTAAAGAACTCCGATGTTTGCAAGGTAACATTGGCAGAATCATTAACCACTAGATTTAGGGTATGAGCAGCACAAGGTACAAACATTGCTCGAGGATTGATATTTAAAATTCGGCGTTGCAATCCTACATGTTTTCCGCGCATATTTGCACCATTATCATAACCCTGTCCACGCATATTGTAGATATCCATATTAAAATCTTTCAAAAGTTTTATTACAAAATCGTATAAATCCTCACCAGTCACATCAATAATAGGAAAAAATCCGAGAAAATGTTCACACATTTTAATTTGTTTATTATCATCTATTATAACAAATCGAACAACGAATGAAATTTGTTCGGTATGACTTGAGTCTGGGGTTGAATCTAGAATAATTGAATATTTTGCTTTTGACAATAACTCCCTAATTTGTTCTCGGATTTTATTTGCTGTAGGTGAGATCAATTCATTTTGTAATCTATTTCCTAAATAATGAGGCATACGTTTATGTGAAATTTTACTGATTTGAATATTTTTTAGATGTTCCGAAAGAACTGCATCAAATTTTGTAAATGTTTCAACCATCTTCAAAAATTTTCCATTGTTTGATTCGAATAATTTATTGGATGACCCACGAAATGCTAAACACTGCCCTGCCAATAATAATATAATTGCAACAATACGTTCTAAAACATTACACCAATATTGTTGTTTCAAATTAAAAATACGTTGTTCTTGGTGATCGATTGTTATGTAAGTACTCAATCTTTTTTCTAATTCAGTCCATAATTTATAATTTTGAATATGATCAGTTGATCGTTCGTGTCTGGATAAATTATTAGAAAGATGTTTCCAATCTGAAAAACCAGCATCTGTTAACTGAATATTTTTGGTCCCAAAAATTTTGCAACAAAAGCAAAAAACGCAATTTAACTTAATGGAATAAATTAGCCACATACGAGGTATTTTTTCACCATTTGCTAATGTTCGTGTATAATAATGAACCGAAAAGCGCCCTTGTTCTGTTAAAGGAAATGAAAATTTTTTTACTTGTGTAGGTCCCATTTTTACTAATACTTCAATTGTTGAATTATCAAGTGATTTAGGCCATGAAGCTGGATCTTCTAAACTCCCACTTTCAATGTCCTCTGGTTCTTCTGGAGTACAAGACTCTGCCGAAGTCGATGGAATCTGTGGCTCTATGGGGACGACTTGCTGACTGTCAGGCGTTGAAACAAAAAGATCTCCAGCCGTGCTTCCACTTTCTTCCTCTGCTCCAGGAGTTTTCAAAAATTGTTCTATAGAGCCCCGCAACTTCTCTTTTTCAGTTTCTTTAGACAGTTGTCTTTTTCTGTAAGCTGCTCCAGAGAGTCTTTTAGTTCGTCGTCGTTCCGAGCTTGACATCTGAATAAATTTAAAAAAAAAATTGTTTTAATTTACTTCTAGATTACAGTCTTAATAGACTATCAAAGCAGTTATTACGTGAAAATCATATAAATTAAAAAAACGTATATCAATAGCTTACCTTTAATAACCAGGCTCTACAACACACGTTTTATTATGATGAAGTATGATAGAAGTAACTGAGTAATATAGATCTTTAATCAGTACCACAATATTTTATTTCCATATAAGGGCACAAAAATAACAATGGGTCTCAGTATTTTACACCTACATATTGCTTCCACCATTCACAAATGAACGCATTTTTTCGTCGGGTGATATTTATACCCTCGGTAAAATACGTCACCCGGGGATTTACTTGAATTAGTACGAACCAATTCGGGACTTCACAAGAAAGATTTGATATGATTTTACAGATTCCTATCTTAGTTTTTTGTCGTATTTTGAACATTGGTTGATAGAGGGTGCTAATTATTTGAAAGGGAAAAATGAAAACACAAATTATTGGTAATAGTTTCAAATTTATTATTGATTTTGTGTTAAAATATCTGTAATAAACGCAAAAAAAAAACAAAAATTGGGATTTCGACTAACAATAAAGTGGTGTTTGTTTTTTGTTCGTGGTTTGCATTTTTCAGAGATGTTTTATTCTCAAATGACTTATTTTTTTAAATTTAAATTTGTATAAAATCGGTTTCGAGCGGCCGCCCCTTGCAATCGGCCGCCTGCTTGATGGACACGCAACACCCCACCGGTAGGAATGGCCCTGGCTACAGTATACTTCTGTGTGTCACAAAATTATTCAAATAAAATATCCAGTTTACTTATTATTTTCCCCCGCGTAGAAATTCCAGGCACGTCAGTGATATCGCTCCATGAGTGGGGATGTAACAAATGCAGCTTTTCGTTCTTCAGTCCCGAATACCACCTAGAGCAGGAAGGTTATTGGCGGACCGGGCATTTTACGCCCGGATATCAGCGTGAGCACGAATTGGTTCATTATATCCGTTGTTTTTGATATTTTGGCTAAATGTAGAAGATCGTTGAAGTATACCGTTGCCGTTAATAACAAGTCGCAAAACTGAATCTAGATGAAAAACGGTAAAGTTTCAAACAAAAAATAATACAAACAACTGACGCAATCTGTAGGAACATTAAAATCAATGAAAATTTAAAAATTACAAAATGGTAGAACACTACGGTAGAAGAAAAGATACGCTTTACTCAGAACTTCCCTCGCAAGTGGACTTTGTGATACTAAACAATTTTAAAAATCAAAAGAAAATAGGGGTTAAAATATATTCACGTACGTAATAATACTGAAACAATAAAAGTAAACACTTGATAATGCAAATTACATTCATTTCCAAATAAAAAACCATTACCGGCGATGGGATCGAACTTCAACGCCTCCGAACGAACCTGCGAGTTCAATGATCGGCGCGGTAGCCCGAAGTAAAGCAGGCGATGCCACTGAGGACGCCTCCGATTTGAGAGATGCAGTTGCCTTAAATATAATGCATTTATTGTTGACCCCTGTTTTCTTTTTTAGAACATTTACTCTGTATTTGCTGGTTCCGATTGAGACCATTTAGTGCAGAATTATTTTCACATTATTCCCATTATTTGCAATTTCATGGGCAAAGAAACGCCAAATTAGGTAGACCAACTGTTATTTCGCCCGAATACAGTATTCTGCTAAGTGCAGTTTTCTGCAAGAGGCAATCTTCTAGTCAAATGCAGAGTCATTCGTCGCTAGCGGGCGAGAGAGGTTGTGGGTTATTTCCGGAACAAGTAAATGGTTTTTGTCGAATTTTGAACATGTGAATACGTGTATGAAGCCATCGGCCGTTATAACGTTACCTATGCCTTGGCGTATGAGCTTGCCAATTTGTGGAGATGACAGGGATTTTTGAGGCTTTCACGGCCATTGTCATTAAGTAACAAACGACTTCCGGGATTGGACCGTGTCATGATTGAGATCGAAGAACTCAACGTTTCGCCCACTTTCGTAAAGGGCTTCATCAGGAGGAAAAAAATCAAAAGAGCACGATAACTCAACGTGTTAACCACGCCAAAGGCGAAACTCTTTGCAAGGGAAGGGACAGAAGAGCACGGTAACTCAACGTGTGAACCACGTCAGAGGCGAAACTCGACTGACTATCGGAAGATGAAAGGCAAGAATTTATAGGCAAGCGCCGTCGCGATTCAGCAAATGCCGTCGCGGTTCAGTGGCGGAGGGCGGGGCTTAGGAATTAGCACTTTCCACATAGAAGGAAGGGGAAAGCCTTCGTCCCGATTGAGATTATTAGGGTGTTCTATGTGGAAAGTGCTAATTCCTAAGCCCCGCCCACCGCCACTGACACGCGACGGCATTTGCTGAATCGCGACGGCCTTTCTTCTTCCGATAGTCAGTCGAGTTTCGCCTCTGACGTGGTTCACACGTTGAGTTACCGTGCTCTTCTGTCCCTTCCCTTGCAAAGAGTTTCGCCTCTGGCGTGGTTAACACGTTGAGTTACCGTGCTCTTTTGCTTTTTTCCTCCTGATGAAGCCCCTTACGAAAGTGGGCGAAACGTTGAGTTTTTCGATCTCAATCATGACACGGTCCAATCCCGGTAGTCGTTTGTTACTTAATATCAGGGATTTGCTTAACCGTTGATCAAGGCGTACTTTGACTCAAAACTGTGAGAATGAAATAACCTAGAAAGCACATGTTTGGTGTTGTGTGAACGAAAGGGTAGATTTTTTGCCTTCATCGTTCGGGTTAACAAATTTGCTGTGAATGCTTCCTGGAGCGGTCTGCCACACCTTTCCTGTGGGGCGAGAACTGTGGCATTAGACGTACACCTTGCCTTGATTCTCTGTTGATATACGTGTTGGTAGAGGGACTGGAGGGTACGTCGCAGGAGGCATCTGCTTCGTACCGCAGTAAGTAGCCGTTTCGTACTGCAGGAGGCAACCGTTTCCTCGCTGCAGAGGGCATCGAGTTTTAGTTGTTCGAATTTGCAATTGCCTTGTATTTTGTTATAAACTGAATTACGGTGTGTTGAAAATCTTTTTATGGCTTCACCAGTATCCAGATCTGTATTTTGTGTGTAGATTTATTTTGACGCCAGTTAGAGCTGAGTGTTTTGTCCTGGAGTAAGTAACATCGTCCTGTATGTCAATTTAAAGCTGAGTGGGTGGCCGTACCCCTTTTACAAGTGTTCCCCAAAATATCGCTCCAATTAAATTTTTAGTCTGGGAAAAAATCCCAGTATTTCATGTTAGAATAAAAACTGCCATACACTGAATGCGAGGTTAAGCGCGGTATAAAATTACATTGCCAAGTGTGGAACGTTGTATCGTTAACATTCATTCAGCAAGCGGGCTGCTTCTAATTTATTTGATTAGCAATACGTATTATCTAAACCAGGTTCACTCAGCGAGGCTGCGTTTACGTTTTGACACACACACACTGTCACATTACATGACGTGTGATATAATTAGGTGATACTATAGTAATTAAGAGATATATTTGTTAATTGTTGATACCAGTAATTACTATTGTTACCAACTATTTGATTGGTTCATTATACGATTTTTCGAACTTTGGGTTTCATTGTTTATGTTGCCTGTTGTTACCATTTGAGCAATTTAATGGTTCGTTAGCTCAGGCTATCTGAGGAACATAGCAGGGAACCATTTGGCTTTCCTCAAAGTTTAGATTCGTAAGTCACCCACGCCCTTTTCCCTAGTTAGTCGAGTGCATGTTCCGATTCAATATCGGCAATTTATAATGTAACATTATTTTCGTCAAGGTTAAAGCCTGACCCATGCGAAAATGATCACTTTTTTGTATTTCTCAGTTGAAGCAAAAATAAACATTTTATTTTGTAAGGTGCTCATGTAGCGTTTCACTCCCTCACTAAGGGCGTTATAAATGTATACCTCGGGTTAGCTCAATTGGAGGCAGGGTTCGTTCAAACTCAAATATACAGGGTAATTTTTAAGGTGATTCTTTCCTTTTACCAGGATAAAACGCTTAAAAAATAAGCATTTTTTTTCATTTACCACTTTTGCGAAATATGAAAACTAACGGAGGTACAGGGTGTTAAAGTTTCAAATAAGAACAAAAATTACTTAATATAAATTAAACTAAACTTAATCTAACCTTAATATAACTTAAATTACATGTTCAAAATGATCAGCATTCGCTTCTACACATACGTTCCGCGTATAAGAGCGATGCGGCAGCGATATTTTGACGACGCTTCCAGTAAATAATTAACATATTCACTAATTCATTATTTTCATAAAAAGGGACCATTATTGTAGCAATAGCATTAATAAAATTGCAATGGAAAACAGGTCATTGCTTGACTACAGAGATAAATAAAAATAAAATTGTCCAGCAGCCTTTGCGCCAAAGTTTAGTTTTTAATTTGAAACTCGAACACCCTGTACTTCCGTTAGTTCTGATATTTAAGAAAAGTGACAAATAAAAAAAAACTTATTTTTTTAACTTTATTCCCTGGTAAACGGAAATAATCAACTTAAAAATCACCCTGAATAGAGTAAGGGAAACAGGATAATTACCATAAACATATTGTGGATAACTATAAATACAAATTAAACCGTAGTTTTATAATTAACTGAATTGTACTGTCAGGGAAGATAGACGGTCGGCCTTACCTTTTGGCGAAAGTTATACTAGTTATTTTGCCGGCTGGTAACTATCGGCCTAATTGGGCTAGCTCGCCGCGAGGGTCGCAGGGTTCCAGCTATGCTGAAAGAGAATACAAAAAAAAAGAAAGGAGTGGGCGCCAGGTCCTAGACTCAGATCCAATTCCTTGTGCCGGACCTTACACAAGGTCGAAGATAAAAACCAGCAAGTCAAAAATAAACAAATCAACAACCAATGAATAGATCACAGCTTTATTTCAAATATTGGTGCGTACTATAGTGCAAGGCTAACACAAGTATATATATAAATCACAGCAGGCAATATTTCTAGCGACACCCAAGAAAACACACAGTATGCGACATGCAATAATAAATATAAAAACAGATATAAATATAAATATCGAGCAAATAGTAGCCCACGAGCAGCAATGACTATGACCGGTGAATGGGCTAACACATTAAAACATTGCGCGGTTAAAATCGGAGCATAGCGAGTATTAAATTAAAAAGAGAATAAATTAATCCCTGTGAGGCAGGATATAGCAGGGCCAGGTTATGCAAGCGCTCAGCTGATGCGAAACCCCGAATATCAGCTCAGAAAGATTCTAAAGTAATTAATCCAAAATTTCTAATGTCAAAAACTACGAGGGTATATGACCATATAGTCACAGAGCAGTTTTCTTAATGGAAATACATCAGGTGCATAAATGAACGCTAAAGCAATCGCTTCAATAAACCTTCGGCAAACTTGTACCTACGTAAACTCGCGAATAAATTCAATAGCGCGGAAAAATCGCGAACGCCGCAAACAGAGTTCCGACAAAATAATTAACGGGCTCACGCGACTCCCAAGTAAGGCAATCGGCTACCGAAATCGGTTCTCTAGCCACGACACGCTAAAAATGACGTCAGACCTCAGCGACCGACATGCAAATGGCGTCGCCACAAACCCGAAGATATCGAGCAAACAGCAGGCAAAATGCGGTAAGTACTGCCTTAAAACCGAACTACTAGCGCGGATGATCTAACATACAATTTGCAGGGGGCTCAATGGAGCGCGGCAGCCTCCAGCGGCAGCGGAACCTCCTAAGCAAGGTCCTTGCAGGCCCCCCCACGGAGACGCCAATCCGAAACCGAAGGCTCCTACAGGATTGAGCCGCAGGGCTGTCTTTACCAATTCGAGTGGGCTCGATTAAAAATTCAATAAAGGTCAGTAGCCTGCACAAAATGGGCGCTCAAAATTTGCAATAGCCCTATCACAATTAACGCATTAAAATTATACAAAAGCATGCACTAACATCTAACTCGACGAAGCATTACTGTGCCAAAAATATCCTACATGCCCTATCTGTTAATGAGACGAGATTCCAATAACTAACTATAAAATACACCAGGCGCAAATAACTATATCAGTTTCTTGCCTGTAGTAAAAACATGTCAGCTCCTGACCTGTGGATTGCGGAGGGCCGAGGACGGCAGAAGCGATGAAGGTTTCGGCAGGCACAGCGGGAGGCCCAGCGGACCTAGGAGGCGGTGATTGTATCACAGGTGAGTGCGGTGCTACACTCTCCAGCGTAGCTCCCCGGGAATTTGTAGAGCTCCTTGACAATTCGATGGTTTCAGGGGCCCAAATCGACGGTTTGGATGCCCGCAGAGTGCAGCTGAACAAGGAATGCTAAGCCTCTTCAGGGGGGAGTTCAACCTCTCGCAGGAAGTGTCCGAACTCTCCCAAGGTCATAGCCGACAGGAAATGGCATCCCACAGTAAATCGAAATCCACAGCAAATCGAATCCCACAGGGAATGGTGTCCGACAGTAAATCGAATCCCACAGTAAACGGCTATAACGCACAACGCCCAAATAAGTCCCAAATAAGAAGAAACTGGCCTTATCTTACCTCACGCTGGAATTGAGCCAGAAGAAAGGGCAGAAGCAATGCTGGCCTCAGACGAATCCGCAGTTGCGAAGGACGTACGTATAACCAAATCAAATACGAACGTCTTAAGGGCACATGTGCTTTTTCAGATCCTCCGAAAAATCAAAACGGAGCTGAGCTATACTAATTAGCTCAAAAATTTAAGCACACGGCCGAGGCACTAGCAGCCTGCACCAAGTTTAAAATGGGAAAGACCTCAAAAATCCACCAGCTACCAGTTATCAAAACTTTCCAAAATTTTTGGGCCAGAAGATGCGAAAAAAACAGCCTGAAAAATTTGACTGCAAGAAGTGATATCCTTTATCTAGCAACAAATAGAATAGTGTAGAAGAATTTGTAACAGGGGTTGCCTAAGCGCCATATACAAATATCTGTAGGAATATGACCTAAATAAATTTAATTAGTAGAATGTGGGTAATTATTCGAGGAGTTGCTTGCCAAACTGCTTGATAATTATAGGAAAATAATTAAAAATAAGATACAGCTAATTATACCTAGTTTAAAGCATGCAAACATTGACAAAAGCCAACCATAAATATTCAAGTTCAGAAATTCAGCTAGCAGAAGTTCAATACTACGGGGGACGCTCCAAAAATATCGTAACAGTACATTATGCAAATAATAAATTCTTCTGGGGGGTAGTGTTTCATTGCTCCTTGGTGAACTGCAATCCATATAGCAGGTCTACGCGGAAGGGAGTTGCAACGGGCGTTGCACCAAAAGCAGCAGGTAATTACGGAACGAGGATGCCGCCGGTTATGTGCCAATTATAGGTTTCGACCTGTAGGCCGAATGTCCAGGACTGGTGACCTTCAAGTTCCAGTGTTTACGTTTGTGGTGCTGGAATTATATGAATAAATCACGGAGATTTAAGCAATACCTGCGCTTTTGGGGTTGTGTAGAAGTTGATGCGGGTCTTGCTGGTGCCCTACAATGGCCTAGTGTTACTTCCGGAGTGACGGTATCGTGAAGTTCGGCCTGGGGTAATTCGCCAAATTTCAGCGAGCGGCGAGCGTTGACAGCTCGGCGGGCCCAGGATGGATTTCTCGGCGCTCAGACCAGGAGGCGAGCTTGCAGTTCCGACTTCTGGGGAACGTCTTTAAACTTTGGAATATTATAGGGGCGGATCGTAATGCAGTTTTGAAATTATAGGGAAACAGGTTCGGGTTTAAGTTGATACGCTAGGAGTCGGGCATTCACTGCCTCAGCCCAACGTGCAGATCAGGTTTTCTAATTATATGAAAGCAGGTTAGAAGTCGGGTATTCACCGCCTCAGTCGTTAGACTGCAAGTTATTGCAGGTCAGGTTTTCAGGTAGATAAGTTAGAAGACGGGCCTTCAGCACCTCAATCTAACTTCAGGAGAGGAGTTTGGGATAGAAGCAAGTCCCTGCACTCAAGTTCAGGACTAGACAGGATCAGGACTGGTGGACTCAAGGGGGATGATCTCAAGTGATGTTAACTAATCGCGGAGCTTCTTATATGCCCTTCTGGCGGCTTTATCGCTAGAGCGGGTCTGGGGGAACATAAATTAATACATCGTTTAATGTTTAATTATAAATTTATGCAGATGCTAGCGTTATTCACCCTGTATGTGTTGGGTCCAAAATGTGCCCTTTTCGTCAAGGGTAAACATTTGAACTATATACAAAATATTACTTTCATTTAAGTAATAGTTCTTGAATTAAGGCAAAAATAGAAAGATTTTTTAAGGTACTCACCCTGTGTATATTGTATCGAAATTTTGTCGGTTTTATGGCAGGAAGGCATATAATTCGTATGTAAAATTTCGGCTTCCCCCAACAAATAGTTTTTGAGTTATACCGGCAACAGACAGAAAGACAGAAATGCGCAAGGTGCAGCAATAAACGCTTACCCAAAAATCGATAACCCACCAAAGTTTATCTGTGCGAATGAAATGTTTGCTTGCACATGAGATTGATAGCAAAATATCTTGTGGAACAGATCCCAGTTGGCCACATACTGGAAAATTCCAAGAACGACCTCTCGACTCGAGTGCCATGCGGAAAAGAAAACTCATCTTCCAAAAATTCAGCGACCTACGTTCTTATCACAAGGTGCGCATTCAAAATTGGACATTTCTCTGACTGCAGCGAGTTCGAAAATGAAGATGAGAGCTGCGTACTAAGAAGCTAGAGATGCAAACGCCAAAAATATAAAGGGCGCAATCGATTATAGGAACGCCAAAAATACAACGGGGCGTTACACTTATTGTGTAAAAATAAAATAAAAAAGATTCAAATTAATAGACACCAGCGGGTTGCTAAACGCTTACGTACAGCGACTATATAAGGACAGTGTAGTAAATTTTAAAAAAGGCAGTCATTAAGAGTCGTCTCTACAACAACCAGCCACGCCCTTAGGTATTGTTCTGTGCACGGCCCGCTAAATTGTAAGATAAACGTCACCCTGCTAAATTGTGACATAAACGTCATTTTATACGGCCTGGACATATGTGAAATTCGGAGATGTTTTTCAGGGCGCTGTATACCCACGATCGCGAAAATTTGTGCAATATGAGGTGGTCAAATGTGCAGTGTAACATTAATTTTACAAGAATGTCAATAATATTACTTAAACAGAATTAAACGGCAAGAGACGATGCGAAGCGGAAGGAATCGCTGCCAGCGATTAAAAATCCTCGTTAACGGGCAACCTAATATTGGAATATAAGTTAAGGTGTCCTTTTTTATCTCCTTTATTGTGTTTTTGTACGTAGAAAACGAAAATTGACAACATTTTATGTTGATCGACACAGAGATTACGTACAAACGCTCAACGCTTTATATTCATAATCAAACCGTTGTATTTATTCCACCAGTTCATTTAGAGGAATAGAATATTCAGTGTTAAGTAACCCATAAATTCTCTTTAATTTGATACAATAATCTTTGGCATTAAGACATTTATATAGTTTATAGTCTGGTCGAAATAGACATTTAAGGTTACAATAATTCGCAAAAAGCTGAATATTGATACAAATGTTGAGAACACCATCATAAATAAATTGTGAAAAATCCCCATCGATACCACGTGTGCAAAAAAATTTATTCAAGGTCAAAGTTTTCGAAAATAAATTCTTTGAATTTTTCAGCCAAACGGTCAGTTTTATCATAAAAATATGTCAAACAAAAATTGTAGAGCATGCAATTATCTATAAAAATTGTTTTTGCACTTTTTTTCCTAAGAATTGCCATTTCTGAGATATAGCGATTCTAAAAGTTGAAAAAGTCGTGTTCTCCATAATATGCACACGTTTCCACGCCACCTGTGAGGTAGTGTACTTGGCGTGTTTTTTTTGGCGTGGTTTCCCCGGTAGGCCTATTCTACGATCTAATTATCTAATGAAACTTCTTCTCATTCTTCTTCTTCTTCGCATTCTCCTTCTTCTTCTTCTTCTTCTTCTTCTCATTCTCCTTCTTCTTCTTCTTCTTCTTCTTCTTCTTCTTCTTCTTCTTCTTCTTCTTCTTCTGCTTCTGCTTCTGCTTCTTTCTGCTGGGTACAAGTGAATTGTTGTAACTGCGAAGCATCAGTTGTCTCGTCGCTGATGTCGTAAGAATCCTTTTCTGTTGGAGATTCAACATTGGAGCAGGATTGGCCTTGACAACTGTTGCATGTGCTGAACAAAACAATCCGACTTTTTTGCAGCCGCATTTAGAAGTACACCCCTTTTTGCAGTTGCAAAAAATAGCATTGAGGAGCTTTTCTGGTGCAGGTGGAAGTTAAGTCTGAATTGGTTCCAACGTATCGTTAGTTAACTTCCAATCCCAGTCTTCTGGGCTCAGTATTACCAAGCCACACATGAACTTGATAATATACTCGATAAATATGTTGATGAGCAGAAGCAGAGGTTGGGGAAAGACAAGCTAATTGTACTCGTTTCTTGTTACGAGTCTGTTTTACAAAAGATTTATATGGAAACTTATCTAAGCAGGTATTTTTTTGAAGCTCCATATATAAAAAGGAGGAAGCGAATTCCGTTGGTGATTAAAGCTTCTGGAGTAGAGTTAATTTCTTCGAAAATTTTAGCACAATCAACTAAGTTTTGTTTTTCAAATAATTTAAAAACTTTTGTTTTACCCCTCCTGAAAATTGCTGATGCCGTATCGCAGCCAGTAATTGCATGCAAGAATAGGATGTGATTTTGGCATTTTGGAGAGGCGGATAAACTTTTGGAGGAAAATATTTCCGATCGCTGTTGAGCTTTCCCAGGTTTTAAAAAATAAATAATTTTCTCGGTTGTAGTTCGAGCAGTGACTAATACCAATAAATGAACATCTTCACCAACAACAATATTTGTATTTGTTGGGTTGAATTGTTCTATTGCTGTTTCAACTATGAGGACATCAGCGACATTATTAGCTTGCTTGACTAAAATATTTGCAGCGTTAATTTTTTCTTTTAACATTAAAATGAAACCAGACTTGTTGTGAGTATTAGCAAGAAATTGTTGTTGGCTTGCTGGAACTGTCATGAATTTATAAAAATTGACATCAGTAGATGAAGATGTTTGTGTAGTTCGGCGATGTTGTTCTGCGGCTTTTTTTGACAGATCAATATTTTAACTTATACTACGGGTCCCGAAATGTATATAGGCGACGTACTCGTGCATATTATGGAGAACACGACTTTTTCAACTGTTAGAATCTCATCTCAGCGCTCATCTCAGCTTCCATCGCAGCTCTCATCTCAGCTCTCATCGCAGCTCTCATCTCAGCTCTCATCGCAGCTTTCATCGCAGCTCCCATCGCAACTCTCATCTCAGCTCTCATCACAGCTCTCATCGCAGCTGTTATCTCAACTCTCACCTCAGCTTTCATCTCATCTCTTATATCAGCTCTCATCTCAGCTCTCATCGCAGCGTTCATCGCAGCTCTCATCTCAGCTCTCATCGCAGCTCTCATATCAGCTCTCATCGCAGCTCTCATCTCAGCTCTCATCACAGCTCTCATCACAGCTCTCATTGCAGCTGTTATCTCAATTCTCATCTCAGCTTTCATCTCAGCTCTCATATCAGCTCTCATATCAGCTCTCATCTCAGTTCTCATCGCAGCTTTCATCGCAGCTCTCATTGCAGCTTTAATCCCAGCTCTCATCTCAGCTCTCATCAAAGCTGTTATCTCAACTCTCACCTCAGCTTTCATCTCATCTCTTATATCAGCTCTCATCTCAGCTCTCATCGCAGCTTTCATCGCAGCTCTCATCTCAGCTCTCATCGCAGCTCTCATATCAGCTCTCATCGCAGCTCTCATCTTAGCTCTCATCACAGCTCTCATCACAGCTCTCATAGCAGCGGTTATCTCAATTCTCATCTCAGCTTTCATCTCAGCTCTCATATCAGCTCTCATCTCAGTTCTCATCGCAGCTTTCATCGCAGCGCTCATCTCAGCTCTCATCGCAACTCTCATATTAGCTCTCATCGCAGCTCTTATCTCAGCTCTCATTGCAGCGCTCATCCCAGCTCTCATCTCAGCTCTCATCGCAGCTCTCATATCAGTTCTCATCGCAGCTCTCATCACAGCTCTCATCTCAGCTCTCATCTCAGCTCTCATCGCAGCTCCCATCGCAGCTCTCATATCAGCTCTCATCTCAGCTCTCATCGCAGCTCTTATAGCAGCTCTTATCGCAGCTCTCATCACAGCTCTCATTGCAGCTGTTATCTCAATTCTCATCTCAGCTTTCATCTCACCTCTCATATCAGCTCTCATCGCTGTTCTCATCTCAGCTCTCATCTCAGCTCTCATCGCAGCTCTCATCGCAACTCTCATATTAGCTCTCATCGCAGCGCTTATCTCAACTCTCATTGCAGCTCTCATCTCAGCTCTCATCGCAGCTCTCATCGCAACTCTCATATCAGCTCTCATCGCAGCTCTCATCTCAGCTCTCATTTCAGCTCTCATCTTAGCGATGAGTCGCAGCTCTCATCTCAGTTCTCACCTCAGCTCTCATCACAGCTCTTATCTCAGTCCTCATCGTAGCTCTCCTCTCAGCTCTCATCTCAGCACTCATCTCAGTTCTCATCGCAGCACTCATCGCAGCTCTCATCTCAGCTCTCATCTCAGCTCTCATCGCAGCTCTCATCTCAGCTCTCATCTCAGCTGTCATTGCAGCTCTCGTCTCAGCTCTCATCGCAGCTCTCATCTCAGCTCTCATCGCAGCTCTCATCTCAGCTCACATTGCAGCTCTCATTGCAGCTCTCATATCAGCTCTCATCGCAGCTTTCATCTCAGCGATGAGTCGCAGCTTTCATCTCAGTTCTCACCTCAGCTCTCATCACAGCTCTCATCTCAGCTCTCATCTCAGCTCTCATCGCAGCTCTCATATCAGCTCTCATTTCAGCTCTCATCTCAGCGATGGGTCGCAGCTCTTATCTCAGCTCTTATCTCAGCACTCATCTCAGTTCTCATCGCAGCACTCATCGCAGCTCTCATCTCAGCTCTCATCTCAGCTCTCATCTCAGCTCTCATCGCAGCTCTCATCTCAGCTCGCATCTCAGCTGTCATTGCAGCTCTCGTCTCAGCGATGGGTCGCAGCTCTCATCTCAGCTCTCATCTCAGCTCTTATCTCAGCACTCATCTCAGTTCTCACCTCAGCTCTCATCGCAGCTCTCCTCTCAGCTCTCATCTCAGCTCTCATCTCAGCACTCATCTCAGTTCTCATCGCAGCACTCATCGCAGTTCTCATCTCAGCTCTCATCTCAGCTCTCATCTTAGCTGTCATTGCAGCTCTCGTCTCAGCTCTCATCGCAGCTCTCATATCAGCTCTCATCGCAGCTCTCATCTCAGCGATGAGTCACAGCTCTCATCTCAGTTCTTACCTCAGCTCTCATCACAGCTCTCATCTCAGTTCTCATCGCAGCTCTCCTCTCAGCTCTCATCTCAGATCTCATCTCAGCTCTCATCTCAGCTCTCATTTCAGCTCTCATCTCAGCTTCCATCGCAGATCTTATCTCAGCTCTCATCGAAGCTCTCATCTCAGCTCTCATCTCAGCTCTCATCGCAGCTCTCATCTCAGCTCTCATCTCAGCTGTCATTGCAGCTCTCGTCTCAGCTCTCATGGCAGCTCTCATCTCAGCTCACATTGCAGCTCTCATCGCAGCTCTCATCTCAGCTCTCACCGCAGCTCTCATGTCAGCTCTCATCGCAGCTCTCGTCTCAGCTCTCATCTCAGCTCTCATCGCAGCCCTCATCGCAGCTTTCATCTCAGCTCTCATCGCAGCTCTGATCTCAGCTCTCATCTCAGCTCTCACCGCAGTTTACATCTCAGCTCTCATCTCAGCTCTCATCTCAGCTCTCATCTCATCTCTCATCGCAGCTCTCATCTCAGCTATCATCGCAGCTCTCATCGCAGCTCTCATCTCAGCTCTCATCTCAGTTCTCATCTCAGTTCTCATCGCAGCTCTAATCTCAGCTATCATCGCAGCTCCCATCTCAGCTCTCATCGCAGCTCTCATCCCAGCTCTCATCTCATCTCTCATCGCAGCTCTCATCTCAGCTATCATCGCAGCTCTCATCGCAGCTCTCATCTCAGCTCTCATCTCAGCTCTCATCTCAGTTCTCATCGCAGCTCTAATCTCAGCTCTCATCGCAGCTCTCATCGCAGCTCTCATCTCAGCTCTCATCGCAGTTCTCATCGTAGCTCTCATTGCAGCTCTCATCTCAGCTCTCATCTCATCTCTCATCTCAGCTCTCATCGCAGCCCTCATCGCAGCTTTCATCTCTGCTCTCATCGCAGCTCTGATCTCAGCTCTCATCTCAGCTCTCATCTCAGCTCTCACTGCAGTTCACATCTCAGCTCTCATTGCAGCTCTCATCTCAGCTCTCATCTCAGCTCTCATCGCAGCTCTCATCTCAGCTCTCATCTCATCTCTCATCGCAGCTCTCATCTCAGCTATCATTGCAGCTCTCATCGCAGCTCTCATCTCAGCTCTCATCTCAGCTCTCATCTCAGTTCTCATCGCAGCTCTAATCTCAGCTATCATCGCAGCTCCCATCTCAGCTCTCATCGCAGCTGTCATCCCAGCTCTCATCTCAGCTCTCATCGCAGCTCTCATCGCAGCTCTCATCTCAGCTCTCATCGCAGTTCTCATCGTAGCTTTCATCTCAGCTCTCATCGCAGCTCCCATCTCAGCTCTCATCGCAGCTCTCATCCCAGCTCTCATCTCAGCTCTCATCGCAGCTCTCATCTCAGCTCTCATCTCAGCTCTCATCGCAGCTCTCATCGCAGCTTTCATCTCAGCTCTCACCGCAGCTCTCATGTCAGCTCTCGTTGCAGCTCTCGTCTCAGCTCTCATCTCAGCTCTCATCGCAGCCCTCATAGCTTTCATCTCAGCTCTCATCGCAGCTCTGATCTCAGCTCTCATCTCAGCTCTCATCTCAGCTCTCACCGCAGTTCACATCTCAGCTCTCATTGCAGCTCTCATCTCAGCTCTTAGCTCAGCTCTCATCGCAGCTCTTATCTCAGCTCTCATCGCAGCTCTCATCTCAGCTCTCATCTCATCTCTCATCGCAGCTCTCATCTCAGCTCTCATCGCAGCTCTCATCTCAGCTCTCTCCTCAGCCCTCATCTCAGCTCTCATCGCAGCTATCATCGCAGCTCTCATCTCAGATCTAATCGCAGCTCTCATCTCAGCTCTAATCGCAGCTCTCATCTCAGCTCTCATCGCAGCTATCATCGCAGCTCTCATCGCAGCTCTCACCGTAGCTCTCATCTCAGCTCGCATCGCAGCTCTCATCTCAGCTCTCATCGCAGCTCTCATCTCAGCTCTCATCTGTTCAATTTTTGTTCTTCTAGCAACTTATTCCACTTGGAACCAAAGATCCATTGGTAGATTATCTTGTGCCAATTCAGGATAAAACTTCGTGAGCTTTTTGTGGAAAATATGTCAACAAGTTGGACGGAAGGAGAAACTCGACGGGTGAAAGCATTCAAAGACCTGGGACAACTTCTTGTGAAATGCAAATTTCGGCCCTGAGATACTGACAACTTTGTCCATAGTCACATTAAGTATTTAGGTATATTCTAAATTTGTCATTTATAGGTGGATTTTGTGGAGCTTTGTCATCGCAACTTTCGTTGTTATATGAAATCTTTTTCTTTCGTATTCTCGTTCTTAACGACGTCAAGCGGAATTTAATTTTCAAAGAATTGTTCATTTACTTTATTTATAAACTCTTCAGTCTCTTCCGCAATTTTATGAAGTTCTAGGAAAATGTCTTCAGGGATAGTAGAGTGTCCTAGACCATGCGGTATTCTACAAAGAAATCAATATCTGATATTTGCAGATACTTTGAGAGAGGTATGCATACGAATTCTTCTGAACGAAAACAATTGTCTTATTCTTCAAGAAATAGTAACATGTTAAAACGTGGTCGTGGTTAACCAGCAGACCACCGGCCCCCACGACCACCGGCCCATCGGGCTAGCGCCCGATCGCCCGGCTCCCCAGTCCGGCTCTGTCTGTGAGTGAAACATAACTCGCCCTTCGTCAGCGAGTCTGCGAAATAGATGGCGGCGGAGAGCCGCCGCAGTGGGTTGGTGGGGGCATCTAAGGTACCGCCCGGGGTTGGGGGTGGGGGGGGGAAGGCTAAGGGAGCTGCAGCCCCGGTCCACCGAATTTCGGGGCCTCGAAAAGATTCGAAGGTTTCTAATCATTTAGATCCCTTTGTACTCGTTGCATAAATGGGAATGGGGCCAATTTAGTCCTGGGCCTCACATATTCTTAATCCGGCTCTGTCTATGCACCGAATGTCTTTCCCATCCACGTCTGTTTTTTTAGAATATCAATAAGCTTTCTGTGTTGCACTCGGTCAAAGGCTTTTTCATAATCTATGAAACATAGAAACGCATCCTTGTTTACGTCTCTACAGTTTTGTATCAGGACTTGCAGACCAAATAACGCCTCGCGGGTGCCCATGCCAGATTTGAAGCCCATCTGACTCAAACCTATGTTACGCTCGCATTTCTGGTATATTCTGTTGTGAAGGATTTTTCGAAAGATCTTAAGTGTACGGCTCATGAGGCTTATGAGTCTGTGATCGGTATACCTAATCGAAGGTAATTTATGGAAATATATTTTTTATTTCAGTAGTTTAAATTTTATTAGATTTTATTTTACTGTTTGTGTTTGTTTATGTTGTTATTGTGTTAAAAAATAAAATATTTAAATTAAAAGCATTGTTTTACTTTATTTAATGACATTTGTTAATATCCCACATTAACTAACCGATTTAAAAAATTAAAATATTATAAAAAGGTATTTAAGTTTGGCGATATCACACATATGAGCAAACGAAAATGAAGTCAAGCTTGGCTTTGAAATATTTGTTTGTGTTGGTGACACTGTAAGTCTATGTCAAATTCGAAGTTAGCAGGTTGGGTTTTGCGTCAATTTTGACACTGACGCAAAACCTAACCTGCTAACCTCGAATTTGACATAGACTTACAGTGCCACCAACACAAACAAATATTTCAAAGCCAGCTTGATTTCATTTTCGTTTGCTCACATGTTATTATCATATAGGCATAATTTATGTTTAATTTCAATGAAATCTCCGATGAGCCAACAAAAACTGCTTGTTTTGCCACCTATAGGTGTCAACATAATTTGGAGCAAAATCTGATAATTTTGTCTTGGCGATCCCATAATTTTAATTCGTACAAACCAGTGTTGCCAACAACGGCGAAAAGTCGCTTAATCTAAAGTATTTAACAAGTGGTTTAGCTAAAAAAAATAGGACTTTGCGATTAGCGACTTTTCTAGCGTCTTTAATATATTTTAGTTTGAAATTCTAGGGTATTATTCGTAATTTAAAAAATATGCAAAAGTCTATTAATTTCAATATTTCTAAAGCTACACATACATTAACCCTGAAATTTCAAAATATTATATGTAAATACAGGAGGTTATACTGGTATGATTAACGCCTGAAATTATATTATGTTTACTTGACATTTATTTGTATTTCGTACGTGACCAGACGGTCATAATTGCGCCCCCGACCAAGGGCGTAGCCAGGGATGGGCAGGGGTGGGCACTTGCCCACCCCTAAAAATTTATGAAAGCAAAAAGCAATTGCTTTGTAAAGTTCACGTGAACAATACGACATGAATGCCGCAAACGCCCAAAAGTGTCCGTAGTACGTGGTTTACTCACATTAATTGCCCACGATCAGGCGTTTTTGGAATAATCTAGATGCAAACGAAAATGCGCACCAAATTTAATTTTTGTGTATATTAAGTAATTAAATTAAAGTTATAAGATTACGTTATTTAATTTCAAAAATGTGTATTATTATAAATGTTAGTTCTAGTAGTTGGTAATTGTTTTTAGTGACCCAGAAAAGGAAAGATAAAAAAAAGATAGCGCTAAAAGTGAAAGTGAGGAAGAAAAAAACAAAAACTCTCTGTCTTGTTATTATAGCGAAATACTCTGCATTGCTAGAACCTGTGTCAAATGCTTTACAATCAAAATGCATTGACATGTTACAGTGCAAAAATCATATAAAAAGAATACTAGCTGTAGTTAAAAAAACATAGAAAAACTGCAAACGCCATCATCCAAGAAATTTTATCTAGCGCTAACAATTGCTGAAAACATTGGTGTAGACTTGCAAATACCAAGACTTGCAGGACGTTAACAACACCGGTCAAATTCTCCGGTGGCCACTCCTGCTGAATTTTGGAAAACGTCGCTGCTAATCGCATACTTGGATTCTTTAATAACTGCCTTGGAACAGCTGTTTTCCGACGATAACTTGCCGGCTTTTTTACTATTAGCACTACATCCTTCTACTATGTTAGACATGACATTTGAACATTTTTAAAAAGGGCACAAAGCTCTTTAGATTTTTATAATTTAAGTAATGTTAACAATGAAGTGGAATTATGGTACAATCTCTGGAAGGAAAAAACCTCTGAAAAGAAGAACTAAAAGATTTAGAACTAAAAGGCGTGGTGTAAGAAACTGAGACTTTCTTTCCTCATTTAAAACATGCCTTACACGTTTTATTGGCACAACCATGTACAACAAGCACCATTCAAAGGTCTTTCAGTACACTACATAGAGTAAAAACCTGGTTGCGGTCAGCAATAACGGAATACCGTCTTAGTGGACTGTGCATGCTGAGTGTACGCCATAAAATGGTGCTAGAAAAAAAGAAGGAGCTAGAAGATGAAACTTCAGAAGATTCGCATCAGATTCGCCAAAAATACTGTTACTTTAAGTAATATTTTTTCCATTTGTACAAAATAAAATGAAATAGTAATAACAATAATAATTGTGTGTATAAATGTTTGCCCACCCCTAAATGGAACCCTGGCTACGCCCTTGCCCCCGACGCCGGAGATTTGAAATTAAAAACTGAAGGAGCTTTATCTTTACTCTTTGCAACGTTTGCGCATTGCTCAATTTGTCATTGTCAAGAAATTGTACGAAGGATTAGAACGTTAATAAAGTTTTTATTTTTATATTCATAAGTCGTTTACGTATTTCTTTATTCTTTGTAAACAAAATAAATGCTTGTTTTTCTAATGTGCGTATTTCGGATTTGGCGACTTTTGGTCTGAAAATGGAGACTTCTAGTACCAATTTAGCGAATACAACTTGCGAAGAGTTGGCAACACTGTCGCTGTGTTAGTCTAGCTGGGGAATCACTCGCATGTGGATGAGTGGATGATGCAACAAAGTTACGGTGCAAGGCAGCAGGGACCACAGCCAAGAAAGGAAAACAGGCCACGTCACAGTAGTATTCTACATACGTTGAGCAAGTGCGGGAAGGCAGCTGGTGATGAATTTCTGAAAATTGTACAACACTCCTGCCGTTTTATTAACAACTTAGTAAGTACTCGTTTTTGTACAGTATGCCATTTGAGTAGTGATTGTGAATTTTTTGAGTTGAACTTAATTTCTCCGGAGTGGTCAATTTTAATTCCAGTTTGGCGTTTGGCCTAGCAGTAAATAAAAATGAAACTTCAAACGAAATAGTATAAATAGCGGCTGTAATGTTTAGATTAGAATCAATATTTTACTCTCTATATCAGTGCCCACAGTAAGTAAAATTACGTTATAGGTGTAAATGACTAATAATTTTTTAATGCCATGTTTGTATTTGGAGATTGAGCCCTGCATGGCTTGCAACGAATTTTAAGTATATTTTCGATTTTCTTTTAAATCAACGTGGCCTTAGCGGTGTAGATAAAAAATATATATTTATTAAATCGCAGTGAAGTACCTCGAAATCGTCATTAAAATACGAGAAGTAATCCATTGTTTTACGACTTATTGGATAATGTTAATTGTATATAGAATTATTAATTTTAAAATTTAGATCTTCCCAAATATAAGTGAGGGAAATATATAATATTAAAATTAATATTTTATTGCACAATTAAAATTATCCAATAAGTTTTTAATACTAAACGACGGGGAAAATTATTCTCTTTAATTCAGTACCACCACCATTTTTTCATAAAATGGTGAGCAGGAATATGCATAAACGTGATACGCCATGCAAATTGTCTATGTTCAGAGGTATGACCAACCACCCGGTATGTTTTATACTTTTTAATTCACAGTTTGGTTTGGACAAACATTGCAGTTTTGTGAATTTATGTGTTATCATTAAATTTTTCCGGACTCGATAAAATAACTGTGTTAATGTTCAGGTAAATACATTTTCTATTCTAAATTCGGCAAAATAGTATAGGAAAAGCACGTTAAGCAATGCAGAAATTATTACAATTAATTAAATATCCAAAAATTAATATCAGGAGAAAAATTTTGAAAAAATATATGGGAGCAACGCCACCTAGATGGCGTTGATTTGAGCTTATAAATAGCTTCAAATTTATTACGATCGCACAGACAATTTCTTTATTCCTTTTACAAAAATATTGATTTTTAATTTTTACTCACCTTTTTTAATTTAGGTTCAATATATTTTTAAAAAACTCTGTACCTCACCTTTTTAACAAACTGAAAATCCTTTGTTGCTTATGTGGAGATCTTTCGTAGCGAAATTTCGCTTGATAATTTCCATAAATGCATTATATTGTTAGATGATTTTGTATATAAAATGACAATTTAATACAATTTTATTACAATTTTGCAACTGAAAATGTTTTTATGTCTTCGACTTCTGTATTCATATTTATTCTTGTAGTAAGAGCACCGACGTTGCCTTTTTGAAATGTAACGATAGTTCATCCAGCTGTAGAATAAAATGCACAACAGAAAGTTTTCCGGGATTTCTAAACATAAAAATTAAGTATGTAACGTAAGCAGACTCAACGGTTTGTTGCAGCAATTTTCAAGCACAATTTCAAGTTTTGAATCTCATAAAACATTCGCTTGCCCGAGTTTGCATTTAACAAAGGAATAGTATAAATAAGGAAACATGTTAGAATTTTTAAACCTTAGTCCGTAAGCAAAGTTACAATCAGCAGAAGTGGATTTTCTCGGAAATATATTTACTAGACCGTCTAAAATAGAATCTTTGTTGATAGTACGATAACGGTCAGGCTACTGAGAAAACGAGTAATTATTATGGCTCACGTATCTGTTATGGTTACGACTGCAGCAGTATATGATTCATCGCAGTTTCAGTTTTGGTAAAAGCTAGAATAATTTCATAAAAGCTTATTAATTGATTTGCATAAAAAATCTGTAAGATTTTCAAACTGAAGGTATCTTTATTACAGGCACTTATCTAGGATTGAAAAATGCGCTGAAAATAGATATTTTAACGTATATGTATTGTGACCTTATTACGACTTGTTAAATACTTCTGTAACAGATTAGTACAATAATCAGGACGGCGGCTTAAATGCCCAATGGCCAGCTTTCCGCGGAATATGATCACCCCTTGATGTAACCCTATCGTCGAATTGGTATGTTGGAAGAACGCTGGACGTGCTGATGGCCTAACATTTACCATTTTGATTTCTTGCACCTTTTTACCTCCAGTAAGGTTTTTTTTTGAGAAAATTGAACTGTGTTCTTTAAAAAAAAAGAAATCGATAACGGCATCTGCCAAATTCGGGTAATAGGCAGAAATTTGGGGAATTCTGAATTTGGCAGCAGAAATTTTTGCCTATTACGTGAAATAATAATCTACAGGAGTTACTAATAACTAGAGTTTAGAGTTGTTAAAGAGTTCGGATCGATAAGCAAAATTTAAAAAAAGGGTAAGCAAAAAGGTCCTAAAATTAACAAAAATAGGCACTTAAATAAGCTTTATTATTTGTTATTTTATAAACTAAAATTGGAATGACAATGCACTCCAATATTTTTCGCTATAAAACGATGTCTTCAGTCACTCAAATGCTTTGTACCGCGAAAACGATCGCCCTGCATCTCAAGAACACAGTGGTGCATATTTCATCTATTTCATCGACGATATATCGCAGGGTTCCAAATGAGGGATTGATCAAACTTTAAAACCGATACCACTTCTAGCATCTTGTGCAATCCGGGATTTCCGTGCAATTATTTTTCAAATTTTGATGATATTATTTGATCTGCCTCTCCCGGTACCTCATTGAAGATTTTTGAAAATAATTTAAAATTGTTCCCACTTCAACTAGGGATATTTTGAAGTACCGGTACTTTGTCTTCCGATACTCGATATTTTGTATGGATATTTCATTAAGCGATACAATACGATACGATTTATTTTTAATCAGTATCTTCAGGACGGGGGACTGATCACAACCGCCACTTTTCACAACGGCCACCTAAGATTTTGTGTTTTCACAACGGTCACCTCGATCACAACGGCCACCGAGTAAGCGTGTTCACAACGGCGGCCTCCCGAGTAAGCGTGTTCACAACGGCCACCTCGATCACAACGGCCTCCCGTAGTGATGGCCTATCCGGAATGAATAATCGGAAAGTTTCCGATTGTTCAAAAAATCGGAAGGTTCCGATTATATCGGAACGTTTCGGAACTTTTCGGAATTCGATTATTTTACTGTTCGGTGCACAAAATTCGGAACTTTCGGAATTCGATTATTTTATTATTCGGAACACAAAATGAGAAAACGAAATGGCAATTTGAACTGAGCGGAATACGGAATGTGTTGTTGACTCACTTGACTGCTATATGCTGGTGAATGGCACTAATGGCAGTGGTATTTCATAAATTAATTATTAGATAGTACAACTTACAGACGTCAAATTCAAGTATTGTTTTATACTATCTATTATGTACTTTATGTGCCATTAAACTTTAAAATATCACTACCATTTCCGAAAGTCTATTAAGGTAACTACTGTAAAATTTGAAAAAATATTTTATTTCCTCTTATATGCCACTGTGCGACTCAAACTCATAAATTGTTTTACTGGCGTCCTGCTAACCCAAACAATAGATGCCAACGCAGATAAAGGCTTACGGCGCGACGCAAATTTGCACGCACTTCATCTTCCTTCCGCTTGTTGTTTCGCTCGTTTTCTCTTGCTTGCATTTACGGAATGTAAAATAATCGGATGATATTCCGATTTTATAAACATTCCGAAATGGAAACATTTCGATTATTGAAACCATCCAATTATGCCCATCACTAGCCTCCCGAGTCCATGTTCACAACGGCCACCTTGATCATAAAGGCCACCTAGAAGTACACGCGCTGCTGAAAACAAGGTATGTTCATAACGGCCACTTTGTTCACAACGGCCACTTTGTTCACAACGGCCACCAAAACTCCATGTTCACAACGGCCACCTCGTTCATAACGGCCACCCGAGTGTATGTTCACAACGGCCACCTTGATCATAGCGGCCACCAAGAAGTACACATGCTACTGAAAGAAGGGGCGTGTTCATAACGGCCACCTTGTTCACAACGGCCACCAAATCTCTATGTTCACAACGGCCACCTTGATCATAACGGCCACTGAGAATTTCTGTTTACCGGGCCTTCTCTTTAGATTATTTTCATTAACGTTAGCCAACACGAATTATTTCTGTTAATTTTTTAATTCGAAATACGCGTAGTTCCGCTTTTAAAAGAGTCACAACTTAGGTTTATATTATTACTTATTCACTTAGAGGAAGCGTAGCTCATTAGATAGCATATCTTTACATTTTATGGATAATTTCCTTGAAATGTGAGCTTTTCGAGCATGAAAATCGACCTCATCAAGATAATAAGTAAATTTTCTTAAACTCCAAAATGAAAATTGACTACTTTTAAAAATGAATAGTAGAATTTAATACAAAGTTTGTTTATACTTTTTCTATCTTCGTATTTGCATATATCTGTAACAGAGGTTGATCTGATCTTATGCATATATACAGGGTGTTTAAAAAATACGTTCGGATATTTTACCCACTTATAGATCTCATCAATAGAAACAAAAAAGTCCTAATAAACATGGTTCCGGAAACGCTTCGTTTCTGAAAGACAGTGTTAAAGTTTTCAAAAAAATCCCGGTTGCCCCTGGAATAAATAATTTAAATCTAAATGTGAGCTGAAGGATTTTAGTATTTGTCTTGACAGGTTCAGAGACGTGGAAAAATATGGGCTTTAATTTTTTTCTTGAAAACGAAGCGAGATCTGAAAAAATTTCATGAGACAAAAAAGTTGCGTTTTTAATTGCTTTATTAAAAAGATATATACAAATTGGAAAATATCTCGTGGGCGTTATTTTTCGATATGCTCCGTGGGCACGCTCCTGGAATTACTACATCAACTGTAATAGGTCCAAAAGATACCTCATAAAGTTATAAACAAACTGTAAAAATTTTATTAAAATCGCTCAAAGCATTTTTAGATAACATAACACCCTGTATCTCCGAAATGAAGCGTTTCTGGACCCATGTTTATTAGGACATATTTGTTTGTATTGATGAGATCTATAAGTGGGTAAAATGTCCGACCTTTTTTCAACACCCTGTATATAGTTTCAGAATGGAGTAACAGTAACAGATGCAGTAATATCGTTTGTCGAAACTTGAAGGTTCCAGATATTCTAAAGCTAGCAACATATTTACTATATAGACAATACGGGGTAAAAAATAGTTTATTTGCTTATAACTTTCTTGGGGAGTATTTCCGGACAATGGTGTATCTGACTTTTTTCCTTATTTTGAGCCATAGAGCATGCCCCTGCAAGGATGGCATTACTTTCATGTTACACCATGTATAGAACAAGAAAACTGTGATGATTAAATTATTCAATTTTGTTTTGCAGACAGACGCCTTGTAATTTATAATCTACCATTACTCACAAAACAAAAACAACAACAATAAGCGCAAAGTTTATATTTATTATTTACAGAAGATGTAGGCCTAAGTATACACAACTCTAAGATACCGTCCCACAGTTAGTCTGTCGATCGTACAAATCGAGTGATCGACTACTCGATCGAAAGCCACATCTTCAGCGTTCGATGGCTCATTGTGTAAACGTTGCCGTGTAGTGCAACATTCGTCGCACAATCCAAAATGATTGCACGGTAGCAAAACTGTTGTTGGAGGATCAATTTGGCAAATCATGCATACCGCTTGTCGATTGTCGATCGTTATCAATCTCAGCAGTCACACGCCCAGTGTCTGCTATCTCTTCTGAAACCTCATCTTCGATTTCTGCACTTGATCCTCCACGTTATCTGAAATTCAATGCAATATTATTAATACCTAATCAATTAAATAGGCAAACGTAAGGACAGATTAATCTAATGGAATAATTTGAATTTAATATTTAGACAATCTACATTAAGAATAGTTTTGCCGTAAAGTTACAATAAAAAAATTAAAAATTTGCAATGACGAATTGAAGTGATTATGTATTAAACAAATGGGAGAAAGAATTAGTTAGATTTGTCCATATACTGGCAGAAAAATCACAAAAATATTAAATTAAGAAACTAGATCTAAGAAATAGGGCCGATTGTTATTATCATTAGGAAGTTAAATTGTTTCGACTTACCGCTTAACTGGAACTCAGGAGGTATGTCGCCATCGAGTGGCCCAAGGAGCGATTCTTCTGCTGGCATATCCACGGTGTCTACAATGTTTCTTAAAAGTAGACGTTGTACGCTGTATGAAACCATATTTAAAAAATCTCCGACATTTGACATCTTCATAAATTGATTCGTGGCATCCTTAATGCGCTGATCGTGTAGGCGGCACTTCCGTTCGGGAGATTTCTTATATGGTGTAAAGTCATAGAGTCTAGTTATTTCGGTAAAGTTGATAGTTTTATGTGTCTTCTGTTTCCATTATTTGATTCATGGAAACTATGATTAGGTAAGGAGTGTTTACAGGCAATGGTCAAATCAAATCCTTATTTTTTAAGCTAGAAAAACATTTTATAAATAGTTCTTTGGAAATATGGCCATAAACCATGGTTTTAAAAATAAAGTTGCTAACATAAATTACAGTGGAGCTATAAGCACGTGCACATCAATATACCTCGTCATCAGAATAATGAATAACAAAGGGAAAACTTTTTTATTTTTCATTTATTAGGACACTTCTCGATAAAAGCTCCTGCATCTGCTAAAACTTAAAATGCACTTGCCAAAATTTAAATATCTTCTTATACGGCGGAGGTTCAAAAATATGAAAATGGCTCAAGAATGAAGCGCCCTTATTGATCAAAATACACAAAAATGTAATTTGGAAAGGTTGCTTCGAATTAAAGAAAGACTAAATACGAAGTCACAGCCACCTACACTGAAAAACCATTTTCTCTGTTTTTTATATTTTCTTCGTATCACCCGGCGTATTGCGAAAAATGAGATACTGCAGAGTTAATTATCGAATATGATAAAGCTGTACTTCAAACTTAAAGGTTTCGCTTACCTAGCAACCAGAAAATTATGTTAATCGAAATTAGTGTTAAAATCAGAATTTTTCGTGTCCAACGTAAAATAATGCATCTTAACAAAAAATGTAATAATAAACGAGCCGAACCTCGACAACAATGCAATATTTTTCAATAATTTTGATGTGATATGTTATAACAAATATTTAGAAATCAAAAACACCAAACATACAAAATAATAATAAAGAAGGAAACTTTAACAACTTGATTCTAAATATTTGTAAGAACATGTACATTAAATATTATAATTCTTTTGAACTCTCGTTGATGTTCAGATAGTGTGTTATTAATTTTTTTATGATAAATTTTAGCAGTGCATTTTGAGTTTTAGCAGATGCACACATCATTCTAATAAATGGATAATAAAAAAGTTGCACATTTCAGTGTAAAGTACCTCAATCATTTGTTTAATCGCAACATAAGAAGTTGTTCGAATTAAGAGCCAAGCCAAACATTAAACCTAGTATCGATTTGCGGTAAATCAAATAAAATTAGTAAACTAAATGAGTGGAATACGACTTACCTGGAGACTTTTTCAACGTAAATTGACTTCAGGCCTTTGCTCGAAACCACCGCACTTTTAACCATGTTATCTTTAAGCAACAGAGCCACTTCCATAGCAGGATCTGCTGGATGGTCATGATTTTCCCCTAGTTTAATGAAAACAGTGTCTTCTCTACTACAAACTGCTCTCGCTTTACACGTTTTCTGGACACGCACAAGGTAGCGAACATCACCTTTTATGCCCTTGCTACGGTAAAAAAAACCAGAATCCGCAGCACAAGTAAAATAAGTGGAACCACTTCTAAACCCGGAATTTTTTTTCACCTCCATTACAAACCGTAATTGTTCACATTCAACAACAGAATAAGTTCTAGAAATGGTGCAACTGATAAGAATACCTCGGATTGAAGGTGTATCGACTCCCACCACTCCTTGAAACTAATTAGTAATTAAAATATGTATGTACGTTGGTAAATTATGCCTAATAGCTTACCTCACATTAACGCATTCTTAAGATGGCATGTATACTTGGAACTACTATTAGTTTGGCAAATTTAGAAGTTTCTAAATTTCACAAACTATTATTGGATTCATGGCAACTATAATTAATGGCAAAATTCAAATTCTGTATTTTTCGAGTTAAGAAATTTAACAAAAAAACGGAATACACTCGTTAATTCGTTATGTATAGTTCTTTCAGAATATTTAATAATACTTATTCGTTGGCGAAACTTCCGTTTATCTCCGGGAATGTATGTTTTTATTTACAAAAGGTTATTTAATATTTATAGTAAAAAGGCAAATACAACTAGAGATGGATACCTTCTCAGGAAAGTTTTAGAGGAATAGGGAAGATTCCCGGACAGATTCACGAAAATGGAACAGTGACGGAAAAGTCTAATTAAAACAAATAACATGCATTGCTGCAGATAGGGTGACCACCTTTCAATTTATATAAACCCTGAGATCTTTTGTGAGTAAACAAAGGCTTTCTTGAATGAGATATACAGAATGTTTATAGAAAATAAAAAGCAAGCAAATATAAACAACGTTTTCATTCCTTACTATTAATGGTTAGCAAATATAATACAGGGCGTAACTCAAATACTTGCCCATATCGTACGTCACAAATTGGTCAAAAAAGTTCATATAAGCAAAGAGCATATTATATGCTCTTTGATATAAGCATAGCATTCTCAACCTTTACGGAGATACTAATGGGGAGTGGGGGGGGGAGCTTATTTATGAAATGGTTTTAATTTTTTCTGTAAGGTTTTATAAGATTAAAGTTAGTAACTTGTATAAATGTTTTTTTTTAATTCTTAACGTAAAAAATTTTGGTTGAAATGATTTGGAAAAACCTGTTGTACTTGGAAACGTTTTAGCTCATTTTAGTTTTTTCTTAAAACCATTAGTAAAGCCATATACATTTTTTTAAATCTTAAGTAAGTCTTCTATTAGTAGAAAATATCTCCCTGTTTGAATGCGTAATGTCATAGATGCAGTTACAAGGGCCAATTTCCTTTTTTTTTCTTAACTGTCGAAGGAACTGGTATTTCTTGTTGTTGTTTTTTTTAAATTTTTGATTATTATTCAATTTTCACTTCTATTAATACTTTTTTTTACAAATACTGCGGCAATATCAATAATATCCCCCCCTCCCCATCAATATCTCCCTAAAGATTGAAAATTGAAAACGTTTTAAATAAACTTTTTTTGTCAATTTGTGACGTAAAATCCTCCCTTAAAATAATGCTAAACATTTCAGTTACACCATATACATACAATGTCTCGAAAAGATACGGGGGTGGAAGAAATTTCTAAAACTATGAGAGTTATATGCAGGCGCGTAGGAGCCGCGGGGGCCACGGGGGCCGATGGCCCCCTCAAATAATTTTCAGAGGGGCCTGGCCCCCTCGAAAATATATTTTTCTAGTTTCATCATAATTTATAATTTTACGTATTTCTTATAACCACTAACATGAACATATATGAACTTGAAGTGTAATGAAAACCACCCCCCGTCTGTAAATCGTCTTATTTTTTATCGCCGCGATATTTAATTTCACTATTCCAGAAAGTAATCGGTGTTGTTGGATACTTTTTACAACATATAATTGAATAAAGAAAAATCTCCTTGTTTAGAGCCAGGGCCGGCGGTTGACGTGGGTAGTATGGGTAGTACTACCCACTCGAAAATATTCGTGTGGGTAATTACCCACTCGAAACTTTCGAAAAAAACCTAAAATTTGTGTGATTTATTTGTATCTTTAAATGAAAGCAAATAAATTGAACTTTGTGACATCTCAAAGTATATTTTTATCAATTTTTGATCGTAACCCTGTATCCCTCATCCCTTCGTATGAGTGTATTGTGAAAAATCCTTTCTTCTGCTAATTTGCAAGCTGAATGGAAATTCCAATGGCAATAGGCAACGTGCATGTTAGGATTGTAATAAATAAGCATTGGTATTTTAAAACTCTACGTTAAATGTACTTCTAATTGAATAATCCTATTTCTAAGGAATTTCTCAATTTGGCTGTTAAACTATCTTAAGAATTCCATAGTATTACTATATCGTGATCACTATGATTGACAGGTACCATTTAGCTTTAATAAAGAATATTTATGAAAACTTACTAACAACTTAAACTAGAAAAATGTCTGGCAATCAAAAATAGAACGAAAAAGCGCTCGCAATCGCAAATCTTTTTTAAATATCACAGTAACAAGTTTAGAAAAATATGCAAAATATACATGCTTGATAAAAAATGCAAGACACCCAATATATGAAAAATATGCAAAACTGCTAATTCAGATGGTTCCTAGGTTCAATCGTATTCAGCAACAAGGAGAAATATTTGGAAATTTCATATAATTAGGTACAGAATTTTTCATCAAAGCGTTTCCGGACCCATGTTTATTAGGACTTTTTTGTTTCTATTGATGAGATCTATAAGTGGGTAAAATATCCGAACATATTTTTTAAACACCCTGTATATATGCATAAGATCAGATCAACCTCTATTACAGATATATGCAAATACGAAGATAGAAAAAGTATAAACAAACTTTGTATTAAATTCTACTACCGACATTTTTGAAATTTTGCATGAGGCCATAATTTTATTTTGAACAACTTTCCTTAAAGATACTTTCACATATTTGAAACAGAAAAGGTACTTTACCTAAAAAAATCATGTTTTTTATCTACCGCTCGTGAGGGCCCATGAAGACCAATTCAACATTTTAGTATTAAGATTTTTGACTAATATCGCCATGTGTAGTTTGCTCCACAATTAATTTACAGCCTGTATAGAATGTACATGAAAATGTATATCGGTGGAATCAACGTTAGTGTACACGGACATTTCATATCTGATTACTGTTAAGATTTCAATAAATTATCTGACACTAACATATTTTTCTCGTTGGATTTTTTCCCTAAGATTCGTCGGAAATATCGTCCAAGAAAACCCTTTCAACGTCCTATGATCAAACAAAGCAAACTGAAGGTTTAATTTAGTAAAACCTGTAAAGCTGTAATTAATTTTTGAATGATTTTTTAACACTAGACGACCTTACTACAAAATGATGGTAGTATAAAAGAGTAAGAATTTTCAGAAAACAAAGGGACTATTTTGTAAATAGCTCTGGAATGTGAAAGTTTCTTAGTCACTAACGACGTCTTATGGCCGTAATTCTTGCAATCATTTTAGAAGAATTTTCCTGATTGAAGATGATGGCTTTAAAAGCTTATAGCTAATTAACATGACTTATAGGACACATTTCCAACTTTGGCGATACCCGGCGACCTCAAATGTTTTACTTCAACAACAGTAATGACATTATGATTTGAATGCAAACATTTTTACAATACTTATATTTTATGCAAATTAAGAATTTGTAGAAATATGCAGCACACTATATACCAAGAATATTAGTTAGTAATGTCTATGGGATAAATTAATGTCACACTTTTTAATATTGGCCATATATTCAGGGTGTCCCAAAAAGAATGGGACACCGATTAGTCATAGATTCCGTACGTTATAATAAATCGATTAAACCTAATATACCTTAGTACAAAGTCCCTTCAGTAAGAAGTTATAGGGCCTTGAAGTTCAATTTTTTATTTTTTATTTTTTTTTGTTAATTTCCTCAAATGTAGAGATATCGATAGCAAGTACTTATACCAAAATTCAAATGGATATCTTTACATTTGTGGAAATTAACAAAAAAATAAAAAATTGAACTTCAAGGCCCTATAACTTCTTACTGAATGGACTTTGTACTAAGGTATATTGGGTTTAATCGATTTATTATGACGTAAGGAATCTATGATTAATCGGTGTCCCATTCTTTTTGGGACACCCTGTATATATGCCCAATATTTAAGTGTGACATTAATTTATCCCATAGACATTACTAACTAATATTCTTGGTATATAGTGTGCTGCTAGGGACGCTTCATCTAAGTGAGTAAGTAATAACATAATCCCAAGTTGTTACTCTTTTAAAAGCGGAACTACGCGTATTTCGAATTAAAAAATTAACATAACTTTAGAAATAATTCATGTTGGCTAACGTTAATGAAAATAATCTAAAGAGAAGGCCCGGTAAACAGAAATTCTCAGTGGCCGTTATGATCAAGGTGGCCGTTGTGAACATAGAGATTTGGTGGCCGTTGTGAACAAGGTGGCCGTTATGAACACGCCCCTTCTTTCAGTAGCATGTGTACTTCTTGGTGGCCGCTATGATCAAGGTGGCCGTTGTGAACATAAACTCGGGTGGCCGTTATGAACGAGGTGGCCGTTGTGAACATGGAGTTTTGGTGGCCGTTGTGAACAAAGTGGCCGTTATGAACATACCCTGTTTTCAGCAGCGCGTGTACTTCTAGGTGGCCGTTATGATCAAGGTGGCCGTTGTAAACATGGACTCGGGTGGCCGTTGTGAACACGCTTACTCGGTGGCCGTTGTGATCGAGGTGGCCGTTGTGAACACGCTTACTCGGTGGCCATTGTGATCGAGGTGGCCGTTGTGAAAACGCAAAATCTTAGGTGGCCGTTGTGAAAAGTGGCCGTTGTGATATTGACCCTTCAGGACCGATCCAAGGTTTTTGCCGCCTGCGTTCCAATAACTCATGTTTTGACCGTTATTTTTTTTATTTTCCACATAAAAATTAATGAAACAACCTCAATGAGGTTGTTTGATATTTATATTTCATGTTCTATGGAAGTAAGGCGAGATGGTCGAACGTCGATAACTTTCAATAAGTAATTTTCATCTTGTACAAACTCGAAAATAAAAATCAAAACAAAGGGATTATTGAACCGAAATCTTCCTGTTTAACATGTGTACACGTACTACACTTCGGGTTTCGGCTGGTACAGCAAAATCGTAATTGATAAATTCTAAGGAGAATGACTAATTCTGGCGGACTGGAGTTCGTATGTATCCCAACAAATTTTATGATAATGATTAAATATCCAATAAAAACTTCATTATTCAGCTTAAATATTTATAACGTGCTGCATATACAAGTGTAGTGTTGATATTCAAAATACATGCTACGTCTAGGAAACGAAACTTTGTTGGAAAATACGAATGCGTTTTAGTTACTATTTTCGTGTTTTTAGTGCGTTAATAAAAGTTAATATACTATTTAATAAATGTATTTCTAATACCGATTTTCTAACTCTTTTTTGTTGATATCTCGATTGTTCTATTTGCTCTACTAGGATAAATAAACCTAGAAAATATCCTGGATCGAATGTGTACCGGTATTTCATGTACCGGTACTTTTGTATACGATACTGCTCCGAACCGATACTTTTAATTAAATCGATACGATACGATTGTACCGGTACTTTTTGGTGTATCGAACATCCCTAACTTCAATTAGAGGCAAGTCCGCTGTTCGGTAAAGTGAAGAGTTTGGGGTTGCAAATTTCGAACAACATCGTGTGACGTAACTAATCCGAAATATTGATGTGGGAGAAATTGCAGTGGTAAATATGCAGTGCTCGTTTTAAAATAAAACGTACGCACGCACACCTGATGATGGGAGTACATCAAGAACTCCCGAAACGTCCTTTGAAAAACACTCGGACAGTGGAAAAAGTCCTCTGAACAACTCACGTTCTTTCCACCTTTTCAACAGTGCTTCTTTGTCTGCCATTAGTTCACCTTTTCCAATTTTTGTAAATGCTAGTTTTAGTTAGGAATGGTTTCTTGCTATTTTTTATTTTTTGGTAAAAACTTCTTACATTTCGTTGTCTATATTCCCGCTCAATTGCTTCTATTTTTGCTCTATCGAAAACTTTTCTTTCGTCTGCATAGGTTGTGAGCTGCTTTTCTTCTGTTTTGATTACTACGCTCGCTCTTGTTTTCCTCTGTAGCATCTTTTGTCGTGTCCCATTTCTTTCTTTAAGAGCTTCCTTGCACTCGTCATCATACCATCCATTATGCTTCTCTAGTCTTGCTCCTAATATTTCTTCTCCCGCTGGACGTATGTAAGACTTCTACTGTTTTGTGCAATCTTTTGTGTATGTCTAACCCGCCTTGGCCTTCTTCATGTACCAGTTCGGTTACACTTTGTGTATATGTATTTTCATTGTCTGTTTTTTAGAGCCTCGATGTTGTATTGTCTCCTTTTGCTCTCATCTTCAGTAAGTTTTGTTTAGCTTATTCTTTGCTTATATTTTGTTCTTACCCAGTGTTGCCAGAATACCTCTAACCAATATCCCTCCCCAACAGAATAAAAATCCTTACTTCTCCCAATGATAGCAGTGAATCGCAGAAATAGCAATAGTAAAGGTACGGCACTAACATTCCCGGAAGGAGTATGGGCTGTAACAGTAAGGCTGCAACACAAAAGGCTATGAATAAAATAATTCGCACCTCGATAACTTCTTGCATCAATAATATTTGAAGCATGTCTCTTATCGAAGTACTACATGATCTATTTGATTTCGTATATTTCCTCCCATCAGGGGATATCCAGGTTTCCTTATGTATTTCCTTGTGAGGAAAACATGTGCTATACTAAATTTTAAATAAGCATGCAGTACTTGGAACTAAGTAGTACCTAATCATAAATCATGGCCATGATTGGTCAAAACAAAGTCATCATTACAACCATCTGAAAATCAAGTATTTTTCAAAATGTTTAATTTGACATTCCGCGTGAATTCTAAAAATATAAAAGGGAAACCGACAAATAGTGTATAAAAGAAGCTGACCTACAACGTTTATTTGAATTATATAGAACGAAATTATTGTAAAACACGAGTAGTCACAAACTTATGTTTTCCTAGTGTAAAACTGAGTTCGAGTTCAGAGCGCCATCTACTGCATTCTTATTTGGAATTTAGTATAGCTACTATCATATTTTTTCCTGCTGTGAAATCTATAACCCTTCTTCCATTTTCACTGCTTACATCATGCCTACTATAATTCTTCTCTACTATTGTCGAGTATTCAATTACCTTTTCGATTTTTGCATTAAAATTACCGAGAAGAATCGGTCACGTCGTGGACTACTATCTTGTTATATGTTCTCTCCACTAAACTGTATTATTGAATGGAACAGCAATGATCACGGTGTAGTGGCAATGATGCACTTTTAATGTGATACAAACTGAATCTGCGTAGAGACGTCGAACGCATGCGCAATTTGATATACAAGGTCCTGTAAAGGTGTTCCGTAAATTTAGATGTAGATTTAGCGATGAAAACCAAGCATAAAAGTTCATGTAAACATGGGGGTAAATGCCTTTTTAAGAAGATATTTAACATTTTACTTTTTTCGTTTATCACATCATTTTTTAAACAGACTGTTGCAAAGGTAATTCAATAAAACAAAAATAAATTAACAATAATAAATTACTTTTAATAATTGTTCAAAGTGACCCCCTTGCACTTGAATACACGTATGTACTTTTTCTCCCAAACTCCGGCAAACTCTCTCTAAGACTTCAGGTGTTCTTCTAATAATTTCACGTGCGTTACGTATTCTTTGCAGAAGTTCCTCTCTAGTGTCTACTGTGCGAGTAGACTATATAACTATATTTTTTAAATTGCCCCAGAGATCAATCGAGTGGATTTCAATCGGGCGATCTTGGTGGCCATGGGACCGGCCCTCCTCTTCCAATCCATTTTTGGGGATAATAATTATTTAAAAACTGTCGTACATGTAACGCAAAATGGGCAAGAGCCCCATCTTGCATAAACCAGCAATCACGTCCTGTTGCCAGAGGTACATTTTCTAATAACATTGGTAATAATTCTTGCAAGAAACATTCGTATACGTTACCATTCAATCTAGTATGCAGTTCAAACGGTCTCAAAAGTTCATTTCCCATTATTCCGCACTAAATATTGATAGAAAAATTTTGCTGGTGTTTTAAAGAAATTACAGCATGTGGGTTTTCATCGCACCATGTGTGGGAATTGTGGATATTGAAAACACCGTCGTTAGTGAAACATGTTTCGTCTGTAAAAATAATCTTCAAAGTAAACTCCGGGTCTTGAATGAGTTGTTGCACAAAAAATTGGGAAAATAAAAGGCGCTTGTTGTTGTCAACTGGTTCTACAGGAGCTTGAACTTTTTGGAAGTGAAATGGATCAAGTTGCTGTTCATGTAACACGTTCCATACTGAGGATTTTGCAACGCGAGTAGCTGCAACGATATTTAGCATTTCTTCTTTAATATCTGGATTTCGGCGAACATTACGGCCCCAATCAGAAGAACGAGGTTTGAACGAACCATTTTCTCGCAGTCTTCTATCTACACTCAAAAACGTTTTAGCGCACGGAAAAAAATCGGTTTGTATACCGTTCGCTGTATAATATAACTGCTCGAGCAGCATTTCCGTTGCACTTTCCCAAAATTAGATGCATATCTGCATAATCTTTAAAAGAATATTCCACTGTTGTTAATGACATCAAAAATATGCCTAATGAAGTCAAAACAGATGTCATAACTGAGTTAACCCAGGTTACTTAGCAAAACAGAAGCCATGTCCGTCGTCTGCGTTGATTGTTTATAACAAGTCTGTCCATTCTACGGTGCCTTGATAGAGACAGTGGCGACAATAGGCACAATTTGCCACAAAATGGCGCCCAATGGCCTACTAACTTTAATAAATTGAACTTTTTTGAATGGTCATGGTTACACAACGTATAAATAATATGTTGGTGGCATTGTAAGTCTATGTCAAATTCGAGGTTATCAGGTTAGGTTTTGCGTCAGTTTTGACACAAACTGACGCAAAATCTAACCTGCTAACCTCGAATTTGACACAAACTGACGCAAAACCTAACCTGCTAACCTCGATTTGGTATAAACAAACAAAAGCATCAACAAATTTTGCCTCTTAATGGAGGCCGATTCGAGCGACCAATAAAAAAAAATACACTCTATTGTCGCCACTGTCTCATATAAAGGCACTGTAGTCCATTCCATCTAAATTTACAACTAAAGGCGCTGCTATCGCGTGTCAATGGAATCTAAGATTCAGGGTTTAACACTGAGATTTCTAAGTTCTCAATCGATTTGTTTGTCAAATGTTTGGTTATATACGTGTTATGACCATCGACATATAGAAATGGACCGCTAGTCAGAGCTGCGCGAGCCAAACGGGATAGAAAGAGAACGCATATGACTTGAGAACGCTCTGTCCTTGTTGGCGCACATTAGCGTACGGTGCGACCGCCCTGTCGCTCTGACGTCATTTTCTGTCGGCCAATAGAAGGCCGGCAGGAAAAGGAACATTTTCTGTCGGCCAATAGGAGGCCGGCAGGAAAAGAAAAGATAGTTCTGAAAGTGTTCTCTTTCTCTTTCTAACACAAAGAGTTGCGCAGTCGTCCATTAGCGGTCCATTTCTATATGTCGATGGTTATGACATTGTCAAATATTAAAGAACTGTCTTATTTCTCCTTTAATGTTAAATATATAATGAATAGTAAGTTTAAAATAACTTTGTATATATTTTATAAACACAAAAAGCCATAAAAACTTTACTGTCTTTCTACGCAGTGGTTTAGAATGCAAAGTATAAACTCTATTCACTATAATCCGGGATTGTCAAAAATGACATTTTATGGTAGCACTGTTGAATTTCTATTGGTTTTTTTGTTACTATGTACTAGGTTGAACAACACAAAAGCGTAATTTTTAAAATTTGCGTTTTTGTTACCTGGCAACTTTTATTTATTTTTGCTTAAGTCAGTTTGATATAAAAATTATTTTGATTTAGTTACCCATAGCTTGACTTAAAAATATTAACCATGATATAAAGGATTGTTTTTAAATGGATTTTGACATTGACAATCTGGGACTATAGGAAGAGAGTTTATAGTAGAAAAGTTTGTATTTGTTCGTGTTTTGCAATAACTGCTAAGCACAGGTTTAATCAGTTTTGAAAAATTCGTTACATTTCAATTTTGGCAACTCTTAGCGCTTGTAGGTAGGCAATCCAACGTGCATTTTGAGCTTAGCTCTTTACCGGCGATTGCAGTGCACAATTCTTCAAGGATCACATCCTCAGATAGGTGGCGCATCCATGTGACGCGCGTTGAAACGAATTTGAATCGATCGTATTATTGGTCGATTTTGACATGTTGAATTCTCCCATTGGTCAGATGGTGAAAAGGGCACGCTCATTTTATCGATTTTTGCAAACAAGCGAATTGACTTCGTGTGATGTGCTTTTCTTGCCGTAAGCGTCTATTTTGGATGGCATCGTAAGATGCTTCGTTTTGTGCCAAGTGTTGGGCTTCTTCTTGCCGCTTTTTGTTCATTTTTGATGGCATCGTAGTGCTTCTTTGTGCCAAGAGTCTCCATGGATGCGTTTCGCTAGATATTGCTATGCAAGAATTCCACGTGATCCTTGGTACGTAGCAGTGTTCGTTTAAGTGCAAATTCCTAATTAGAAGCTTCTTATACAGGAGCCTTCTTTGGTGGTAGCTTCCTTGGCGGCAAACTTCTTTGCGGCAGCTTCTTGGCAGCTTCTTTGGAAGCAAACTTCCTTAGCGGCAACTTCCTTGGCGGCAACTCCTTTGGCTGCTCGAATTTACTTGCAAGCTCCGCTTTCAAGGGGGCGATTCGCTTGTCCCATCGCTGACTTCGCGATGCTAAAGTGGACCACGGTTTAGTTTTCCCCGTGCCAAAATTTGGGAGCTATGCTGAAATTTCACCTGCAGGGGACCGCTGTGGAAAGGACTCCCTACTTCGTTGAGGTTTGATTATCGCCTCAGGTGCTGTAGGAATTGTTATTAATTGTTATTAATGTGCTTAATTTGCGCCGTTGCTGCCGAGTTTAGTAATGCAGCTCATTTGTTTGTTTTAATGCTGTAATGTTTATGGAATTTATTTGGGAATTGCTCCGTCATTGATTTAATTTAATTAATAGCGACCAGCGCAACCGTTTGCAACTTGTTGCATTTCAATTAATCTATTTGGTAGTATTGTGCAATTATATCTTATTGCTACGGCCAAGCTCGTTGAGTTTTAAATCGTTAGGGATTTGATTCTATATTAAATTTTGCTCGAGCTGACCTGTTCGTAATAGTTAAACATTTAACAGTTCATGATTTCTGGTAAAACTGGAATTGATTTTATGGAAGGATCCGTCCTTGTTAGTTGACTTTGCTAATTGATATTTAACATTTAAATGCTCATTTATGGTATTACTGTGACTTGAACGAAGTAATACTGTCACATGAACGGCTTAATTTACAAGCCAATGTGGCTTCTGGAGGTGCGTATTACACAGATCTGCCACGAATACATAAGGCTCGTTTTCTTGGCGTGTGCAGATGGCAACGTTTAAGGACCATTTTTTTTATTTGTTCTAAATTTACCTAATCACTTATATTACTGAATATTATTACATTAATTAAAAGTTTGGGTCCTAATTAAGGTCAAGAATTTTAATTGTTTAACATGTATTTATGCTAAATAGGGCTGTGTGTTCCATTTATCTGGATCGCATACTTGTATGTTTTAATTATCTGGATCGCATACTTGTTATTTATCCATATGTACTGGTCGTGTCGTATATTTTGGAACTGTTGTGGTTATTATATGTGCAATAATGTACTCTGACTTTTATTTGCTACTGCATAGAGTGTCTGTTTTCTTGAATGAGCTATTTAAGTTCGCCGTTACACGTTTCATCTGGGAGTATTAAAACTGAAGCTAGACAACGGCGTGGCGCCCTTTCCGGATCCTGCAACATCAGGTAATTCGTTCTTAGTAACCCACTCCCATCTTCGGCTGAGAGGCCGCGAGCGTACACTCCCAAGCTACCCCTTTTTGGTGGCAGAGATTCTTAAGCAGGTATTAGCCCAGAGGGACATTGTGTTGTAATGCATTGTTTAGTTGTTTAATTGTTGTATCGTATTAGTAAAGGGGGTAACAAATTCTATCAACAGTGGGTTGATCTCTATCTTGGCTCGTAGAATTTCTTAAATAATGTTTTATTACTTTCAACTTGCTAAATGATCTTTCTATTGTGGCTAATGTTACAGGAGAGTCAAGAATAAAACCAATGCAATAATAATCTCGCCAAAATTGCTTTCAAGAACACTATATTTCTGTAGGAATAAATTTGTCAAATCTGGAACACTCATGTTACCATTTAAATCCTCTTTTAGTATGGCGAGATTATTATTGAGAACATCAAAATACTTTTTCTGAAGCAAATCTCATCGAACCTGTTCAGCTTCTTGTATCTTTAAAAAGTTTTTTCGGTTCTAAAAATTCAGAAATTGTTGTTAGTTTTTGAAAGCTCTGAAATCGAGTCTGATCACTGATGACTGATAACTGAGAGTGGGGACTGAGGTTGCAGTGCTATCACTCTATACCCAAATGAAGTAGAGTATATCGAGATATTTAATGAGCGAACACAGAACTTACCGGGCCCCCCAAAGGGCCCTCGAAGGGCCCGGGCTCCTAAGCAATGCTTATTCCCGCTTTTGCATATCACCGCCACTGAGTGCCACCAACATAAACAGTGCCAACCTAAGAAAAAAAATCACAACCATTTATGGTCACCCGGTACCATAAATGTCAAAGCTTTAGTGTCAAATTCTTTTGTTGGAATAAGATTAGATTTTCTTCAAATTAATAATATACGATCAACGGAAAAATATTGTAACTAACTCGTATGTTAATCGGTGATTAATAATCTCTACAATTAACGCGCTCGCTGTAAATGTCTCGATTATTAATCGCTCTCATTAACATACTTGTGTTTGTTAATTAACTATTAAGCATAAAATTAAATATCTAGGCTTAATAATTGATTAAATTTGTACTTGTAAATTGCATACGGATAAAATTAAAAATGGTTTACACAAAATTGTTCTTAAGTTTTATTTGTTAAAAAATATTTTACAATTTTATATATTAAAGAACTTACATTTAGGCTTTGCTCAATCCATTATGAACTATGCCGTATGTATTCAGGGAGGAAAGTATGAAACAACATGGAAACTTATCACAACGCTTCAAAAAACCCTAATTAAACGAATATCTAATGTTTCTAGACTGACATCATGCAAGGAATTATTCAGTTTATTACTATTACCAATGGTGCGTTAACTATTGTTTAGCAATGATAAATACGTATTCAAAAAATTGAACTTACGCTTTAATAGAAGAACAACATTCAGGGGATACATTAAACTTCAACAACCACAAGTTAAAAGAGCCCATACTCAAACATCCTTAGTATACCAAGGACCGAAAATATTCAATGCCATTTCGTTAGATATAAAAATGCTTAGATGTAATTCGTTCAAGCACAACATTACAAAACATTTCACTATTACAAATATTTATAATTTGTTGAACATACTTGTTTAGGGAGATTGATAAGAATGGAATAAACTCCGGCTCTACAATCCGTATTTGTAACTACAGTCGGTATTTGTAATTATTGTAGTTACAATACCTGAATTTAATTTGATGTGAAGCCACTGTATAACGATACCTATATTATTATTTGTAATTTCTTTTTTGGGACAATAAAATTATTCTGGTCTATTCTATTAACGCATTCATTCATTCATTCGCTGTCTAACCTCTTTTACATTACCATGTTGAGCACGATTCATACCAAGCAGGAAGTGCGCAGAATATAAAAATCACATACATGCTACTGAACAGTCTATAAATACCTAATAAGATTAATAACTTCTGTACTACATTTCTAAAACCTAAATTAAAGTATTGGTTGACAATCTGGTATCCTCATATTGTGACAGACCTCATAACAATTGAAAAAGTAGAAAAGAAATGTTTGCAATTCTTATACCTATTACAAAAAATACAAATTATTTCCTGACTACCAGTTTGCGAGATCTGTGAATTTAAATGATGAATTTGAAATTCCCAACCTTGACACACGATATTTAGTTTTTGTAGTTTTTCTTTTTTTTGCATAAAGTGTAAGTCTTTATTATTGCGTCAGGTATTCATGGAAGAATTGTTATCATTATTCGGAACATTAACATCAGCTCAAATTATATAGGTACTTGAATAACTTTTCTAAAACCTTTCGAGCAGTGCCTGACAGAAGTGAAAGTCTTCTCAATTCTGCTACAATATCGTGTAGCTGTCGTACTTTTTTTACGCCCCCCCCCCCCTGCCTGGAAGTTTGCTGTTCGGATATTATCCTTTAATTGTTTATTCTTGTCCTTCAGTTCTATCACTTTGTGTGACAAATTTCGAGGAGACTTATTGGAAATACAAAACATTGAAGTTATAGGTACATTTGTTTTATAAAACACTACAAGTACAACGTGTAATTGTGCATCAATATTAGGAGTGCTTTGCGTTTTTTTGGAATTCCTTTTAAACCCTGCCTTAGCGCTAGAAGAAGAAGTTGAAATATTTCTAGTAGTACTACTACTATTGCTGGATCCATTTCCACCCTCTTTTTGTATTTTTATAACTCCTTGAGAGCTACAAAATAAATTGCACGTAAGTAATATAGTTTTGTTTACAATGGAATTTGTAACACTGAAAACTTATTGGTACAGAAGTTATTTTAAAATACTGAGGTTAAAATTATACCTAAGTACAGTAAAACTCGGTTATAACGAAATCTACGGGACCGCTATATTTGTTAGTAATAACCGTTATTCGTTATATCCAGGAAAGTAATAATTTGAGCAAATTTCACACTCCCGTATAATTTCTACTTTTTCGGAAACCGATAAAATTTTCCGTTTGACTTCCGATATTTTTCCACAACCAGAAAATGCGTAGGTACATACGGAATGTAGTAAAGGAACGACTAAGATACATCCAGTTGAACATTTTCGCAACTCTTTTCGTTGCGTTATACGCCAACGTCTTAGTTATTGTATTTTTAATCCTGTAAAGGGTTTTATTTAAAAAAATACAATAGTTAAAGACGTGTTTACGACGCAACACTTTCGTTTAGCAGAATGCGATAATAGAACTTAGCCATAACATTGGGTGAAACCCATTATCTCTTTTCGAAGAACTGGATCCTACAGGGAGCCGCTGGATTCTAAGAAAAACTGAGTTGCTTAAATGCCCACTAGCTCGCGATCACGTCGGTGCGTACGATGGAGCAATTCTACAGAGTGCTAGAGAAAGCGGCCTACTAAGAAATTTAACTGGCCACTATTTTCCTAGAAAACCTTCGTTATTAAAATGTTGCCACAACAAAATAATATTTGAGTTAAATTTTATTTGGAGATGAAAAGGACCAGTCTTAAGACGGCTTAGGGGAGCTCTAGTGAGCGAGATGAATTCTTCTGTAGCGCCTTGAAAATAAAAGGTTTGGGCAACTGTAGAGACACCACTTTGTTGTGTACACGGCAATTACGGAAGCGAATTATTTCTGTAAGTGCCTTATCTGTTAATCTATTACTTGCGACCTGCGACAAAGCTTCTATTTTTATAGGCGATTTACATTAACCGACTGCCACCACGCGACGATTTTCGAAATCACCAATGACGGTATAGTTTTGCAATAGGTTGATGTGCTTGTATTGCTTATTGCCGCGTATTACCATAATTGTCGTTGTTTTTTAAATTATGAGTGGAAAAAGTGCATAAGTAATATTAACTGTTGTGTATATGGATGTCACACAAAAAAAGGGAGAGAAAGAAATTTAAGCTTTCATCGTTTCCCAAAAGAAACATCAGGTTACGTTTATCTAACCAACAAATATGGTTTAAAAGAAAAAGTCAACAAAAAGAAAGCTTGGGAAAAGGTTTTGTTGATGGGAAAACCTGCTACAATTTACATGAGAGTGTGTTCCCTATATTTTATGAAGGATAATTTTATATTGCCAGGTGAGCGGCATCTACCCACATATATAATACACATATATTGCTAGTAGGGCCTGGAAACGTCCGAAAATTTACGGCGCCGACATAGTCTCACTTAGAGTATAACGCGTCTCGTGCGCATGCGTGAGAATTCGAACTCCGCCTTTAAAAGCAAATTTTAAACTTGACTACAGTGCCTTTATATAGATAGTGGCGACAATACAACTAAGCCACACCCCCGCCGCCATATTTAGGCAAATTTCTAACGGGTGTTCATTTAAATCCGTAATCAGAGTCGACTGTGATACGTGTTTTACGTTTGGCAGTACTGAAAACATTCGAAATTTGCAGGTTAACCTAACCTACTAACCTCGAATTTGACATAGACTGACAATACACTTCAGTACTGCCAAAAGTGTAACACGAATCACAGGTGATTTAGCCTAAACATGGCAGCTAAAACCACGTGATCTAGGGAGCCAATCAAAAATAGGACACCCCATTGTCGCCAGTGTCTATATAAAGGCACTGTAAACTTGACCACTTCCCCATTGGGCGGACGACGACGCCGCGCTTGCTCACAGCTCACCATTAGTTGGTTGTCTGTCTCACTTCCTGCGTGAGTTTTCCACTCATAGCCGCTAGCAATATAGTAAGTATTAGATATATGCATCTACCCCACCAAACTGTGTAATACATAACCTTCTTGTTTTTGTAAATTTTCCCACTAAAATTCCTCGTCTAAAGCAAGATGCTGTGCCTTCTCAAAATTTGCCACAGAAGAGCATTGTGACCCCACAACCTAGCAGCAGCCGCAATAAACGTTGCAACAGATCAAGAAAGACCGTGAACGAGGAAAATAAAGAAAATGAAGAAAATTTAGAAAATCTCGTCGATGATCCTCCTACAAATCGCAAATTAGAAAATTTAGGGGAAACTGAAAAAGTAGAGCTGTATGGTTTGCTTCAGCTTGTGAATTTGCCTCCACCAAACAAAAAAACAGAAGAGAGGGCAACACAGGTGACAAGTGGCGACATATTGGTTCCCTTTATAAGTGCCATTGACACCGACAGCAAATTAAATTCTTTAACTGGGTTCCTCTCGTTTAAATTATTAGATGCTTTAGTAATAATGTTTAATCGTCATTTTCCTGAAGCACGAATAAAAAAATTAACAGTTAAAGAACAAATAATTCTAACGTTTGTAAAAATTAAAACTGGCCTTTGATATGTAGTGTTGGTGGCTTTATTTGGTGTGATTACCAGCAAAACGTGTAAAGTTGTTTTCCATAGCACTATTTCGAAACTGGCGGTCATATTAAAACCAATTATCTTTTGGCCGACGAAAGATGAAATTAAAAAAAATTTACCAATATGTTTTCAGCAGTTTTCCAATGTTAGAGTAGTAGTAGATTGCACCGAGTTGAGTGTTCAAAGAGCAAAATGCTTGTGTTGTAGAATAAAGACCTATTCTCATTACAAAGGTGGTCAGACAATTAAATTCATGACCGGTATTACCCCTGGAGGTTTAATAAGTTTTGTGAGCAAAGCATATGGAGGAAGGGCTTCAGATAAGGCAATCTTTGAACAAAGTGGCCTCATCGATAAATTGGAAATGGGTCAAGATGCTTTAATGGTGGATAAAGGTTTCCGCATTGAAGACATCGTAGAGACCCACTTCATAAAACTTATCAGGCCACCCTTTCTTAAAAAAAGAAAACAGCTTACTGAACAAGAATTGAAAAGAAATGTCGAAATCGCTAAAGCACGTGTACATATCGAAAGAACAAACCAAAGAATTAAAACGTTTGAAATTTTTTGTAAGCCTCTACCTTGGGCACTTGTTCCAAAAATTTAAGACATTTTTAATGTTGTATGTGCAATTGTAAACTTATCACCACCAATTTTAAGCGACAATAAATTTTTAAAGTAACTGCTTTATACAGTATGTCGCAGGATTGATGTTACAAGAGGTGCGATGGACTAAACATTTTTGAATCTTATTTTAAATAAAGCAAAATTGTCTTTATTAAAAATATTGTAAAATTCTCTTCAAACCAAGCAGGGCTTAATCCCACGATCTTAAAATAAAATTCAAAAATGTTTAGTCCATCGCACCTCTTGTAACATCAATCGTGAGACACACTGTATACGTTTACTTTCCTGGAATGCTAGGTTTAAGTACCTTTATTATATACAGCCAGTCTTATAAAGGCCACTAATCTGACGTTGACTTTAATTTGCTGTTAAAATAAACAAAAGCACATCAAAACGTTTGCGCTTATGACAGTTTATTCATTAGTAAACAATTTTTGATGCGCTTTTGTTTATTTTAACAACGAATTCAAGTTAACGTCTGATTAGTGGCCTTTATAAGACTGGTGGCTCTTATCATTTTTGTACATACTACCCAATAGATATTTTATTTATAGGATTTATTATACTCATTTTCTAATTTATGTATCTAGCTAATTAGTTTTTATAATTGCTTTGCTTTTATATTTATTAATGCTTAGAAAGTTGGAATATTTCCTGGTAATATTGTATTTTAAATAAACGACTCATATGTTAATAGACTTAATGGTTTCGTAATGTTAACAACTTAACCTAATGATGTACATTTACAAATGGGTATACTTATTGTATCATTTTAAATTCGTTAAACAAATATAATTTAACATTTTCTTAAAATAATTAAAATGTAATTTTTTCACCAATCGTTGGGTATAATGTTCATTGTACTTTACACTAATGCTCAGCAAACTTTGGTCAAATTAGGAATACAATACAAAATTGCATTCCGGTAAATTTAACAACAGCATTCCTACTTGCATTTGAGCATAGTACAGATGTTTTTTGTTGACACTCACGACACCATCGCAGCATTTCAAATAGCTGCAAGTGTTTATAAATTTGTCAGCTGTAACATCTTTTCCTGTAAAATAAATACATTAGTAAGAGACATTAAATTTCTTTTCAAGCACTTACCAGGATATGGACATTTTATCTCTAATAGTTTATCTGGTTTTTCATCTTTGAAAATGATGCCGTCAGGGGTGTATTCCCTGTAAGCCTCTCTGGCAGCACCTTTATAGTCTGTACCATAATCCGTATATTTACTGCTGAATTTTTTTGGCCAAAAGTATTTGATTGATTTTGTTTCCCAATAGTCTTTTCTGTACGTATAAATAGAGTAGCATCTTGAACCTGTAATTCGGAACTGTCGCTCTTTGTTCCACATCTCTCTATTGATTTTAGTTGTTATTGCTACGTTAGCAACATCCACATCTGCTAAGTTATGAAAAACCTCCTGGCAACAGTTATCAGTGAAAAAAGGTGCTGGTAACTGATCAAGAAAATTTGGTTTTGCACAGTTTTCCACCACTTTATTTAATTGCAGCGACTCTTCTGAATTTGGCCAGCTGTTAGCCACAGTTTGCTGCTCTATGATCTTCCTGCGTGCGGATCTAAAAACATTTATAAAAAAGTTAAATTCTATGGATTAGCTCTACCGTATAAATAAAATGCATACCTATGCTTTCCATATGCACTATCTGGCAAATAATGTGCAAAAAATTGTTCCACTTCGATTTTCTCTTCACCCGACAACGCCTTTTTGGTGGGAGACACATTTGGTGCTATGCACTCTTGCACCAACATATGAGCTGGAGTATATTGCTCATCTGATGTGCGCGAAGTCCAATAACATTTTAAATCGGTGGAGGACAGTTGCGGTAACTCCAATATATTATCTCTACAATAATTATAGGTAACTATTTAATGTTATTTAAAAATTACTTAATTTGATTTACCTGGTACACAGAAGCAAAACAGCAGCGATATGTTTGCACTGGCCCGAATTTCCAGCCTTGCAACTGCATAGAAATTGTGCAATACCAAATTCCCCATTGGTACAATGCAGGGTCCCTTTTACTTCATGGGGCCGTTCTGTTAATGCACTGGTTTGCAGAGAAAGTGCAAAAATGTTTGCTTTTTCAGCCGTTTTTTCAGTCACTCCGCATGTAATTAAATCTTTTGCATTTAATACTGCTTGGCCCTCGTTTATGCAGCGTGAACTAGGCGTAGCACCCAAATACTCAAACACGGTTTGAAATGTTAAAAAAGGCACATTCGTCCATGGCTTTGCTGTAATTAATAAAATATAAACAATTAGGTACGTCAAGCGCTAATGTAAATCTAACACAAAACAGCTTACCTACTGAATTTACTAGGGTCATTCCAGCTCAAGTGGTCCAATTTTTTTTAAAAGTGTAGTTCAGCATCTCAGATTTTGCTGATTTTTTTTTTATGGAATGAGTATACTAAAAAAATGATCCATGTCAAATATTAGCTTCCTAGCTTTATTGGGGGGGCCTGTAGCCACCCCTAAAAATGGGCGTTTGTGGCCAAATAGGTGTTTCTTCAATAATTTTTATTTCAGGTTCTGGTTGACATAGAAACATGTTTCTTACATCAAATTAAAGGTAATTTCATTCTCCAACTGCTGGTTTTGAGTATATAGCTGTACATAGTACCATTTTAGTGCAAAAAAATCACAAAGTTTAGTGAAAATACTACATATTCAATAATTTATTCTGAAGGGGGGGGACAACTTCATAAATTAATTTTAAGTGATTAATGTTCAGAATTGACCATAAAATCAATTCCAAGTAGTTAGAAAAAATGAAAATGTCCCCCACAGTCTGTATAGCTCTTTGAATTTCACCATTTCCATGTTTTCGGCCATGTTTGATGGGGTATATCTCCTGGGGGGGTCAACATACAAAAAAGTTGATGACACAATTTTAAAGGTAATGTCAAGATCTTTCCACACAGAAAAAATCAGAATATGAAAGTTGCTCATTCAAAAGTTATGTGCATTTTTATTTTAAGAAAATTCTTGGTTACATTGTTTACAATATACAGTCTTTGCAGTAAGATTATTTTTTAAAATTATCTTTGCTTAACTATTAGAATGGTCTAAGATTATTATTAAACATTAAAAAAATGAAATGAGCACGAGCCAGATTTATACAACACATAGAACTGTCATCTTAGGTACTGTAATAGGTTTATATTTTGTTTCTGAATTTACAAATTATATTAATTAATTAAAATTTCTTGTTCATAGCTGATGCAGAACCTAAGTTGCAATCCAGTGATATAAAGGATTAAGTGTCAGTTGAAGACTTTGTTTCTTTTACTTACGACAATCAAGTTTATGTCGGCCAAGTAACAAATATACTGGAGAATGAGTATCCATTGTTAATTAATGCTATGGAAAAATCAGGAACTGATTATTATCGCTGGTCCAGCAAATCTGATGAAATTGGTTACAAGTGGGACCAAGTACAACAAAAACTTGAACATCCAGTGCCTATAACAAGCCAGCGAGGGACCTTTAAATTCCCAAATTATAAGAAATAATTGTTCTGTTTATATAATATTCCACTTAAAACATTATCCTATGTCAAATGTTTATCACTATATATATAATTTTCAAGTACATTTTTCACTATATATATGTTTTCAAGTACATTTTCAGTGTTATAGGCCAAGAATATATTTCAAAATCGTACTCTTAAAGTTGTTAATCTGTTTCTTTGTTTTTCCAAACCCACTGTTCATTTACTTTGAACAGAAAGATTTTAATATATGTTTAAATTGCAGCAAAGTTTTGTTGCACTTTAACATATTTATATTTTTTTATCCTGTGAAATTTGAAGTCTGCTCTTACTAATATATGTCACCCTTTGTACTACAACGTTCCATCTAAAGGAATACACTTACTGATATGTACATAACTTTTGATTGAGCAACTTTCATATTCTGATTACATTACAATTATTTCTTATAATTTGGGAATTTAAAGGTCCCTCGCTGGCTTGTTATAGGCACTGGATGTTCAAGTTTTTGTTGTACTTGGTCCCACTTGTAACCAATTTCATCAGATTTGCTGGACCAGCGATAATAATCAGTTCCTGATTTTTCCATAGCATTAATTAACAATGGATAGGTACTCATTCTCCAGTATATTTGTTACTTGGCCGACATAAACTTGATTGTCGTAAGTAAAAGAAACAAAGTCTTCAACTGACACTTAATCCTTTATATCACTGGATTGCAACTTAGGTTCTGCATCAGCTATGAACAAGAAATTTTAATTAATTAATATAATTTGTAAATTCAGAAACAAAATATAAACCTATTACAGTACCTAAGATGACAGTTCTATGTGTTGTATAAATCTGGCTCGTGCTCATTTCATTTTTTTAATGTTTAATAATAATCTTAGACCATTCTAATAGTTAAGCAAAGATAATTTTAAAAAATAATCTTACTGCAAAGACTATATTGTAAACAATGTAACCAAGAATTTTCTTAAAATAAAAATGCACATAACTTTTGAATGAGCAACTTTCATATTCTGATTTTTTCTGTGTGGAAAGATCTTGACATTACCTTTAAAATTGTGTCATCAACTTTTTTGTATGTTGACCCCCCCAGGAGATATACCCCATCAAACATGGCCGAAAACATGGAAATGGTGAAATTCAAAGAGCTATACAGACTGTGGGGGACATTTTCATTTTTTCTAACTACTTGGAATTGATTTTATGGTCAATTCTGAACATTAATCACTTAAAATTAATTTATGAAGTTGTCCCCCCCCCTTCAGAATAAATTATTGAATATGTAGTATTTTCACTAAACTTTGTGATTTTTTGCACTAAAATGGTACTATGTACAGCTATATACTCAAAACCAGCAGTTGGAGAATGAAATTACCTTTAATTTGATGTAAGAAACATGTTTCTATGTCAACCAGAACCTGAAATAAAAATTATTGAAGAAACACCTATTTGGCCACAAACGCCCATTTTTAGGGGTGGCTACAGGCCCCCCCAATAAAGCTAGGAAGCTAATATTTGACATAGATCATTTTTTTAGTATACTCATTCCATAAAAAAAAAATCAGCAAAATCTGAGATGGTGAGCACACCCACCTGGACCACTTGGGCTGGAATGACCCACTTAGCTTTATCTGAATAAATAAACGCAACTTTAAATGTCCTTAACTCGTTAACGCAGCAGAATATATTAGATATATCAGTGAACACACCACACACAAGTATAAGTGAATCAAAGCACACTCACAACGTAACTGACGTATTGTTTGTTTACAACTGATCCCTTCAATCTCCGCCATATTGGTGGCGGTGGTGGCGCCACCAACGGTGATGTAAATCGCCTAGAATCGAGTTAGCTCAATGCCTCCTTACGTTTGGTGCCGAAATGTTTTGGTGCAACTGATATGTTATAATTAATTGTACTGAAGAGGTTGGGGACTAATACGATTAACTATTTATAGATAGCCTTCTTATATTTTTCGCTCACATTTTTCTTAATAAATAATTACGTATTATGGTTATTTTTTAAAATTCCTTATTGAACATTTGAACAAACTAAATTATTGTTAGTCAGTACCGTTTATGACAATAATCTTGTTTTGCAACAAAATATAGGTAATTAGTAGACGAATTTGAAAACGTCAATGACTGTTTCAAATGAGAGACGACTGCTACACTAATGATTCTTATCTGTATTTAGTATAAGCTACGGAATTTCGCCCTTTGATTGTACAGATACATATGCGAAGTTAACCTGGTTATAACTAAAGCTGATAATTATATGCACTCAAATGTACGAAAATATGCGCATATATATGCATACATTTTGTTTTCTATATGCACCCGAAGTTACAATATATGCACGTAATATACTCTTAATTTTTTTGAAAATAAGTAGAAGTATTTTAAAGAACGTAAACATTTTATTTTGTATGAATATGTTTTAACCTTTGACTATATAAACATGGACTGCCAATGCCAACATAAAAATGAGATTTCCTCTAACCCTGTTAGACTATTATTCACCCAACACTTGAAGTTCAACTCTTGAAATGGATTCTATGTTGGCTGACTCCTTGTACATTGCTTCTATGGGAAAAGGAGGGGGGTTGCTGGCAGTCCATGTTTATATAGTCGAAGATTTTAACAGGGACTCCCCCTTTCTGCACTGCACTCCAGCGGCAGAAATTGGAAGTATATATCAGTCACACACAAAAATTTTATAATAAATTTAATGAAATAGTAAATTTTACACAAAAATTTCAAAAAGCTCATAATATGCAAAATGAAACTTGGCTTAAACGACACATAATTAGTATAGATATGCAACAAGTTTCGCCGGCATATCATTTACAGAAAATATGCATTTGCCATATATCAGCTTTAGTTATAACTAAGCAACTAAACGGTACACGGCGATCCTGCATTTTGAAATAACGATGACCCTAAAGTTTCCAGAATCAACCATTGTTTATTTATTTCGCGAAGTGGAAAACGGAAGATACATATTTTTTGCATAAATAATTTTTAACAAAATACGTTCAAAGCATGAAAGCTTACATAGCTATACTTTCATAGTTTAAGTTATATCAATCTATCCAAAACAAATTCCAAATACATAGGTATACTTGAAGTTTTTTTATGGCGATTTATAGTGACACCAGTATATTATCAGGTATATTAAAAAAATTAAAAGTGCTTGATAGTAGTAACCAATTACAGAAAAAAATTGTTCTCGAGTGGCTGATTTTGCTTCTTGGGCCGCACGATGCTTCTTTTTTGTACATCTTTGTACTTCCTCCCTTTGATTTTTAGTATGTCAACCAGGCTTGTTTCTTCCTTTTATCTTCTCTTTTACAGTGGTATTCTACCATCTGGACCTTTTCTTTTTCTTTTTATTTTTATTGATCTTAATAGTCCTACAGATTGCTTCAGTTGTATGTATTATTATTTGTTTTAAATTTTCTATTTTTTATGTAGATTCGGTTTTGCGACTTATTCTTCTACTCTTTCCAATTCTTCTTGTCTCTGATCTTACTAGTATATCCCTCTCTTCTGTTCTAAGAGCAGTTCCCTAACTTGAAGTTTTTGATATTTCTGTTTATTTCTAGCATGAAACCTCATTTCCCCCCTATAATATATGGTCTCTGCTAAGTTCTGCTCCTTCCTTCTGCTTCGACTGTTATTTTGTGAATGTTTTATGCTTGAAGTATGTGCGTCCCCTAAGTACTTTGTGTTCTATGCATACCTTGAGCATTCTATCTCTGCTTTCGTTTAAAAGTTCTTTCCAGTTGTATTTGCTCATTATCTCATGTCATCTGCGGTGATTTATTGCTACTCTAAAATTCCTTTCTCCTATTATTAATGCATGTGTACTTGCTATTCTGGGGTCAATATAAAATAATTCCTTTTCTAATATATCTTCATTTTCCGTGGGTGGATACATCTGGTTTACTATTAACATTGATTCTATCTCTAAATCTATTCTTATAATGCATGGGCTAATTGCTTCCCGCTTTTATTACTTTTTCATCTAGTCCTTGAGTTATTATAATTCCTACTTCAATTTTTGTTCTTTGTCTTGCTCCTACTCCTGAGAATCTTCGTACGTATCGCGAGTCCAAGGCCATGTCCCCATTTTCTTTCTTCTTCTCGCGTATATAATCGCATACGTTACTGTCTGGTGTCTGCTGTGTGTGACATTGTATTCCAATTGTCAATGGTCATGTTGTGATAAGTTTTATGTGCTACTTGCTTTCTTAATACATTTGTTTTGAATATTGTCATGGGTCTTCCTTTCCTTTACTTTTTCTTGTGACCCCCTTTTAAGTTTTTTAGTATTCGTTTTGGTAACCTACCATCATTCACTTCACTTCTCTCCATATTTTTTCCGACTCCAGTTCTTTCACTATTATCCTCCTCCACGTAGTCTTTGGTTTTATTTTTCTTTGACGTCCTTGTGGGTTCCCTTCCATTGTTTTTTTACTTTACATAAGGCTGCCATTGCAACATTATGTATAGATTTTGTATATGTAAGTGTTTACCTTAGGCTTCTTTTTCTCCAGACTTATTATCTAATCTTTGCTGTTAAGATATCTGACATTTGGTTGAGCTAAGATGAAATTTGATAACTCTTTATTCCAGAGTATTAATATTGCTGCTTCAAGTGGTTATTTTAAAACAAAATCATTTTAAAATATAATTACAATGTACCATGATCAATTTTCACACAATTAATAGTTAAGTATGTGTGTAGATAAGATAGAAGGTTGCGGTTTTGTGATTCGGCATAACCAGTCAGAGTTTATAAATTTAAACAGAAGTTTATTATTAATTCAACTTCTTTTAGAATAAATTCATAAAAAATCTCAGCTGTTATTTATTACAACAGTTTATTTAAATTTCAGATTTCCTATCATTATGGTCAATAAACGTGCAACACTGGATCTTCCCGATGCCGTGGTAGAAAAACTGCTTTGTGCTCACTGCAATGCGTACATATCTTGTGGCCCTGTCGTGGAATGTGATGGACAATCTGTTTGTGGGCGCTGTTCTTCTTCCAGCAGTAGCGACAGATTAGTACGAAACGTTTTATATGAAACAGCTATGGGTGACTTTACTTTTCCTTGCCGGTATAAAGCACATGGTTGTAGAGAGCGTTTACTGTTTGGATCTATTCAACACGAAGATGTGTGTCCATATCGCACAATTTACTGCCCTTCGCTGCCTCATGGACATTGTTCGCAAAATGTTTCTATAGATGCTATCAGCAAGCATTTTGAACAGACGCACCCCAACTTAATCATGAAAGATGGAAGATTTAAACTCGATCTCTCACGAGATGCGCAAAATAATTTGTTGATGATTCAGGACAGCACTATTGTTATTGTTCAATACACATACAATTCCAATAACTGCACTTTAAAAATTAGTGTCTTGTATGTCATGCGTGCGAAAGAAAATGTCAACTACGAATTAGAATTTATCAGTACGTCAAATCCTGTAATCAGAATAAATCTTGATAAGCAGGCAAGCTACCCATACAGGACGCATATTTTTGGGGATGAAAACGCTGCTACTTACGTTATCAGTAACTACTTTCCTCGTATGAACAAAAGCAGTAACATATTTATTGCAGTATCGCTCATATTTGATTCATTTAATGCCACTCCAAAAGACGAGTGCAAAAATGATCTAGCGACACAATGGAGTAACGCATGCGAAGAAAACGCTATAAATGATTGGAGAAAACTAGTTGAGTTAAGGTGCAAGTACTGCTTACGCCATCCAATTCCCCCCATATATTATACAGAGCATTATAAATATTACGTATGTCATGCGTGCATCAGTAAAGACAAATATGCTGCAGAGAAAATAGTGGACATTCCAAGCTATCCTTGTTTTTGGAGAGGTTGCACTTTTACAGGCGAGAAAAGCAATATTCACAACCACGTACAAGAATGCCAGTTTCGAAGTCTCCTATGTCCTGTGCCAAAATGTGAAGACCATTTCACTCCGACCACTTTAATAGCGCACATGCAGCAACACGGCACATACTGTCCAAATCCGAAAAAAATTGTTATCGACGTATTTTCAAAAGGATCTAGCGATTCTGATGTTAGACAAATATATTTCACAATTTTCGAGGGCAAACTGTTCTTGTTTACATGCTGCATATGGAAAAAATATCTCTGGAAGTTAACAGGAAATACTAGAAATATGCATATTGATGTACATTTTGAGCACGACCACTGTCGATTTCCTTCTAAAACTCACACTTACTCTGGCCAAACTTCAATCTATTGGAAAGATATTGACCCTGACTACTTTCCCAGATGTTTCAAATCATGCAAGCACATTACTGCTATTTTAGAAATTAAATCTAATTAAACAGTTGATAGTAATCTAACGTATTGAACTAAACTTGTAAATTACATTTACATAAATGTGAACAATATTATTAGATACATTACTTTTTGATGTACTCGTAGTATAATTATTGATTAGCTATAATGTATTATGAATTATTGACCATATATTTAGCTTTATAATATTAGACCATATTGTATTCATATTCGAAAATAAAAACTTTGAGTTCACAATAAACCATTTCATACTATTAAAACTGCCTATTTTACTCGATAATACAAAAAACACCATGGTAAAACAAAGCCTAAACTATTCGCTGAAAGTGATTGTAATACCTTTATTTTGTCGTAAAAGTACATAGACAGATTATAAAACTTAGCTGACAACGTCCGGCAGACATTGTCCGTGAGGAAGAAGCGAGAGGGGTCGCTACGTCTAATGGGCGGTGGGAGAGAGATAGGGTGCTACGACAGTGCAGATACGATTATTCCAATCAGCGTGTCGACAGGGAATGGTCGAGTAGTCCCGCTGTAACACTTATATTGCTATTTTTACAATTCTAAACATTGATACTATGCACTTATAAATGCATTTTTTTAATATCAGTCTGATTACTTGCAATTTACGTTAGTAATTACTGTTCGCGGGTAACTCTGGCCCAGGTTTGTAGACTGTTGGAGTAAAAGAGTAGAGTCTAATTTACAAGGTTTTATTGCTTACATCTAGATACAAACACAATGAAAAGAAAATAGTTACAACTTTCTCCCAACACAGTTATAATTAAAACTAAACAATTTATTATGGTTGGCTGCCCAGCTGCCTCCTTCCGATGCTGATGGCGTCAGAACTAAGCCCCAGGAAACAGTCTGGCCTCAGACTCGAGCGGGTGGAAATTTTTTTTATTTATTTATTTTAGCCATTGAGTTACATGTGTAGAGATACAAGAAAAAAAGAAATAAAGATATGTAAACAATATAAACTAATTGTATCATTCTTAATACATAGTATTAAAAAGAAAAAAAAAGATTATAAGCAATATAATTAAGGTATCCTTACTTCAAGCGGTTGTAACTCATCGTCCCTGGTGTGGGCAAAGGCCTCCCCATAGTGCTTCCAGGTTGGTCTGTCGGCTGTTAGCTTTCTCCAATTCTTTCCTACTTGCTGTATGAGATCGTCTTCCCATCTTGTTATCGGGCGTCCCTTCCTTCTCTTCCTCAGGTTTGGATACCACTGGGTTGTTCTTGCTGTCCATCTGTCTGGCATTCTTCCCACGTGCCCCGCCCATTGCCATTTCAATTGTCGGCATTGTTGCGTAATACTGATTACACTTAGTCTTGAGCGGAGATCTGAGTTTCTTATACGGTCTATTTGCTTCACTTTCAAAAGTCGTCTTAACATTTTGTGTTCTGTTATTTCTAAAGTTCTCAATTGTGCTTTAGTAGCGCTCCATGTCTGCGCTCCGTACGATAGAACTGGTATGACGCATCTATTGAAAGTTTTACCTTTCAATTTTTGGTTGTTTGTTCTGTCCCAAATTTTCTTTAGCGAGCAGAATTTTCTCCAAGCTTGTTTGATCCGGTTTTGAATTTCTTTTCCTTGTCTGTTGCTAAAAGAGATTATTTGTCCTAGATATGTGGCGTCTTCTGTATATTCCAGAGTTTCTTGTTCTAGTTTGATTGTCTTTTTTTCCGTGTTGGTTAAAATATGCGTTTTTTGAGTATTTATTTTTAGACCCACCTTTCTGCATTCATTGTTCAACTGGTTTATCATTTTCTCTAGTTCTTGGCTGGCATTGGATAAGAGTACAATGTCATCCGCGAACCTAAGATTGGATAGTTTTTTCCCTGAAATATTGATTCCGACATTGTTCCATTTTAGCTTCCTAAAGCACATCTCTAATACCGCATTGAAAAGTAGTGGAGAAAGAGGATCTCCCTGCCGGACACCTCGTTGTAATGGAAATTTTGGCCCGTTTACTTCTGTTTTTATATAAGCTTTAGCTTTTTTGTAAATTTCTTTTATTAATTGTACATATTTGTTAGGGACTTCCTGTGACAGTAAGGCGTGGATTATTGCGGTGTGTTCTATACTGTCAAAAGCCTTTTCAAAATCGATTAGAGCTATGTATAATGGAATTTGGTATTCTAAATGTTTTTCTATTATTTGGTTAAGAACGTGGATATGGTCAATAGTGGAATACCCTGCTCGGAAGCCTGCTTGCTCGATTGGTTGGTTTTTCTCTAGTTGTTTATGTATTCGCTTTTGTATTACCGAGGTAAATACTTTATAGATTGTGGACATCAAGCTTATGGGCCTGTAGTTTGTTATTAGTTGAGGGTCTCCTTTCTTATACATAAGTATAATGCTGGATATTGTCCATTGGTCTGGTATTTTAGCCGAGTGGAGGATTTTATTAAAGATTACTTGTAGAGGGTCCAGTAGGTCCTCGATGCCAATTTTTAATAACTCGTTGGATATCATGTCGTCACCTGTTGTTTTATTTTTTCTTGAGCGTTGAATTGCATTTCGAATTTCTAACCTGCTTATTGGCGGGATATCTGCTAATGTTTCGGTGTTAACGTTGTTACACACTAGTTCAGTTCTATTTGGTGAAGATGTATATAATTTTATATAGAATTCCGTCGCTATTTTTAGTATTTCGTTTCTGTTAGTTTTAGGGCCGGTTGCAGAAAGCAATGTTAAGTCTCGTGTTAGCTAACATCGCGTCAAAGTGAACAAAAACGAATCAAATCTCAAATCTTTATGGTAACTAATACATTAGTAAACAAAATTTGATGCGATTTTGTTCACTTTGACGCGATGTTAGCTAACACGAGACTTAACATTGCTTTCTGCAACCGGGCCTTAGATTCGTTGTTACTATTTTTTAATTTCTGTATCCAGTTTCTTCCGCTACTTAGCTCCTTGTATAATTGTTTTGTTGAACCTGAATCACTGAGTATATTTTCTATTAGATTTGCTTCAAAATTCCTAAGGTCATCGCGTATAGCTTTCCTCGTTATTTTATTTATTTCACACCATTCAATTTGTTTTAGTGTATCATTTATTCTTTCTTTGTTAAGTTTTTTCTTAGTTGGATTAATTGTAATGTGTTTTCTGAAAGTTTATCATGTTTATTGTGGTTTGTACTAACATTTTTAAGTTGTTTATTTATTTTTTGTAGGTATTGTTCCAGGCTGTTGTACGCTTCTTGAACATTTTCTGATTGGAGTTTGTTTATATCAGGGGTGTTTGCGCTCACTAGTATTTTGGCTTCACGTTTATTGATAAGATTGACATCTATTTGCTTTCGGTTAGTAAACCGCTTACTTCGTTCTTGTTTTTGATCTAGTTTGTATGTTAGTCTAATCAAACGGTGGTCGCTGGCGAAATTTATGTTGTTAAGGACTTCATAGTTTTGAAATGTTGATCTACTACTTGTTAGAAAATAATCAATTTCATTTTTGTATTTTCTATTGGGTGAGATCCACGTCCATCTTCTGCCTTTTCTCTTTTTAAAGTATGTATTTGCAATCACTAAATTATGACTCATGCAAAATTCGATTAATGTGCTGCCACGACCATTTCGTTGTCCGCAGCTAAATTGTCCTCTAACGTTTGATTCGCCAGTTTCTAATAGTCCAATTTTTGAGTTAAAATCACCCATTATAATTATAAAATTTGTTTCTTTTCTGCACAGTTCCAATTCTTCAGTTAGCTTTCCGTAAAACTCGTTCAGTTCTTCGTCTGTTGCGCTTTCGGTTGGGGCGTAAACTTGCAGTATAGCTAGAACAGTTTTAGAAATTTTAATTTTTAATGTTGCCAACCTATCTGAAATGCCTTTCAAATCTAGTACGTTCTTAGTGATATTTTTGTTAATATAAAATCCTACGCCTGCTTGACCCCTATTGTTACCATAATGGTAAAATATTGACCCGTTTTTCCTTTCTTCGATTTTTTCATTATATCTTCGTGTTTCCGATAATCCTATTACATCCCATTTAAATAGTTTTATTGATTCTTCCCATTCTAATAATTTTTCTTGTGACAGTAGTGACCTGACATTATAAGAGCAGATATAGAGAGTTGGATTTGTTCTATGGGGGTTTTGGCCGCTTGCTCCCCTGCTGGCCATGCTTCTGGGGAGTGTAGTAGTAGTTTCTGTTTTAACGTTTTCTTTATCATTTTCCATATTCGTTGCGTGAGTCGTCCTGGTTTGGTCTGTCCTTATAATTTGTGAAACATTAACTGGTTCTTGGTTTTGTGCCTGTAGCATGTGAGTTACCTGTGCTATTCTTTCTGCCTCGAAAGGGCGACATTTCTTCTTTATTTTGGTCTTTTTTATGTAGATGTGGTGCCAAAAGTGATTGTACCAGTTCAGGTTTATTTCTTTTTAATGTTGCTTTGTTGTTTGATTGTAGATTTTCCACAGTTTCTTCGGAGTCGTCTGATCTTATCCTTTTTTTGTTGTTGTCTTCCTGTAGTTGTGTTATTTGTTCTTCATTTAGGCGTTTTCCATCCACCAGTAATAAGTTGTATTTAAGTGTAGCCTTTTTTCCTTGATCTCTAAAGAGTTTTATTAGTGGTTTTAGAGTTTTACGTTGTTGGACAATTTTGAGGGGATAATCTTCTTCTATAATAACGTTAGTGCCTTTCAGCAACTTCCTATTGTTTAGCACTAGATATTTATATCTCATATTTTGCATTGTTACTACTAGCATTTGTTTGTTATTTGCTAATGATATTTGCTTGATGGCTTCTATCATGTTCTCGTTGAAATTTAAGTTTAGTTTTTCATTGAATATTTTGAGGGCAATATCTTCGAGTTCGAAAAAACTTAGCCTCGCTTTCTGGTTAGTTAATCCATGAATTACAATGTTCTTCTTTTTTAATTCTCTTTCAATGTTTTCAATATTTCTCTCTAACTTATCACTTTTATTTTTAATTTCTGATTGTTCCTGAGTAATCGATTGTAACCTAATTTGTAAGTCTAATTTTATTAGTTGTAGATCGTTCGAGACTGTTTTGATATTTTGTTCTACGTTTGTGGTTAGTGTTTGTATTTGTTCAGAGAGGTTTGTATTTAAGTTTTGGATAATCTCCGATAGTTGTTTTATATTTATTTCTGTTGACATTTTTATTGGAGTAGTTCCCAAATTATTTGTTATACGGTCCTGTGCTTCTGAAGATTTGTTGACGTGATTTCGAGGTCAGGCGCCCAGACCAACTCTTTGGGAGGAAGTTAACCTAACTTTTTCGTATGTATGGTTCGATAGTTGGGTCTTTTTAAAGAGTTAAGCGTGAGAATAAGTTTTAGGATGAACCTGTATTTCAAGGCATGTGATTGTACACGGCACGATAAGCGGCCGACCCGGATCGACTCCGCGAAGGTCGTTGCCCGCTTCTTGCCGGCACCCAAACTCCCGTTTAAAAATAGCCAAAAAACACTTTTTTCCTACCTTAAATCAATGCCTCTTCCCCATTGTCATCTCATTTCACTTTTCAAACACTATTAACGTTAAAACTGTGAATTTATACTTCCAAATTTCGCTTTTATCCAAGCTCGCAGATCCGCTGTGTTTCCTTTACTTGGACCAGGACCGGACTCCCGGGTGGAAATAGTTTAATTAAATACATTACGTTCGAAGCTGTTCCGCCACGTGCTTCTCCAGGCTCCAGGGATGACAGGATTAAAATCGAGAATAACGAAACGAGGTTGCTGGTAGTCGCTTGTGATCTAAGAGCGCTCCGAGAACTGGTAGAAGCCTAATTTGCGAGCCCGAGTACGACCTCGAAATGCTGTAAATATCAAATTTGCCGAGTGTGCACAATCGCCGAACTCGCACTACTCGCAGTCTCAAGTCGTCGAATGTTAAAATTTTATCGGGCTCGCGAGATGTTGGCGTCGTGAGTTCAATGGAGCTTTGGCCGGGCGCTTCCTCGGACCGGATTTCCTGCCAAGCTGTGTGATACAGTTAGCAGGTGTCGATATCTGCAGGGATGGTCTATAAAACAAGACTTTCAATCAAGCCGTGAGTAACAGTTTATAGACCCAGGTAGTATCGTAAGGATGATCTAAAAAGTGAGGTGCTCGGCCAAGCCGTGGCCAACAATTTGTAGATCCGGGTGATATAGAGGGATAATCTAAAAAGTGAGGCGTTCGGTCAAGCCGTGCCCAACAATTTATAGATTCGGGTGTGGTATGGAGGAATGATCTAAAAAGTGAGACGCTCTACCAAGCCGTGGCCGACAATTTATAGATCCGGGTGGTATTGGTGCATAGCAGTTCGACTATTTCTAGCAGGACGGGGTGGTTTTAGATCAGGTGAAAGGTTTTCTCAAGCAGCTCAACTTCTCTTTGGGGCCCGGGCCCTTCATTTTATATTCTTTCAAAGTTTGGTGCCTGGTGAAATCAGGGCCGAGATAAATTTAAGCATCTGGTGGGAAATCACGTAACGATAGCTCCGAGCCAAATTTTTGGTATACAAATAATTTTAATTATTTGAAATTTGCATGTCGCCCCCTTGATACATTTTAGCTCGGTATCTTTTTACACGATTTTAGTAGGAGTTACGGGGTGTGCGGCTACGCGGCGCGCATCTCTAAAGCAGTCGTTCCCCCACTGCTCATATCCCTCAGCCTGAATTCAAGATAACGTTGTCCCCAAAAGCATATAAAAGTACGCGCTCCGGGCAGAATGAAGAACTCTTCGAGTCTGCTTGATCTAACCAATAACCTCTCCTAAGCACGAAAAACCTACCCTGCGTTATACACAAGGCGCTGGTTGCTCCATATAAACCAGCCGTTTCTAAAATCCCTGACCGAACTTCGGAGCTGGTGTCTGACGAGTTCGGTTTTCGCCCGCAAAATGTCCTATTCTAACCTGGTGAACCCTTTGGCACCGGTTCCAGTAACAAACTTTTACCTAACCCACCGCTTTGGACACCAGCGCTGGTCCAGGTGAGGTGCCCACCTCCCCCGTAGCTTCTTCCAGTCACCCTGTGGTATAATTCAAAACCCGCCGGTTAAGTTACAAGTCTGGGGCGTTCAACGCTACACGAATTATCCGACTTCCTAGCGGCCGTTGGTATAGTTCCAAAAATTCACCGTAGCCACGAAGCAGTCGCCGAAATAAACAAACCAGAAATCGTTCGGTTCAAAATTATAGCAGCATAATCTGCACAAAGGTTGACTCACCTTCAAAATTCACGAACCCCGGAACACCCCATCACCCAATACCGACTAATTAACTTCAATATAGCACTATTCGACACGAGTAAACTTTGTTTGTCCGCAGGATTAAAAGGTTGGCCAGCCAGTCCAGCTAGACGGCGCTAGCCGAACCGACTGGTCGCCAGTGTCGGGTGGATTGCCACATTCCCAGGCGTGCACCCAGGGATATTATTTGAACTTTGTACATGAATAAATCTTTTGTTATACTTTATTAAGAATATTATTTTATTTTGTAATATATTAGCAATAATAGACGTTTATTTTTGATTACTTTTCTTTGGATGAGTTCACAGTACCATGGCGCAAGCATAGAGCTATCCGACGTCCAATGTAACTGGCGAACTAAAGAATAATTTCCCCCTTTGTGTTACAATGATAGTATTAACTGCGCGTATCATGCTATGCCAAAATTTGGTCCGGGCCAACGAAAATTCGTTTTTAAAAAAAAGTAAAACTATTACAGAAATCGCACATGGACTTTATTGTAAGCAGCGAGCGTACAAAAGACAAGATACCTAGCTAAAACAGATGTATTTATAATCTTGCAGTGCTGATATCGCGCGGACGTGCCTTATCTTACGATAGTCAGCAGGTTGGTAACCTTAACTCCTCCGTTGTTCTAGCAAGAACTATGGTCTAAACCAGAGTTCGACGAAAAGCGGATATTCGGGACCTCCTGAAGTTGCTTCGTTGACAACGATGTTGTTTCGCTTTGGGACCTGTTAAACTTATTTACACAAAAATATTTGTACAGCATATATACGGCCATCATTACTATTAAAATATACAATACAATAGTATAAACGCTAATTTTGTTATAATGAATCGAAACATCGTCAATACTATTTAATTGATTTTTCTGCTCATCCAATGAGTTATAAATTTTATTAATGCCATCTAAATTGATAGTTTCTAACTGTAAAGGTTTAAAATTTAAAGTATCAGTTGCTATATTATTTTCAACAAAGCGTAAATTTGGCAATTCAATATTATAAAATTTCAACTTAAAGTTCTCATAGGTTTTCAGAAGCGTGTCCTCTATCTGAACATCACATGCACTATTTAGTTCTAACACATAACTGCCTTTTAGCACCACATTGATTTTAGATTTATTACAAATTTGTTTAGCCACTATACTTCTGGGTGTGATGATGATCCACTTGGCCTTTTCTAATGGTTGAATTTTCACTCTGGATATGTTGACGGGTACCTGAAGACATTTGGTTGTGTTTTCTGAATATTTGAGTAATTGGATCTCGCACGGAGCTTCCGTTTTGATTTCCGTGGTACGAAGTTCATGACATATGAATTCTTCGGGTCCTACCTCTTGACATTCGTTGTCGAAATATGCATAGCTTTGCTCGTTATATAGGAGGAATTTCGAAATAGGTATTATAGTTTTAAATATTTTGGCAGATGGGACTGGCAAGGAATATAGATGATAATAATCATAGCTTTCAGCTTTAACAATTGGAATTTCTAAAATAAAGACGATTTGATTCCCTTTACTGTAACTTTTAATTTCTATAATTTTTTCATATAACAAAATATTCTTCACAACTGGTTCGAAAGGAAGTTTATGTTTTTCAATCTTCGTGTTAATACCTGACAGCTCCGAAAGTAAATCTTCAGGTTCAACTAAAGAGTTGTGGAATGTATTCAATTTTGAAAAACTGATTGCTACTTCAATTCTCTCTAACATATCGTAAATAATTTGGAAGCTAATTGCAAATTGCGAGAATAAAGAATGTAAAAGAAAATAACTGTGCGTATCGATCGCTGGCAAATGTGTAGTTTTGATGACCTGCTCTAACTGTAAGATTCGAGATTGTAGCATCATTTGATTATGAGCAAGCCCTTCAGTACTATTTTTAAATTTTAAAATTGATTTTTGGAGTAAAGTAATTTGCTCCTTAATTAACGTTTTCATTTGTTTTTGATTATCGGAAAGTGTAGTTATGGCTTTATCGTATCTTTCTGCATCGGTATGATCTAAATTTCCTGTTATTGACTTTATTATTGATCCCAATCCATCGATAAGGCTGCGTTTAGATTTTTGCATAGCAAGTGGGTTAAGCTGATAAATTTGACTTTTAATTTTACTTTCTAATAAATTTACAAGACTATATGAATTATAATATTCTCTTTCATAGCTAGGTTTCTGAGTTGCATTTTTAATTGTGCTTTTAATTTGAGAAAAAGACCTTTGAAGTACATTAAATTCCTCTATTATTTTAGAAATATCATATACCTGTATAAAAGACCAATAATTAACTTTGTTCTGAGCGTTTCCCAATTTTAATGGAAGAAGTCCAGGATTACTATTGAGGTTGTGGAATTTTGGAAGATCTAATTTCGCTGCGACGATACAGATGGCAAATCTGTAACGATAGAAGGTTTTCTAAGTTCCTTTATATGAACTACTTCTTTTTTATTTTTATTAAGTTTATTAGTAATTTCTACTCTATTTCTTTCTAACATTTTTGTGATTTGGTATGGTCCTAAAAATTTGCGATTCTTTTTATTCCTACAATCGGGGTTTTGCTTATATACAGTTTTCCCTAAAGAAAATTCATTATTTGAGTTTCCCTGTGAATTTAACTTGGAAACTATCTTTTCCTTATCTGCTTGTAACTTTTCCCTAACTTTTTGGTATACATGTTCCAATCTTTGTTTGTGATTTTCGGCGTATTCCGTATAGAATGAAGTGGGTATAAACATTTCATTTGGATTTCCAGAATTTGTATGTCCGAATGTTAATTCGAAAGGTGTGTAATTTGTTGCGCTGTGAATTGAATTATTATAGCCAATAATTGCATAGTCCATTAGGTTATCATTTTCATTCGCGTGGATTTCTTTTAAGATCCTTAAGTGTTCGATAATCGTAGAATGAAATCTTTCAACAATGGAGTTAGATTCATGATGGGCTACGGTTGTAAAATGAACGTTAATTTTATGTAATTTCAATATTTCCTTAACAGTTTCATTATTAAACTCTGTGCCTTTATCGACAACTAAGGTTTGAGGTACTCCAAAAGATGCAAAATATTTTATTAAAGCATTACTAATGTGAATAGCTGTTTTTCCTTGGATAAATAGAGCTTGTGCAAATTTTGAGAATGAGTCGACTAAAGTTAAGTAATTTCGGTTATCAAATGTAAAAACATCCATATGAACAATTTGAAATGGTTTAGTTGCTGTTTCTGTTAACATTAAGGGTACATAGGGTTTCTTTCTAGCATATTTTGCACGTTGACAAATGTCGCAAGAGTTAATATAATTTGAAATGGCGAGTTTCATGTTTTTCCAATAATAATTTCGTTTTAAGTATTCTAACGTTTCATTAATACCTCTGTGGTTCGCTTTTCCTTCATGATGGTTCTTAACTAATAAAATTTGTTCTTCTTGATCTGTAACAGTGTTGACTCGTTTAAGACATCTAATTAATTTTGGTCCGCGTTCTGAGAACTGTTTCAAATAAACTCTACAAAAATCTCTATATAATGAGTCTTTATGAAAATATAAACAGTAAACCTTTTTTGGGTCAGTATTTTCCTTTAAAAATTGAAAAATTAACTTTTCATTACTAACTTCTGGAATTTTGATGGTTATTACTTTTTGACTGTCATACGTTTCGCGTTTGATTTCTAATTTATGATATACGTTTGGGAATACTAAAATTTGGTTTGTTTTATTATTAATTATTTCGTCATAAATTTTGATTCCATCATTTGTAGTTTCATTAAAATTTGAATGCTGTGTAAACGTATCAGAATTATTGTCGATTCCGTCAGGGGGTTGTATTTGTATATCCGAGATTATTTTGATTTTTGGGTTTTCATGTATATTAGTCGAAGTTTGGGGTTCGTCATCTATCATATCTTGAGTATATTCTTGTAGAAATTCGGAAACATCTCTATTTAATTTATCAGGTGTTAAATTTTGCATATAGCCCTCGAGAAAGTCTGAAATATCTTTATTTACTTCGCCGGGATTATTAACTAGGGATTCGTTTTCTAAAGCGTTAATACTAATTCGTGAAAGACAATCTGCAATTTTATTAAGTGTACCTTTTTTATAGTAAATTTCATAATCGTACTCTTCTAATTTAAGTCGCCATCTTACTAATTTCGAATTTGGTTCCTTCAAACTAAACAGCCACTGCAATGGTCTGTGGTCTGTATAAATCGTGAACTTTCGTCCGTACAAATATGGCCTAAAATGCTTACAAGCCCATACTATGGCAAGAAGTTCTTTTTCGATGGTTGAATATTTTGTTTCGGATTCATTTAGCGTTCGGGAAGCATACGCTATTGGTTTGTCGTTCGGAATTTGTCCTTGAGAAAGAACTGCTCCAATTGCAAAATTACTTGCATCTGTGGTCAGAATGAAAGGTTTAGAAAAATCTGGGTATTGCAAAATAGGGTCATTAATTAAAATTTTGGTACAAGTCCTAAAGCATTCGACGAATTCTTTGTCGTGAATAATTTTACTGTTTTTCTTTAAACATTTCGTCATTGGTTTCGTAATTTTGGCAAAGTCCTTAATAAAGCGTCTGTAGTATCCTAAAAGTCCAAGAAAGCTTTTTATGTCTTTCTGTGTTTTAGGAATAGGGAAATTTTTTATAGCTGCAATTTTGTCAGGGTTTGGTTTTACTCCTTCAGGGGTTATGATATGTCCTAAATACTGAACTGATTTTTGTAAAAATTCAGATTTATCAAGTTGAACTTTGAGATTACTTTTTCTTAGTCTATCAAATACCGATTTAAGTCGTTCTAAGTGTTCTTGAAGAGATGAACTAAAAATAATAATGTCATCTAAATAAACAAGACAACATGTATCTTGCAATCCTCTTAATACATTGTCCATGACACGTTGAAAACTGGAGGGTGCGTTTTTCAAACCCATAGCCATTCTTTTAAACTGGTAATGTCCACCATCAGTAGTAAATGCTGTTTTTTGAATATCATCCGGATCTACTTCAATTTGATAATAACCACTGGCCAAATCAAGAGTAGTAAAATAATTAGCTCTGCCTAATTTATCGAGAATATCCGTAATATTTGGAAGGGGGTATCTGTCGTCTATGGTCTTTTCGTTTAACTTTCTGTAATCAATGACAAGTCTCCATTTTTTCCTACCCGACGCATCTAACTTTTTTGGAACAATCCAAATTGGACTGGACCAAGGTGAAACACTGTCCTCAATTATTCCTTGATCTAACATTTTTTGAATTTGAGTTTTTACTTCGTTTTTGTGAATTTCTGGATAACGATAAGATTTTGTAAATATTGGAGTGTCGTCTTTCAACTTAATTTTGTGTTTAACTTCGTTAGTAAAACTTAAAGGTATTTCTTCGCTATGAAATATATCTCTATAATCAAAACAAAGTTTCCTAATCGCGTCTTTTTCTTCTCGGTTGCAGTGATCTAGTCTCAAGTTTTTTAGATTTCGTTTTAAAGCATTATCAAAATTTTCATTTGGAGATCGATCGATTTCCATTTTCTCTACAAAATTAACTTCTAGTAAATTTTGGGGTTCAATATCCAAAGGTTCAAAAATTTTTAAATTTACTGGATTTTCGTTAGAATTAATGATAGTGGTATGAGCGAAATTATTTGATACCGTTACTAAAGCTTGCGGCATTTCTATACCTTTTCCGAATTTTGTGTGACTTAAAATACCTATACCGACTTTTTGCTTGACAGGAATTTTTACTCTTTGATTAACTCGTGGGGGTATATTAATTGAAAATTCTGCTAGCTCACTCGCTTCGTTTTTAGCTGTCTCAATTTCGGTTTCATATACGATTGGAATTTTTGCACTAGGGGTTGTCAATTCTCTAGTCCTAACATTAATATTTGCGTTTAATTGTTCAAGTAAATCAATGCCTATAAGTCCGTCATATTTTGAACTGAATTTAAAAAGATAAAATTTATGAGTTTCGTCTACATTAAAAATATCGAAAACTGGAATTTCCATTACTTCATCGTGATAACTAATATCATGAGCAGTTTGAATGTTAAATGGTTCTTCATAGATATAATTTGAATAAAATTTGTATGCTAGTTCTGGGTTAATTAAACTCCTTGTACTACCAGTATCTATAAGAAAATTTGCGTTATGACTGGGAATATAAACATACGGTAAATTTGCTTTAACTAAATTTAATTGTATCAGGTTGGGTTGGTTTGTAGGGCGTCTAACTGAAAATTTGGGTTACCAGTTTCCTGAAAGGTATTGTTATCGTCTGAAAATTGATTTTCGTATTGATTTGGTTCATCCACGTAATATTCGGAATAATCACCAATATACTCATTATCAAAGGTTCCGGGGTTTTCATAGTATTGTGATTCGACTACATAATTTTGACCGTCTGAAGTGTATTCGACATTTTGATTTTCGTTAATAGCTTGTTGATAAAGTTCCGTTGATGTAAATGTTGGCTTTGGTCTTAAACTTGAATTTCCAGAAGATGTGTCCATCGGTTCTGGTTTAAAATTATTACTTTGATTTTTTGAACGAATAGAAGATTGTACAGGATTACGACTAAAATTGAATTGATTTTGACGTTGCTGAAAATAAGGTTGACGTTGTGTGGGAAAATTATTATTTGGGCGCCAATTGGGCTGAGTACCAAATGTTGTCGATCTTTGAGGTAAATTGTTTTGTGAAAATACTGGACGTTGCGGTAAACTTTGAATGGGTTGTATATTTGATTGAAATCTTGGCCAGGAATAATTTGTAAAATTATTTGGAGGCAATGGTCGCATGTAATTTTGATATCCGTGAGGTTTAACCGGTGTAAGTTTTTGAGATGGTCTATATAAATTTTGAGTGTTCAAAGAATTAGATTTTTGTGTGGCGTATAGAAAATTTTCCTCTTCTATTACTAAACTCATCGCTTTTTCAAGACTGTCTGGGTTTCTTAACCTAACGTTAGTTTGCAATTGTCCTGTTAGTCCTCTAATAAATGTTTTTAAAGCCAAATCGTTATAACTTGCAAGGTGAATAGGTTTTTCTGTAGCGGCCATGTTTAAACTATTTAATTTTGAAATTAATAAACTTCGCGCGTCTTGACATCGCATTCCAAAATTATAGGGTGACTCATTTTTATGGGGCCTTAATGCTAGTAAATCTTGAATCAAGCAATCAATATTTCGCTGATCACCAAAACTAAGAGTAAGGGCATTTTTTATTTCATTCCAGGATTCTAATTCTGTTCGCGATCCTATTAACATTAAAGCGCGTCCTGTAAGTTTTCCCAGGATGGCTCTTAATAAGAAATTGTTAAGTGCGACATTGGTTTCCTTGGCAAAAGCAGAAATCAGGTTTTCGCAATTGTCTATAAATATACTCAATGTGTGAGGGTTTCCATCATAATGAACTATTGAATCTAAATGTAATCGAAGTAATTGGTAATCTACACCTACTGCACCAGTATTAACAATGTTATTTGTATTCATTGTGCTTTCTGGTTCTACTAAATTAAAATTGCTTAGTAAATTCGTCAAATCGTCTATTTCTACGTCTGACATAAATTTTAAACAGTTACTTATACTTTAAATATTTTCCTCTGCGTTTATTATCAATCTAACTGAGTGTGTTAAATAGGAAATTGGAAAAAATAGGAACGAGCACTTACATTAGTGTAGTTTTCATTCTGCAATCCTTGTAAAAGCTGGTTTCTTAACTCTACGGCTGGCGTTGGCGATGCTGTCCTTCACCAGGTTGTTTTCTGAATCCTACGGCTGATTTCGGCGATGTGGTCCTCCACCAGATTTTCTTAACTAGGCTGGCGTTGGCGATGCTGTCCGTCACCAGGTTGTTTTCTTAATCCTACGGCTGGTTTCGGCGATGTGGTCCTCCACCAGGTTTTCTTAACTAAGACTGGCGTTGGCGATGCTGTCCTCCACCAGGTTGATTTCTGTGCGAATTCCGTCTTCGTTGCACTGACTTTGCTGGAGCTGAACAACACTTCCGATATACACTCGAATATTGTTCAACACCGAACTTTTATCCGATCAATCGTTGAAACGAAAATCGATGCTCGATGCAGCGATTTCGGATATACTACCGACTGCGCCAAATTTGGTCCGGGCCAACGAAAATTCGTTTTTAAAAAAAAGTAAAACTATTACAGAAATCGCACATGGACTTTATTGTAAGCAGCGAGCGTACAAAAGACAAGATACCTAGCTAAAACAGATGTATTTATAATCTTGCAGTGCTGATATCGCGCGGACGTGCCTTATCTTACGATAGTCAGCAGGTTGGTAACCTTAACTGCCACTTAGCTTGCGCAACTAGCCGTTCCTAGACCGGTGCCCTATCAGGCAATCGGCAAAATCTCTCTGTAGACATCTGGCTTTGCGTAACCCCTCGTGTGTCCTAAATGCCGTGACGTCGTGTTTTCGTGTGACTCGATGGCCTCGTGTAAATTCACAACAAGAATTAATGCGTTTTTAAATAATTTGCACAGAAGTTATCGTTACACCGCGAACTTAGAAGTGGGCACGTGGAATCTGCTAATAAGTTCCAGTATCAACCACTTCCTTTTACTGATTGCTAAATACACAAAACTCCAAAAATAGATTAATTACGGTAAGTTAGGGCAGTCAAAAACGTAACAAAGTTTGGAATCAGGTCAGCTACAACATGATGCCTATCAAATAATTCCTGCTGACTCGTAGAAAAACGTATAGAAACTTTTAATAAAAACAGAAAATTGATCGGCACTGCGACGTCGACCGTTGAAAATAACGGTCGAAAGGCTTTTAAAACCACGAAGATCAGCAGCAATCGAGAGACAAGCTCTACAGGTCGAACTCACTCGTCCACCTAAAAACTTTAGCAAGGCTGAACTACCTCTGTTCACATAAAGCTTTAACATCCAATATCTGCAGTCGAACCGCTACTTCGCACAAAGTACTGAAGCATCCTTGGCGGACGAGCATTTCGGATAGCCCCGAAGCTATTCTTCGCCCCGTTGTTTACCAACTTCACAGCCTCGTCCGGGTGGAACTTCTTCAAGCCCGGCACTACGCATGCTACAGGAGTCCGCCCCGTAGTTCACCAGCTCCATAGCCTCGTCTAGGTGGAACCTTTCAACATCTGGCATTACGCACCCTCAGGAGGCCGAATCAGTCCCTCGAGTTTTACTCTTTCTCTTTCTAAACCTTGGTCGAGCGCCTCTTCGAGTCCTTGCCAAACGCAAAAGAACAAGAACCACGGGCACCGCCTCCAGCGCGTAATCATGCACCCTTATAACTTAATCTCTAATTATTGTACATCTATATTTCTATATCAACGAAATAAAATCATAATCAATATTCGCTTCGGTGTTCTGATGAACATACCAACCCCAAGAAGCTGAGCCGACCTATATAGAAAATATACCTTTGTGTCATGTATTATGTAAAAACATAATATCTTATGTTACTCCGACGATGCACGTTTAGTTGCAGAATCAGAGGATAACCTCCAACGAATGTTACACCAGTTCGTACGATTTGCAGATAATTATAACGTGATGAAATCAAAAATAGAGAGAAAAGTTATGATTACAGCTGCAAATTATAAATGCATAGAAATGTGGATAGTACTGTAACTGAGTATGTAATGGTATTAGTTTATCTTGGGAAAGAAACTAATAGTTACATAAATTTGCAACAAAAAAATAGAGTTAATAACTAAAATGCGGTATTCAATAGCCAGATGTAACAACAAAGACATTCGGGAAAAAGTTAATGTGAAGTCGCTTTCTGTTAGGGTGGAAGAAAGTAATTTGCGGTGGAATGATCATATCTAAAAGATGGAAAAATGTAGATTGCCAAAGAAAATACCTATTTGAATCCAAAGAAAGAAACAGAACCAGAGAAAAATCCAAGAGTACACGATCAGAAGAGTTGACGAAATCAATAACCAGAAAAAGAGTTTACGGCCCCAGAGCCAGCCGTCATCCTTGCTTAATCCGACTAAGCGCGGAACCGCCAGTCCAGTACGTGGAGCGATTACGTGAGTTGTTTCATCTGCGAAACGAAATCACACTAGATAATTCTGAATCCAATTTTCCCCCGAGAAGTAGAACTGCTCTAAACCTAACTTGGCCAGAACTTCTATTATACTGAGTGATTCATAAGTATGGTCATTAAATTATGGGTGCCGCTAGATCTTCAGCCTTCCGCGGGCCGCATTCGCCGTCCAGCACGTATTAGGATGAATATGTTCACCCCTATTCTCCCTATTCCTACACCTTTAAAACACACGAAATCAAACACTCTCAGGTAAAATACAGACGCCATTAAACATATGATTTTTGCCAGTCGAGCGAGTGGTAACAGCGCTTTGGTTGAGACCGCTGCAGAAATTTCGTCCAGACACACGTTAGGTTGCCGCCTCATTAGGCATTCAGATCTCCAGGATCTCGCAGCAACAGGCTCCCAGAAAAGCATTTTGTTTTGTTATGTGCATATGTAATTGATTTATAAGGAACCCATTCTGTTTATTTTTATATATTAGATCTAAAGATAAACCTTATTTAAACAATTGGCTGGAGTGTAATTACTCCAGATATCGCTATAGACTGAATCTGGACTCATTGGAGGGTGACTGGAACCAAATTAAAGATTTGACAAGCAACAGCAATGAAGATAAGTTTATCTCGATATCGTAAAGTATTAAGGGATTCAGGATTAGTAAGTAAGTAATGTATGGTTCGAAAAATGTGTGGTCCTGTGATGGCAAAATTCTGGCGAAAACGGAAGGCGGCATTAACAGGATCAATTTTACGGATTTCGGTGAAAATCTGAAAGATGCCGGCGAACCCAATGCATCTTAGTAACTTATCTTTTATTTTTTTTTATCTGAATAGTTCTTTTTGTTATCTAAATATTTTTGTTTGTTTTACTTTGTGATTTTTATTTGTATATATTATATTTAATTTTTAATTCTAAATGACTTCCGCATCCCATTAGATCAAAACTGGCCATATTAATATTCGATCACTGGTTCCAAAATTTAATGAAATAAGGAGTGCCATTCTGGAATCTGATTATGACATTTTTGCAATTAGTGAAACATGGTTAACACAAGATACAGATAATGAAACAATTGCTATTGATAATTATCGTCTGATTCGAAGAGACCGTGGTGTGCGTGGCGGTGGAGTTTGTATTTATTTTCGTAAATGTTTTAATTTCAAAATTATTGCTACTAATGATAATATAGAGCAAATGTGGTTGGAACTTAGGGTGCACAATTTAAATATAGTTGTAGGAGTAGTTTATAGACCGCCCTCTTTAAACTACAAAGCATTTTGTAATGAATTTGAACAGTCACTTGCTGTGTGTACAGTTATATGTGATTAGTTGGTTTGCCTTGGTGACATTAATACTAATCTTTTAAAATTATACAATCCTGATACTATTTACTTTAATTCTATGATTGAAACTTTAAATATTAAGCAAATTATTAATGAGCCGACACGAACTCAAAACAATACAGAATCTCTTATTGATGTTATCTTAGTTTCTGATCTCAGTTTGGTGACCTCTTAAGGGGCTTTCAGCATCTTTCGGATCATGAATTAATTTATTGTAATTTAGCTATATCTAAACCTACAGTGAAACCAAGATATCTAACTTTTAGGTGTTTCAAAAATTTCGATTATTCCTTGTTCTATCGTGAGCTATGTTAAATTCAATTTCATCTAATTTATGAAATGGTGGATGTGGATGATAAAGTACAATTTGTTACTTCTAAAATACTTTAATTATTGGACGAACATGCTCCTGTTAAGACGGGGACCGCTGCACTTTTTCCTAGAAGATGGCAGCACCATAGAAACAACACGGTATTTTAAAATCTGTTAGACGTCGTTCACAATTAAAATTAACCAATTATTTTCATATATATTGTTAGAAAACAACACGCTGAAGGGTGTGATCAAATTTCACCTGGATGCGAAGTCAAATAACAGAAATATTAAATAAATAAAATATAAATATTTGAATTTCTTTTTGGTCCAAACTTGACATGTTAATAGCTTATTCCCTAGATAATGTTATTATAAAACTAATTGTGGAATATAAACCACATTGCTAAACCTAAACCTAAACGACAGATTTTAGTGCGAGAATTGTGACACTGGAATATGCGTTTGCCATAATAGCTGCCCTAAACTTGGGCAACTGTTTGATAGATGGCGCTGTCAACTGTTCTGTGATACAGTGACTATATAATCACAGTGTGGCCATACGGTGGTCATGTTTTCTATTGGTTGAAGGCAAAAGGATTCCAAGTTATTGTCATTTTTAACAGTGTACAGAATGTTTAGTTACAAAAAGTTACTAATGTCAAAATAACACATTGGTATTTTATAACTTGTCAAAAGTTTGAGTGCAATCTGCCATTAGTTTTCCCGTGGCCGTGAGTTTTCCAAACTATAGTTTGCCAATTAGTTATTTACGATATTCAGTATTAACATCACACAAACCAGAACATTTAACAGAGAAATAAATATTTTCATAAGTTTTATATTGCTTAAATATTCGTAAGTAACTGTTCAATAGATTATTATAGGGTTCAAAAGCATGTCCGAAATTGTCTTATTTTAAATATCTCTTTTTGTTGTTCATCGTGCTTCAAAATATTCAGTACTTTGCCAAATTACACCTATAAAACATGTATCGGGAAAACTCTAGTATAGCCCACTGGTACATTTTGACATTTACGGAATATGCGCATAAAGGAACTGTTATGCCAGTGGTGAAACTGGATTTTAAGCTATGGATAAGAGAAATACTCATTGGGAAATTCAAATTCACAATTATATACGACGATTGGACTAACTGCTTTTTTTACGGTGATGCACAGGCATTTTTGTACTAAGTACACACAAATCTTAAACTGCAGCTAACTTAAATTCACACCTTGACGGCAGTCAAGATTGGGTCTGACATGAGACTCCCGTGTTTTGCCTCCATTGCCTGAACATTTGTAGAACCTCCGACAAACTGAGATTCACATTATCACGCGCATGCGCCTAAGCACCAGTGGGCTATATTGGGGTTTAGCCCATGTAACTATCTAATATAATTTAGATGTTAATAAAGCATATTAAATTACCGAAAAGATTTCTACAAATGATGCTATATCATATGTGTTTTGGATTTGAACTTTCCAATTTCCATTAATTGTAATAAATTGAAGACACCGTATGACTCATATTTCTTCAACATTTTAACCCCCTTGTGGTATTTTATTGTATTTGAGACATCAGTCATTTTTAATAACAATCTTTCACTTCAGCAAATGAATTGTCAAATTTTATTTTGACTTTAGTAATTTTTTGTTACCAAATGTCGGTTACACCGTTAAAAAAATTATATTTTTTTATTACATCACCATGGTTTTTCGCAAAATCTGATTTTGACATTGGATCCAAAAGTACCAGCCAACAATTGTATGGCCACACTGTGATTATATAGTCACTGTATTCTGTGATAGAGACCCTTAAATGAGAGACTGGACAAGGCGGCCATTTTATATCACAATAAAAGCGCGAAATTTTAAATAATGGCTTACTGTCTGTTTTAGGTTTTTTATTTATCAAAATGATTGGTATTTGATAAACAAAATAGTGAAATACGCCATAACAGTAGACTTATTACTAAAAAGACACATAAATAAACACAAACGTGTTAGAAACAATTACTTTATTAACATATGCATTGCAACACTTTTACTTCCGTGTGGTTTTGAAACTGTTTTCTTTTTCTTACAAGAAATTTTTAATCTAAACCGAACAAACCTTTTAATTATTTTGTCCTTTAAATTATGGCAATTTAAAATACGATCAATTTTAAGAAGTGAAAACTGGTTACATAAAAATTGAGTTGGGTTGGCAATTTTATTTTTGAGGGCATCTCTGTATTTTCTAAAAATATACTCCATATTGAGGAAAAATTTAAAAGTTTCTTCATTACAAAAAAATAACGTGTCTTTGTTATAACATCTTAAATGCACTAATTTGGAATATGAATATTTTGTTGGTTTTTTGGAACCAACAGAAGCTATACAATTTTTACAAACAGTGTTTGTGCATCTTTTTTGTATTCCGGCTACGATGTATCCAGCCACGTAGTACAAAGAATTCATTTCAAGATTAGATAATTTTTCCACGGGTTGAGTTGTTATGACTCTTTGCAAATCTTGCTGGTTAGTGGTAGATTCATTGCACTTTTCTTTATTTTTTAAAAATTCTAAAAAATTCGTCAGATATTCTCTGTCGTCACTTTCATAATTTGAAGTAGTTATTTCTCGCATATATTGGGAAACTGCAATGAGCTTAATATCATTTTTAAATTGTAGAGCATTAGGTATAACATTTTTAGAACGAATTACAGAAAATAAATTTTCAATACAGTCTTGCGTAAAACGTCCTGTCAAAATAAATTTAAAATTTCTATTATCCAACAAATAATAGGTCAGGTCAATAATAGAACGGGTGGAAATGATTAGACCCCTCTGCATTGGTTTAAAATGTCCCTTCTCTCCAACCTGTAAATTCTCAAATAATACTATGACATCCTCTAGAAATGTTATCGTTTCAGTGAATTTATTTAAGTTATGTCGACCTAACGCTATTTGTGGATGTCGAGACGTCATTATACAAAACCACCTTGCTACTGTTTTAATGAAAAATGCTGTCGCTAAATATTGTGGAGCAGTGTTTTCATCTGCTAAAAGTTCTAACGCAGCACTAATATCTGCACTCAAAAGATTTTTTGCCCTATTAACCCTCATTTTGGTAAAATGGTTGCGTTTTTCTATATCACTTAAACTTAATTTAGGTGCGATCATAAACTCTAATGCCTCTTGAGTTTGAACGAGTTCAGTATAATGCTTTCCATGGACTTCGTTGGTAGGTAAGTTGTATTTCTGTTGAATGGATATTGGCAAGTAGAACACTTTATTGTTTAACAGAGACTCTAGAATGTTCTTTAAAATATGTGGAACATCTGCCAAAAAATACAATTTTCTTGACGAATCACAGAAATGTTCTATGCAATTGGTTACCCTTGAATACCTTCCAGCAGCGATACCACATTCTCTCCACAAAGCCTGATTTATAGCGCCCATATCTGATGTTACACTATTTACACGTAATCCAATAGATTCTGCTTTACTAATTATATCAGTTATTATAGGTTTTAGGACAGCACCATTATATCCATCACTAGTAAAGTAGTAAGCTACACTTTGTTTCCATCTGCTTGCTATACCCCCAAGCATGAAAACTAAAGCATGTGTAGCTTTACCGGAGATAAAAGGAAGTGTTACACCTCCCAAATACGAATTAGTAGCAGTATCATATGTGGTGGCTTCTGTGATAGCCATTTCATCAAGAATAAGAGCACATTCCTTATCTGCTTCATCTTTAAAGTGTGCAGCTTTCGTTTTAAGAAATTCAAATATTTCTTCAGATACTCCACTAGAAAATGTCAGGTTTTCTAATGCTCTTCTTAGTGTTCTGAGACATGGAACTGGAAAATTTTGTTTTAACAGTTCATCGTATCCTCTGTTCCCACAGGCAAATTTAAGTTGTAAAGCTTTTCGTATAGTTTTATTACTCCATTTTCCAATTTTTGTTTTCTTATTGCTACAATATCCTTGCAAAACACGGATCTGATCTTTATTAAAAACGCATAGCAATGTCTTTAAATCTATTCCTGCTTGTTCCTCAAGTCTTTTCAACAGTTCTTTTTCCCTATACTTCGCTGCTTTTAATTTTCTCCTCATTGTTTCAATCACACAACGTTGTTTTCTCACAATTTTGAGTAATTTTTCTAATCTTTCCGATTCAGGACTTGGTGAACTTATATTTTGTTGTTCTATAATACTTATCATGGTGCTAGTAGAAATATTATCATCTGGAGGTATCTAAAATGATAAAAACTTCCAGTTTCATATGAACAAATATATCAAAAATATTTTCTACCTCATGTGGTAGTTCTCTTTGTACGTGTTGGTTGATATCATATTTATGTTTCGAGTTTCCAGTTAATTCAACCGGTGACTCCTGATTCTGTACATTGCGCTCTCCAAAAATTGTGGGAACCGCATTACATTTCAACGCCAATTTACCATCTACTCTTGGTTTTTCCCACATGTTAGGAGCAAAATGTGTCTAAAAATGTATTTGATTAACATCACCTAATAGGGAAATAATTCCATGAAGGTACTTCACAAATTTTTGAACTATCTTTAGGGGTCCAATTCGTTCTCCCAATGTTATCTGCCCATTGTCTTCTTCTATTTGCATCTCGAGGGAATGCTCTCATTTTAATTCCTTTTCTGGTAGAATTATGACACCCAGGTACACAGCAACCCGTCATTGTGTTTAAAAATTATCCGCAAAACCGCTAATATGTCTTGTTTATTCAAAGCATGTGAATGACATGTTTGACATTTCATTATTATCACAGACCACTCTGTTATTATTAAAACCATCAATTGTAAAAATGTGATATAAAATGGCGGCACCAATCAAAATTTGGCGACAAATTGTCCAGTCTCTTATTTAAGGGTCTCTATTCTGTGACTACAGTCCCTTTATATAGAACAGTCTGGCCATATGAAATGTCACTTATGACATAAGACAGAATATGGCCGCCTCCAGTGGCGGGTCAAAAGCAGTAGCGGGGTTGGTGTTGGAAAATAGTTTAATTAAATAAATGCTTAGTATAAGTAAATATATGACTAAATAGTAAAACAATGTCGTATCAATGAGATATTATAAATTTTATTTGGAGTTAGTGCTCACATAGATAATAATAAATCTGCAGAGCTTAAAGTGATCCCAAAACTAATAAAACAGTCAGTATACAGTCGAATGCGCTCAAAATTAGTTTTCATAACTTCCCACTTAATTTATATACCTAGCCTACATTGTGCATTGCCACAGAAGTACAACTGTATTTGCTTCGATGTGTATTTTGCTTTTTCGTTTTCGTTTCAGCTATTCTTAAACGAACACCGATGACTTTGGATATAATAAACTTTTCTAATTGATTAGAAGTTGCAATATGTTTTATATCAACAATATGCATTTTATTTACATAAAATGCTTCTACATTTAGATTCTATTCTGACCTTTTATGTTATTCTAATATGCTCGATTAACCTGTTTGACCGCAAGCCCCGCTTTTTTATTTCTAGGGAAGCTTTTCACCTTAATACCATGTTCAGACCAATTTTTGCATTCAAATGCACGAGACTCCATACCTAAAATTTAAACGTCGATAAAATCAGTTTTTTGGACGGCTAATGTAATTTTAAAATTTGACCAGTTGTTTATAAAGACATTGGTATTTTCAATGGCTTTAGGCTCCGAAGCAGACGATGAGAAAGTAAATAATGTTAGAACAGCATTATCCTTAAGTCTTTTTTGCCACCAACTCGTGCTTTTTGACACATACAATCTGCAAAACGCTTTTTACAAATTCTTGAATTTCCATTCGGGTACCAATTTTCTCTATTAATTTTTTTGTCCAAAAGTTCCGTCTGTCCCTATTCCTAAGGAAAGTTTCCGTTAGCACACATTTTTCAGATTTGCTTTTGCATCCGACTGCACAGCAATACCTCATATCTGAAGAAAATTTTTGAAATTGATAAATTTCTTTAAACCTTGTCAGCTTACCGTTAATAAATTATAGTTCTAGTTGTTTCTAAAAATTATGATCAGTTTTTAACTATGTACTCGCATTTTAAACGAGTTTTGTTGATTGAATGTCAGCCTATTTTATTTGAGTAAATGTGACTTTGACATTTTTGAAATTTAAATCTTATTGTCAAAATGACGCAAGACATAAAATGGCGGCACCAATGGGAATCGTGACCGTATATGGCCAGACTGTTAACGTTAGTGTATATAAAGCGACTGTATTCTGTGACGTCACATGACATGCCTGCTGATTTGTGATTGCGATTTTGGTTATGTAAATGGAATCCAGTTTTAGCGGCAAAATTTTGAGCGTTTATCGCAAAATTTGAATTGAAAGCGGTAAAACTGAAATGCGTTCGGCTTATGATGAAGGAATGGGGACACAGTGCTACATAAAACTCATTATCAAGTTAGAAGTTTCATATGGACATGCAGAGCACGATGGCGGGAAATTTAAACTTTGCAATGTACTGGCAAATGCCTGAATTTATTGATGAAGATAAAATATTGAAAAATACACGTTTGCTTATGAGCATCTTAACGAGACTCGTTTGATTTCCGCAAAACTCGGCTCACCGCCTCGTTTTTGGCAATCAAACTCGTGTCGTGAAGATGCTCATATTCAAACTTGTATCGTTAATATCTATAACATACCATTAATGGGAAATAATAAGAGACTTTATAGTCGCATTATAACGCAGAGAAAATAACAAAAACAGAGAGTATCTATTATTAAACTACATTATTTTCAATACATCGTCGTTTTCGTCCTCTCTATTGAACAAAAATAGTAATTAATAATAAGTACATACAAATGCTACAAATTTTAGCATAGCTATGAATTCTAAAAAAAAGATGCTCATTCTATTTATGGTAGTATCTGATAATAATACTTTCTAGATTACAAGAGTTTTTTAAAACTAAAACGTAAGAAAAAATATAAAAACGTAAGATTCACGTGAAAAAAGAGTTTTTTTTAAGAAAAACATAAGAAAAGATTTAAAAAACATACGATACATATAAAAATTAGTTTTTTAAAACTAAAACGTAAGAAAACATTAAAAAAACCGAAAGATCTATATGAAAAAAAACGTTTTTTAAACTAAAATGTATGAAGAGATTTAAAAAACAAAAGGTGAACATGAAAAGCGTGTTTTAAGGAAAACCTAAGAATGAGTTTTTTTACAAGGAAAACGTAAGAAAAGATTTAAAAAACATATAATCCATATGAAAAGAGGGTTTTTAAAACTTAAACGTAAGAAAAGATTTAAACAACGGAAGATCCATATGAAAAAGCGTTTTTTTTAACTAAAACGTAAGAAAAGATTTAAAAAAATTAATATGAAAAGCGAGTTTTTTTAAAGAAAAACCTAAGAATGACTTTTTTTACAAGAAAACGTAAGAAAAGACATGAACAAGTGAAAGATTGATATTAAAAGTATTTAAGCAAAGAATGAAAATAAAGATAAATATAAAAAGCGATGGACTGTACTGTATTAAGAAGAAAATAGAAAGGGTTTTAAGTTAAAAAAAAATAAGTAGGGAACGAACAACGGATCCGAAAAACAGAAGCACATCAGATATTCGACCGAACAGTTCAATTCAAGAGAGAGAGAGCACTAGGCGCGGGTTAGAGGCAGTAAAAACGAACACGAGATTTGCGTGCGCGAGCGACAGAGAAAGAAATGCTCCTACGAGCGTTAGGTAGGTAGCGAGTTCGAAGCCGGTTCAAGGCAATTTTTTTAAAAATCCTTCAAAGTGCGTATGCACATACATAACCCGTGTCATCTCGAAAACTAAAATTGGGCGTCGCAGAAGCAAGGGCAACATGCACTTCAAACAATTTTCAAGATCCAGCGGACCACCGGCCGAAGTCCGAGAATAGCGAAAGATGCGAGCGCAGCATGAAACAAGAAACCAGCAAACACGCGGGGGCGGCTACAATGCGATAAGATAACAGCCATTCCGCGACACATCAGTTCTTGGAAATGCACGCAGTAGCAGCCTCTGTCTAAAACTTTAGTGCCCTCTCTTTGTTAGAAGCGTGAACGATACATCTGCTACCCAAATTAATTTATTAGAGGCATTTCTTATACTACCGCCCTCTTGTGCTGTTATTCCGTAATTCGTGTTGAAATTAAAATTACAATCGAATCCCCACTACTACGGTCCCGCTCTTAAAACAGTTAGAATTACGAAGAAAAGAGCTCCGTGGATTACGGAGAATGTTAAACTGTTTATGTCTTTACGAAATAAAGCCAAATTAACATTTAGAAGGACAAAAAATCCAGCTCATTGGAACTATTACAAATCTCTCCGAAACTTTACTACACGTATTAACAATGAGAAAAGGGCTTATTTTGAATTTATAGCACGTAATAGATCCTCAAAAACGCTATGGAGTGAATTAAAGTCTTTGCAGATTGCCAGCGATACTAACATTGCTATATCCGCTGATTTTTCTGACCCTGATAAGATAAATGACTTTTTTATTAATTCAGTTCCAACCACTAACAATGACAACACTGATATTATAGAATTTTATCATAATAACAAAGTGGTTGACAACATGACTGATTTTGATTTCGCTTTCGTCGACGATAATATTGTCACATCAATTATCAATAACCTTAAAAGTAACAGTACGGGTTCAGATGGTATCAACTTGCAGATTATTAGATATTGCTGTCCAATAATTATTCCTTGCATTACCCACATTATAAATTCTTGTTTTGCCACGCGTAAATTTCCCATTATTTGGAAGAATGCCAGTATTACTCCAATACCAAAAAAATCAAATTCCACTGAAATGACAGATTTGCGACCTATCAGCATTCTTCCGACATTGTCTAAAATTTTAGAAAGAATTGTCGACATACAATTACGAGCTCATTTAGAATCCTATAGTATACTTCCAAATTGTCAATCAGGTTTTCGTACAGGTTATAGTTGTACTACCACTTTAGCTAAAGTAATCGATGACATTATTACGGCATGTGGTCAGGGTAAGGTAGCGGTGTTGGTCTTGTTGGACTTTAGCAAGGCGTTTGATACAATAAATCATCAACTTCTTTGCGCAATATTACATTATATTGGTTTATCAGATCATTCTGTGTCTTTCTTAAAAAATTATTTAAGTCACAAAACACAAATAGTGAGGTTGGGCGAGATTTGTTCTAGTTCTAATGCTGTTACTCGTGGCGTACCGCAAGGTTCTATCTTAGGCCCACTTTTGTATGTTGTCTACACATCCACTTTTCATAAATATATTAATTATTGCAATATACATATGTATGCCGATGATACACTATTTGTTTATTGACGACCTTCAACGTGATAATATATCTGAAATATCAAAAAATAGCTATTTTTGTATTAAGGGCGTGAAGGACGCGATTTTGGCCCGCGGCGAAATTATAAGCCCGTGGCCCGAAGGGTCGAGGGATTATATAACGCCAAAGGGCCAAAATCGCCGTTCACGCCCGAAATGCAAATAAGATTTTTTGTAAAATCCACCTTAAAGTTTTGAAAAAATAAATGGCACGATTCGTTCTCAAAAATCAAATTGTTGTTGGTTGCTAATGTGATGCTGGTTTTTAGGCCTTAGGGCGCAAAAAGCACTATTTACGCCCGCAAATTATTTTTAGGCCTTAGGGCGCAAAAGGCACTATTTACGCCCACAAATGAATGCATAAATGACCTTATTTTAATACGATTTTACAAAAACATTGTTTAAAACTCAATCCCACAAAATCTGTAGTAGTTTCGTTTGGAAATAGAAAGAATTTACCAACTCTTGAAAGCAATATTAGTTTACATATTGATGATACTGTACTCCCTGTTACTTCGGAAGTTCGCAACTTGGGCCTTCTACTTGACAGCAATTTGAGATATCAATTGCATGTATCAAACTGCATTAAAAAAGCAAATGCGAACTTAAAGCTTATATACCCACATAGGCAATGTTTTTCAATAAAGTTAAAATCACTTCTTTGCGAGTCCCTTGTCCTCTCGCATTTTGTTTATTGCTGTCAAATATATGAACCATCTCTCGATTTTTGAGTATGTGTTTCTATCACAAAATTATTACCGAGAAGAGGCCACCTTATCTGTATCATAAGATATCCTTTAGGGAGGATGTGCATAATATAAACGTTCGATTCAAAGGTACAATTACCCCACCGTCCTACAGAACTGCACTGTTCGAACGTAGTTTTAGTTATCAAATATCAAAGTATTACAATTCCCTACCAGTTGACCTTAAGAAATTGCAGTTATCTTATTTCAAACCACGATTTCACAAACTTTTAATTGATCGACAATCCTACGATTAAAGTATACCTACTGCTTACATTATCACCTCAAATTGAAGATTTATTTCTAGGCTGACATTGAATGGGAGTCATGAGTCATTGCTCATTCTGAATATAATCTTTGTGTTGCTTATAATGTTTATACATTCGCTTATGCTAAAAAATCATTTTTTAAATTATTTAAATCGTATTTACGATTCTTAATTTAAATCAAGGTCCAGTGGAAGAGCAAGCTTGCGCTTGAACTGCGCCTTGTAATTTCCCTTACCTTTACAGGAATATGTATTGTTTTAAGTGTACGCATTTGTATGGTTTTGGGAATAAAGACAATTTATTATTATTATTATTATTAATTAACTTTGAGTTCATAACACAAATGCATAAAATTTTGTGAATATTTGGATATTTGAGGGATATGTATACATGAAAAAATAAATAAATAAAATATAAGAATATATAAGATTGTCGGTCGATAATGATTTACACCGTCAAAATCACGGTAAATACTCAGGACAACTAAACAACCTCAAACTGCAAAAGAAAAAACAGAAGACTCTTCCTGACAGTACACTGTACAGTGTACTATGTCAGGAAGAGTACATACCTATCTTGTATTTAACGTCTATCACGTCTTCGATTTTTCTTTTGCAGTACACTGTACAGTGTAATATGTCAGGAAGAGTAGCAAAAAAACGTAACAAAATCAGAAAATTAAAGACTCTTAAAAGCAGTTAAAATAATGACAAGTATCCACTTTAACAGATACATGAATACTGAAAAATATTATAAATTATAAATGCAAGGTGCACTTATAGCACAATATCCAAGACTGTATGAGCTAGATCCGCAGTAGTAGAAAATATTTTACACGAAGAAGTATGAAGAAGTAATTTATCGCTGGTTGTAGTGAAAAATTAAGGTACCTAAAGTGACATATTACCGAAAATTGCTAGGAAACAAGAGGAAAGAAAATCAACAGGCATGGGATAATCAAAATCCTTCATAAAAGGTGTATAACAAATTAATCCATCCAAGATTCCCCAAAATAATAGAAAACAATAGAACAAGACATATCCAACCATTACTTCATGCCAACAGATAATTGATGAAGGATTGTCTAAAGTTACTGAAGTGTTTAAAATAAGCATTCTTTTCTTCTTCTTCTTTGCGTGCCATGTCCTCCGTGAACGTTGGCTATCATCGTAAATATTTGAACTTTGTTGACTGCTCTCCTAAATAATGCAGCAGTGTTCACTCCATACCACTCCCGTAAGTTTTTTAACCAGGAGTGTCTTCTCCGGCCTGGACCTCTCTTTCCTTCTATCTTGCCTTGTAAAATGTTTTGCAGGATCCTGTATTTGCTATTCCTCGTAACGTGGCCAAGGTATGCTAATTTACGTTCTTTTATTGTGGACAAGATCTCGGTGTCTTTATGTAATCGCTCTAGTACTGTGGTGTTGCGTACCCTATCTGTCCAAGGTATTCTAAGAATACGCCTATAACACCACATCTCAAATGCTTCTATTTTTTTAGTAGTAGGTACAGGCAGTGAGGGTCCAAGCTTCCACTCCGTAAAGTAAGACCAAGAATACATAACATCGAAGCAGTCGTAGTTGTAAGTTCAGACTTAAATCCCTAGAACACAGTACCTTCTTAATTCTTTTAGAGGTGTTTCTGGTCTATTCGATTCTTGCTCTGGTTTCAGTAGAGTTGTTTCAGCTACTATTAATAGAACATCCCAGATATTTGTAATTCACAACCTGTTCTAGTTGTCTACCGTTAACCGTTACGCTTGCTCTTAGATCCTCATTCCTGCTGATTACCATTACCTTAGTCTTATTAGGTTGTTTATTATCTCGCCGTTTATTACAATTCCTTCCTGTCTGTTGTTCCGAGCCGCATTCTTTTACAAAAACACATTTTGCAATCGACTACTGTGACTTTAGCACCTACACAAAATTCACTTTATGCATACATAACATGCTTGACATTTGGACACCGCTAATATGCCGGCGCGCGGATTGAAGATAAAGAAAACGATCAAGCAACGCGCGATCAGGCCCACAACAGTCTCGCTCAAATCTTCTTAAATGTCCACAGAAAATAGTCGTGATATAGAGATGGAGAAAGGTATAAAACTAGGTGCCTGGCTTGCAAAAGACACTTCAGTCTTTCGACACAGCCTTCCCCAGCTAACAGAACCTCCCTGAACCCGCTCTTGTGGTCGCCGGCTCCGGTATCAAAAAGCAAATCTGAGATCCACCCTAAACGTATTTGTTGGAACCGCTTTACGTCGTGTTGTTGGTCGCCGGGTTCAGTATTAAAATACGGCCCCCAAACCACACCCCTAAAACCAATCCTGCATCTCCTTTGAGTCACGGCTCCAACACTGCACTGCACAAGAAACTGCACCGAATTCGTCTTCAAACTGCGATGATCAAGGCATTCCCCAGGCAAATTCTCCGCTAAAATTAAGTTACCTGCAGGACATGCGGCTCGAATATATGACAAATAATTTTAGAGTGCAAGCCAAACTTGGACGCAAGAGTGCAGAAAGACCAATCGCGAGATCGAAACACGACATAAAGAAAAGGGCAGGAACTCAGTGGATGAGAAAGGCTCATGGAAATGGTATAAAATCCAGATCCAGCAGTGGATTGAAATAGGCAGATCGTGATCGTGACAGAGATAATAAAAAGTTAATCATAATAATGATGCATGCCAACTACTTGCTTCAAACGATACTGCGCTACCTTAATTTCTGCTTCCCACATTGAAAACTGAAATTCATCCTGGAACCGATGAAGATGTACATAACACAGTTTCGTCTCAAGACCACTGTTGCCAAATGTTCTGAATGATCATATTTAGAATTACGGTACAGGGAATTCGTAATCTTAATCCATCAAAAATTTGAATCCTAAAAATGAAGAGTTTGGCAAAGGCAAATGCGTATTTGCGGGAATCATACAATAATTGCGGACAATCAATTTGTATTATTCAATTATTCGACTAGTACTTGCTCCATTATTTTTTGCCGACAATGAACTTAAACATGGCACCGACTAGCTCGAGAGGGTTAAATTTGACTTAAAAAGCTCAATATAGCTTATTAATAACTTGTAAATGTAGTGGAAGCCTCTCTTCCTGTACGCCAACTAGTCCAAATTATACAGAAGCAATCTAATTATCGCTACTGAGTAAGAGGCTCGATCAAATGGTTATGTAAAACAGTAACTCAATTCAAATAATGAAGCTCGATTAATTTGAAATAAATAATTTCATCTCACTGAGTGAATAAACTGCACACATTCCCAAAACGCAATCTATCTTATTGTATCCGAGGGTTATTTATTTAAGTACCTACCTGCTATTTCCATTATATAATTATATTATCATTAGCTGGGTTACAAAACCAGCATTCAAATTTAATAAAATGCTTGAATCTCTATCAACTTTGGAAAGTGTGCATCGTTACTGGTTAATCAATCAGCAACCAAAACTTTGTAATAGTTTATTTTTTTGTTTAATTAAATTATTTCATTCTCTCAGCAACGTGATTGCCTGCTAACTCTAGCAACGTAACAGGGAGATGTCCAGATAATTAAAATATAATATAATCATAGGTAAAAAAGCCGAGTAGCGCAGTTGCGTAGGCGCTAGGCTTGCATTAAGCAAATTGCTAATGCTACATTTCGAATTCCCACCAGTACAGACAAACAACAAAACCTCTTATCTGGGACTCGCTTTCCATTGCAGCGATAGAAACCATTTATAGTCCGAGATACCTCCAAAATTGAACTTAAGACTTCGCACACATCGTCTGGCCATGCACACGAAACCTGAAGTATATCTGAAACAACGAAAACGCGGCGTGCATCTATTTCCCTCCACACTTAACAACACCGGTTACGAACCTCTAGGCGGCCAATTTCCTTCAATTTAATTAAATGGTTTCATACACTATATAATGTCATAAGACGCTTGACCGCTCTCAAACAGTAAACATGCCACCGACTACCTCAGAAGAATGGGTCGCATCCGACTTACCTTAATAGGTAAAGAAATTAATTAATGGGAGCCAAGTAGTTCTATTTAGCACGTTCACCTCTTGATCCTTGAGACGTCAAAATACTAAGTGACTCAAACGAAGCCAGAAATCGAATGAAACCCAAAGAGCAACAAATATCATATAATAGCAGTTAATAGAGTTTGGATAAGAATAGAGGTAATATTGTGACGTTAGCTCCGGCCGAAATTATTATTTCTACGCATTGGAATGCGTTCAAATTTCGTCCCGCTAAAATTTCGTCACATTCACGTAGAAAACATCGCCAAAGCGCGAGAAACATGATAACACGGCGTAATCATCGTTCTGCGCCCGCATCGACAGGACGTCGTTCGGCGCATCCCTCCCGAATTTCCAGCACTGATAAACAGTATGGTATTGTATAAATAGAAAGCGCCCGCTGTTAGAAGAGCTTGCGTCCACCGTCCCTGATCAGCGTCTCGCTCTAGGTCCTCCGGGACCTAGTTCCTAAAACCAGTCCGAAACACTTGATTCCTGCGACTAGAAATTCCTGGGAAACCGTCCTGAACGCGCCATGACAAGAATCGTTTTGAGGCTTCGTGATTATCGACCTAAAACGACTTGTTATAAACTAATTTCGATTTCTGTTAAACTCCCCTGAGCTCGCTATAATAACAATCGTTTATGGCTTCGTGATTATCGACCAAAACGATCCGTTATAAATCAATCTCGATTTCTGTTAAACTTTCCCTGAACTTGCTATAATAACAATCGTTTATGGCTTCGTGATTATCGACCAAAACGATCCGTTATAAATCAATCTCGGTTTCTGTTAAACTTTCCCGAACTCGCTGTAATAACAATCGTTTAGGGCTTCGTGATTATCGACCAAAACGATTGGTTATAAATTTTTCTCAACCTGTAGAAACGGCACACACTAGTCGCAAGAACCAATACGAAACTTATTCATAAAACCTAAGAGAGCTTCACTCGCCTCTCAGAAAGTTGGTAATTAATTTCATGCAACCCCTGTGAGTGCTTTTGCACCCAAGTAAAAGCTTCGAACCCCGAAATTAATCACGTAAACTTATATCAAGGTCACGACACCGGCGTAGGCGCCGGATAGTTTTGTTATAAGAATTCAGAGCTTTACGCACCTGGAGGAATCCTGTTTTATAAACGTCCTGAGCCTGTCCGTAGTGCTTTAATTTAACAATTAAAATCTCCGTGGTTTAATTAGCAACTTTGAAGGTTATTACCGTTTCTAAACGAATTTGATACACTGTCATTTCACTTGCTAAAAGAAGCTATTCGGCACTGCGGGCAAGTCAGGCCTTCGCCCTACGTTGATTTATAGTCACAACTCCCGAAATAAACCAGATTACACCCGAATTTACCATGTTCGACAAATATAAACAAAGTTAACCTCGAATTTTATATTTACAGTCTTGGCCGCTAGAGGACGTTTGCGCAACCACAATCCCGGTGCGTGTACGATCTGAGTGACCTGCAACCCGTCTAACCCGAGGAGCAAAAGGGGTTGTCCGCCTGCCAGGTTCCTCCAAAGAGGCCAGAGAAGAAACCATATTATTTTTGTACTAAATACGGGAAATATTTTTATTATGTTACAATGTAAATAGGTATACCCAAATAAATCCCTTTATGTTATATGTACTTTTCTATATACTTGAGAGAGTAAATTGGACCTTGGCATCAGAGCTGCCTGAGAGTAAAAAGTTCATTAACAGTGGTAATTATTCATAGCTCAAAAATTAAGCAAATAATTAGTCAATGCAGGCTGTTACAATATAACACAAGCATAAACATCTAAATGTATAAGTACTAATAACTAACACACAATAGCTGAACTTAACCTCCAAAGGCAGATGCAATGCTCGTACTAGAATTCAATTGAATACAGCTACTGGCCTAATTACAGCCAAAAACATCTGCCCTACGTCACCAAAATGTCAGTTCAGTAGATGAACCACATACGGGTCCCTTTCCATCACGAACTCCTATTAGTTCCTACAATGAAGCTACAGCAAGTAATGTTTACTTGCAAAATAGCCACAGATGCTGAATTTCACCCGCCTCTACTTGGTATCAGCCAGTTCGTCTTCCAGAACCTCCGCACAACTATATCACCCCACGGGTAACCCCAAAAATGCTACAGAAAAACACAATGTTAAACTATAACTTCGTAAGCGAAACAGCGTCTTACCAGAACTCTGCCTACTTTAAAACGTAAGGAGTTACGGTATAATCGGGATTTTTCAAAGAGCAGCTGGGGTTGGCTTGTAGACGAATAAATGCACACAAGAACTTTGAAGCATCCCTCCCGCATGCGATTTTCAGAATAACAATCAAATCGAAGCCGGGCTCAGGTTTCGCAAAACTTAAAAAAGTCGCAGCCAAATCCTCCTAAGCAAAAATCGCACACGCGTTGTGATCATTAAAAGGAACTCAAGCGAGGCGTAATTTATATCCAGACTTCAATCCGAAAGAATGGTTAACTGCCAATATGACATCAACCACATCAAAAATGTCCTCGCCCTATACCTTATAAGCGGCGCCCAAAGAAACTTCACCGACCTGGCGCCCTCAGTATGTCTGTTTGCCTCCAATCGTAGCGCACAACTGAGTCCCTACCCTTAAAATTTGGCATTCGTCTACCCCCTTCCCTACATTTACCCGTGGCTTCGCTTATAGCCACTTCTTTTTATTCTTACGACACTCCTTCGTTCTTATAGCATGGAAACTTTAAATTGGCTGCTTGCCTTAGCGTCTTGAAGCACACGGCGCGTTTTTTCTGCGTTTTAGCCCCGGGCTCGCATGTGATTCCGAGAACTTTGAAGCGCACAAATAGCATTTTTCATGTTTGCTGCTTAGACATACATAGCGATCTTGTGATTTTCACTATACTCATGCATATAAATTATGTTATACAGGGTGCCCAACTTAAATGGCGAATGGTGTATGTGTTGCATACTCACCTGCTTAAAACTGCGTACATTTAAGTTGAGCACCCTGTACTTATTTAGAAAAACTAGTAACAAGAAAATAAAAACTAGCAAGTTGTAGTTAGAAATCAGTTACAGTAGGGCAGTTCGATGTGGCGCACATGGCCCTAAACCCAATATTTTTCATAAAACATGCAGAAAAATCAATGACATAATTTCTGAAAGAAGTCTACGCCCTTGGGGCTATTACCTCTGTACTTTTTGTCGTACACTACCCTACTCATTTAAATTTCTAAATGTCCCGCTTTCCCGTATTTAAATTCTGGTCAGTTTATTTTAAAATGTTATCCATTAACTTACAATTTTTTTTAAAAGTAAACATAAAAACGTTTGCATAATAATTCCCATGCGGTCAAATAATTCTTCGTGATAAATTCTGAACTAGCTCTATAGCGCTTCTCGTTAATGTTTATATCATGGAATGGAATTGTTTATTATTGATGCTGTTATTTTCATGGATTAAAGATTGCAACGAATCATAAAACTCGATGCAGGACTTGTATGAGCCATCAAATTTTGGCAATTGAATGTAGGAAGTTTTATTCGACTAAGTGTGATATCTGAGTGAGAATTGGTACACTAGACTTGCATTTTACTACTTTGGGCAATTTTGAATGTGGAAATTAACTCTTTGGCACTACCTCTAATTATATGCCTGATAAAAGAAAGGATTTTAGGCATGATTCACTTACTGGTTTGACAAGAACCTGAGTAGCTGGGCGATCCTCATGCAGTCGTCCAGGCATTTTATGATTGCTTTGATCCACTGTAGGCAATGCTTTGTTGTATTTCAATAGCCGATGCACCTATTTTCTTCCACGAATTTAGCAGCAATCTTTAATATTTTTACATAGTTTGAATTGCTGGTGCCGATTCGATGCGTAGTAGTTTCACGTGCACGTTGTATTTTTGTTTTACATACCTTAACGCATATTCGAGCTCGAAGGACCATGCTGAATTGTACAGTGAGCGCCAAAAAGCATTGGTCAGTTTCAATTTGTAATAACAATTTATTTGCTTAAATTACACAGTTAATCAAAACTATTTCTTAAAGACTAAGAATGGGAGATTCACTTATGAAAAATTCTGTCGGTTAAATGACTCCCCTCTTGTTGAATGCACTCTTTTAAACGGCGACCGAAATCTCTCATCACACGTTGCTGCATATCCTGCAGTATAGCTTCAATATTTTCTCGAATAAACATTTTAAGCTTTTCTATCTTTCCTGTAAATACTCTGCTCTTCAAGTAATCCCAAAGAAAAAAGGCAGGAGTGGTTATGTCCTGCGATCTCGAAGGCCAAGGAGGGTCACCATACACCATAGCAAAAAATCAGTTTATTTGGAAACGATTGTCGTACGAGATTCGTATTATTTCTTGCGGTGTAATTGGTAGCACCGTCCTGTTGAAACCAATATTCATTTACTATCTCCTCTTTTATTTGAGATAAAAAGATATTTGAAGCATGTAATGTCTTTGAGATGTAACCGATACCGTTTCACCAATTTCCTCAAAAAATAAGCCCCGACAACCTTTGACTATGAAACAGCACACCAAACTGTCACTTTCGGAGGATGTCAAGCCTTGAAACAAAACTCCCAAGTTTTCTATTTATGAAGAAATTATCATTGATTCCATAGGTGAAGCGTATGGGTTTTTATTAGGTATTGAAACTGACCAATGCTTTTTGGCGCTCACTGTATTTGTTCTCTGAATACAAAAATACAAATACAAAAAAGCACCTCAAATTGGCACCAACACACGAAATATGAAAATTAACAATAGTTAACGGCTTACGTATCTGTCCTTAGGTGTTGTCAGGCTAAGGATCGGAGTGGTCTGGTCTTCTGTATCTGCATCGTGTTCCGATACTCTCACCCACCACTCCAGTCAAACGTGCCCTTTACATAAATTAGGTGGCCAGTTTAGATATTCGCTTTAGCGCCAGGTGTTCATCTTAATAAGTCTAAAACCATTTCTGTTTTATGTTTTATAGAGGTTTACAAACAGCACAAAACTGACGTTTGCTTACAAGATACTCTAATAACCCGGACCGAAACATAAATGATTTGTAAGGTCTTATAAGCCACCAACACAAATAATTAGGTACTTGAATAATCCCCGCTCGGATTCACACGGTATAAGCAGAACCAAAGTGTTCATGTACAAAGACAACGCTGGCCCAGCTAAACTTAATATTTCTAAAAATAAAGTGAAAACTGGAAATGTATTATAAAGACTTTTATTAAAAATATAGATACATATTAACACATAAAATTAACATCTTATGTACTAATTATCATCACTTATACCATTTATAAGTAGGTATTCTGCTAAATAAACCCAATACTATAACAACAGCTAGATTCCCATTAAAAAGCAGACTTTTAGTAGTACGAATCATATGGAACACATTTAGTGAGGATTTCCAAAAGTGGACTGTAACCTGTTCCACGCATTGGTAACCACCGAGGAAGAAGTGGAGCACTTGGCACCACTTCCAGAAGAACCAACAGACTGGCTACAACATATGCTGGTAAACATCGGATTTTTCTATATTAAACAACTTTAAACTTACATCTGTTGGTTCACCGTGACCGGAGCCACTTTGTCAATGTTCTTCTTCAAATTATGCACAGAATAACGGTTGTACAAACCCCAAATGCTGTTCATCATTTTGCTGTTGTATTGCACAGGGTTTAGCTCCATGTTATCTGCAACGATTTTTACTAAAGCATAATTAGAAAATTAAATAAATAATACTAACGCTGCGTATTGTGGAAACTACCCTGCTCCTTCGGCTTTTTCTTCTCATTCTGCCGATACTTGATAGCAAGGAAGGCGCCCTGGGGAACTGCAGACATTGGAAACAATTCGCAGCCACAATCTGCAACAGGCAGTTTTTAGCAGTAACCAAATAATATAAAAAAACTGGAAAAATAGTGGAATGCAGAACCGTTAAAGCTTGGAACTAGAATTCCATTGTGATAAGATAAAAGATGGAAGTTTTATTATGCTTCTTGATTAAACTATTAAAAGATTTTATTTGGAAGTTGTCACATCGACAAAGCTAGAAAATGGCATTTTACACTAGTTGGGTTGAAACTTTACGTGTGGATGAGAATTAACTTAAGAAATTTAGAAAAATCTATATTCATATATTTGCTATATCACTTCTTGTGCTCGAAGACCGTTAATTAAAAATTATATAAAAGCAATTTTCTTCAAAATATTGTCTTTATTGCATTATTCTTATCTTTTTATACTGAGTGACCACGAGGTATAATGGCACACCCACAAAATTCACAATTTATTAATAAGGAATAACAAAGACGAAACGATTTTGATTATATTTTGTTTAATTTGAAATGCCATGAAACAACTGTCTATAATCAAAATTTCGAAAAGGGGGGATAAGGTGTAACTACAAAACAGCAAATCTGGGTTTGGCAAAAAATCATTATTTTTGGTAACTTCGTTTTTCAAAAATATGTAATCATTCAAAGGGGACGTTAAAACATAAAATTCTGCATATAAACCGTTTCTTTTAAATTTCTCCCTGCTGAGTTACACCCTCGAAAAGAGGGTGGGTGGGGTGGGGGGGTTAAAATTAGGTTTTTGTAATTCTACTAAAAAGTGGAAAAGAGGATTACAGTGAAAACTGGCTGTTATGTTCTACCACTAACAGATTTCTTTATGAAATGTTTTTAATTTTTACGTATGACCTTAGGGGGTTGAAATTACCAACTCTTATAAACGCTTCTACTCAATAGAATTTTTTAACGAACAAGAATTGGATAAAAAAGTATGTACTAGAAAGCTTGGTTTATTTTAAAACTTTTTTAGCTGTTTTAGTTTTTTCGTAAAGCTAATAGTTTTTTTCTGAAAAACGTTAAATACATTATGATTAAGCCATTTTGCTGAATATTTGAGTGGAATATCATCATCTATTTTATTTTTTACATGAAAAATATGAGTCAGGCAAAAAACTAAAAAGAACTCAAAAAGTTTTTAAATAAATCAAATTTTTGTTCGTTAAAACTTGGCGAGAAAGGATTTAAGAGAACAAATTTGTTTATGTTTCAATGTCCCCTATAACCTCCTTATTTGTGGCACCATGTTTTTGAGCTCCCTGTAAAAGGCACAGTGTTTTGTATCTAGTGTACTAGAATTTCTATTTTAGAAGTGCGGATAAGAAAAGAGGCTGCGATTAAAAAATCGACGAAATGCCCTTCTCTAGGGCCTTTTTACGTTTCTTAAATTTTATAATAAATTCATACATACAGTAAGTTACAAAAGTTGACAACAATTGTTAAAACTCGTTTTACTGTATTATAGCTATTTCATGTGCTATCTATAGAAATGTTTGCTCTAGGTGTTTATTTCCTTCATTTACAACCGGGAACGACAAAGTTTTATAAAAACATAAAAATGTGTTTTTTCTTACTAGAAAATCTTGAACTTCAGGTGTTTTATCTTCGAAAATGGGAAAATTGTTGGGGGCGTATCATGTTTCGTGACACCCAGTATGTATAGTATGTTCCTACTTTGTTGTAACAAGGGAACAGCTGTTTTTTAAAATAATTCCTCCATCGTTAAAAGCTAATTTTGTCTGTACGTAAGTCTTGAAATTCATGATATTGATCATGGCCAAATAATACCATATCAACTGAAGTGATATTTGTGTTACGAAGACGGCAACACGTTAATAAAAATATAATCCTGTAGACATTTTCAGAACTACACACGTCGAAGATACTAATGAAACTATACTTCTGCTTTCTGTTGTTCTCTTACAACAATCCGAAGAAGTTTTCATTTTACAACCACGCTTTGCAAACACCCTGTATATGCATACAGTACGTGATCTATATCATGTATTTTTATAACTATAAACAAATCGTTACTTTTACATCATACAATTACACAATAGTAATCACAAATGAGCAGATAAATAAGGAATCCATGCGCTTTCAATTTGTTGGTTGATATAGCAAATCACTTACAGTTACAAAAGCTTGCGAACAGTTTGGCCACGGAGAGATGGTCAAAAATCGGCCAAGAAAAATACCCCAGCACTGGCGCAGAGGAATACGTGAATTGCATGCAGATGCGTTCAGCTTCTTTAAACATGGATCAACCCAAACACAGCAGAAGAAAGGTAAGAACCTACAGAAAAAGGCACTTGGTATAGCAACGTTCTAAATCGAACTGAGCTAAATAACATGCCATACAGCGCTGGCTGATAAGACCTTGATAACTAATTATTCCATTTATGTATGTAGTGCAATGGGTAAACATGCTTCTGACAGGCCAGACAGGGATGGTGAATATTTGTTAAGAGAAGTAAGCAAAGTCAGGGTCAAAGATTAAAAGTTATCGCCGACACCCTGCAGTAGCAACAGCTTCCAGATTTTCTTGCATTTAAATAAATGTGGTAATTTAAACGATTAATCTAGGGCTTCCGGTTGTTATATAACAAGAGAGAGGTTTAACAAACTGGAATTTAAAAAAACTGCTTGAAAATATGGTCAGATGGTCACATTTTGTAAATGTATAGGTAAACATAACTGTTCAGTTATTATATCACAGAATTATATGCAAAAATAAATACCAAGAGTTTATAACGAGCTATCGTGTAACTTTTGCGATTTAATCTAGACATTTATTGGTCTGGTTTGAGATTAATTGCTATAATTACGGTCAAAGACAAACAAAATTTGATAAACTTTGCTTCGTGATAGCTCTTTGAAAGTAGGTGTGCCGAATGTAATATAGCCTAGAAGTAGGCAATACCTCCATAACAGGCAATACATCTAAAATGCAACTACATAACAAGAAAATATCTACGCCTGTGACGTTACCGAAACGTACATGTACTTGGGTAACTATTCTGCATTGTCCCTAACTTCTCTATTTAAGCGAACCACGTTTGTTAATGAAAGTGAATGAACTGTGGAACGCTGCGGAAATTTATTCTGTATATTTCTTGTTTTTATTGTATGATAATCAAATTGAAGAACGAGTCAATGGAAACTGAGAACGAGAAATAAAACAAGTGAAACAAAACTGTTAACAAACAGACCCCAATTTAAAAATTTGCATTTCAAACACGTGCGTATTTACTTTTGCAAGTCACTATGTTTTCTATAATTTATATATACTTTTTTGCTTAAACTTTGAACTTGCCAACCCAAGGGTAAAGCTATGAAAATATATTGAACAGATTATGCGGATCCTCAAAAACAAATGTAAAGGGTGATGTGCGCTTCATTTAAGAGTTACCCATAGCTTTTTAAAAAAATCCTACCAATTTAAAATAAAATCAAATTCTCTTATTAGTGACGCATACCGAAACTCTAATTAAACCATTACTTTATTAATCAAAAAATTATTTTGGCTTAAACAATGTTATTCTTTAAATCTAAAATTTCTTTGTGGCGTCGCAATGTTAATGTACCGTTACGTGTAATAACTGACAACACTAACAATAGTAATTTACGATACAAGTGCGTAAAGCTAGTCTTTAGTCAGGAGTGGTGCAGGTTGAAATGCGAGTGAGCCAACGTTTTAATCCCCGCGAGTGACTAAAAATGCTATACGCATGCGTATCGTACAATATTTAATCTACGATAGGATCTAGAAAACACGATCATTTTTTTTATATAAATTAGGACTACTAGCAACCGGTCGTAATTTTGCGTGGTTAAAAATTTTAAAACATGTTGCTACTGACGACGTGACTAATTAAATTATTTTAAACGTGCTGCTACTGACGACGTGGACTAATGAAAACATGTTATTAAACAGTCGTTCTACAAACTTAAAACTGCCAACTAAAAGTCAAGTTTACACACAGTCGTAGATAATAGCTATTTAAACCACGAGTGTTAGAAGTGCAACTTTTTTCACAAGTGTGGAAGGTTATTAAACGAAGCGCAGCCGAGTTTAATAATCCACACGCGTAAAAAATAAGCACGCTAACACGAGTTGTCTATAAGATTTTTAAAAATTTCATTAAACATTCAAATCCAAGCCTATTTTGTATAGAATTTTATTTGCCTTCATTTTAGTAAAGTGCGTTGGTAAGTTCTCGTAACTAAGGAAACGTCTATTTAAAATCGTTCATTTCTAAATTAAAAGCAAAATGTCACTTTTTTTCACTGAGTGAAAAAAAAGTGGCACTTCACGCACTGTAATTAATTTAAAAAGCCCACTTTTTTAAATAAAATTTTAAAAAATAAATTATAACACCAAATATTACCTTATGTAGCCGGAAAAATGCCATTTAGCTCCTCAATAATAGAACGGTAGCGTGGTCGTAGTTCAATTACTACAAAATAAAGGACCAATCGTTGTAATTACAATATATAATTATAATTATAAGATATTAATGAATGGGCGCCAGGTTCTGTCAAGTGACTACACACACCTCGATAAAGCCACTCCGGGTACTTATGGTAATCGTTTAGGCACAACTCAAAAAGCACCATAGAAAACAAAACCATATATTCAATAACAACGTTATACGAGGTCTGACAATTAAATTATAAGACTGGTGTAAAAAATTTACTTTATTTTGAAATAATTCAACTTAACAATGTTTGCCTTCAATGGTTTTTCCATTGTTGAAAACAATTTTGGAAGTCTTGAAAGGCGAGGTGTAATATAACACTCTCTTAGGGTGTTATTACAATTAATAACAAGTTAAATAAACCCTTTTACTAAGTATTAAAAAGAAGCACTATCAGGTATAGCTCAATTATGTACTTGTCTTACTTCTTAATACAATAAATAAGATTTGACGTATCTCATAAATCAATTTGACATTTAGATTTATGCCATGTGATTATAATTTTGTAAAGCCTTGACTGAGTTTACAAGCAATAGGATTCCTGACTCCCAGCTGAATGAGTACATTTTCAACTAACAACTTTCCATTGTAGTTAAGAACTGAATTACTTTTAAAATATAATAATTATTTGTCTTTGTGAATCAAATACATGTTTCAGGTACTTCACAAAATTAAATTCATACTTTCAGTTTGTTAGTAGCACATCGAAGTTTGATCTGACATTACAAAAATAAATAGATATTGTCAAAATTAGTTTAATCAAATGTTAAATATTCAAACTTGATTTAAATGGAGTTTCTAAAAATTAACCTAATACCAAAAATGTAAATTTCAAATTATAATGATTGGAACACGTCGAGTACTGAAATCACTATTAAGTTTAGAAAATTAATTCTTCTAAATTAATTTCTAAATATATTTACAATTATTTTAATGGTTTGTCGCACCAAACTTCTGTATAACTTCTTAATATTTCATAAGAAATGAGCACTAACCTTCTGATTGTCTATCCTGTACCTGAATGTGTTAGCTCAGCTCCTAACTGGATAAATTCTAGTCAGCAAACACCTCCCTGGGTTGTTCCCGACCAAAACAAAGCTCGTTTTAGCTCTTTGAAACCTCTATTATGTAGATAGACAGTTCAACAGCATACCACACAACACTCACCTTCACTTTTTTACTAGCTTCGTAGTAAAATACCACGTTAAATGGAATCGAACAATCTTGAATTTTATATTTTAATAATATTTGTGAGTCAAATTTGATCGTAGAGAATACTATATTTCTACTACGTATCAAATCATCAATTATTATTCTGCACAATTAATGGGAATTTAACCCTTAATGTGATTATGTATCATAGATGATCAATTCAAGATATTTTTTACTATTTGATATAAACAACCCTGTGGGTGTCCTTTACAACAACACCAGTTAAAACATACAACTGTTACATCACATGATATACATTAGATATCTAGATATTATTTTAATTAAATGTATCATTCATATAGTATGCTGCATTACAGTACTGCTAAGTAGGGTTTCAAAATGGGTTCCTATCAATGGTTAAGTACCTACATGGATCGCTTTATCCGCTAAAAATTGCTTCACAGAAAAAGCGTTGTTGGCGTGTCGTCTTTATAAAAAAGCCAGGCGTTGTCCGTTCAGAAATCTGAACATTTCTTCCGTGCACACCCCCTCAACTTCTGTAGGACCCCCAAGCAGTAAGATTGTTTGTCCCTCAGGTGCTCATTCGATGAGAATAACACCATTAAATCGAAAAAATGAGCATCAGTTTTGGTTTGCTCATCCTTACATTCTTTATACTCGGCGACACAGGTGACTTCCAGTGCATGGATTGCCTGTAATAGACCACATCTTAGTTTCTGGGTCATACTAGAAAATCTATGTTTCGTCGCAGGTGATTACTTTTTCAAGCAAATTTCACTATCGGCATGGGCACTATGCAGCGTTCGCTTCTAACGACTATTAAACCCAGACTAAACAATTTCTTTCGATCGATTAATTGCCTCAAATATCTGTTTCGAACGTTAAGTAATGACTTTATATGACAACTACGCGCATAGCCTTAAATATGGACGTCTTCTTAAAAAAACAGCACTCCAAGTTGACTGTAAATAAATAGCTGCAATCCTCACCAACCCTGAAAACCTGTCGCAGGCCAGGCGCTTACAATGAATCTACAATTAAAACAAAACCTCAACCTCTGACGACTACAATCTCCGTAAAATCACCCAAATCATCCAAAAACGTATAAAAACACAGAAGAACGTTTAAAATGGTCGATAAACTTAGAAAAAGGTCGATCAAACTTGAGAAAAGTGGACAAACAAAACGAATAGATCCATAGAGAAAAACTAGTTAAGTACTTTAACGCTATGCCATGAAACTGACTCACCCCTTAGATAGTGTTCGGACTTATAAGTTTTATTGTACATAAAATATCAGTTTCAGAATGTGGCGATGCCCCGCAACACAGCAATACACAAATGCATTTAGTAGAGATTAAAATCTACTTTTGTTTACAAATGTAGCCTTTGTTTTTCCACCAAATATACCAAAATTTCCTAATAACTTGTAATGTTAACAAAATAACCCTATATGTCCCTTTATTAGATTTGTCATATTGTAATATTTTGAATTTGTAACTTTTGCTCTGGTCAGGATATGTTTAGCTCAAATATTTTTCATTTTTACTAATTTTCCATTCACGGGTAGTTCACAGCCAAAGTTCGGTTTAACTGCGAGTAAAAATAGAATAAGAATAGTCTCAATAGCACATATTACTCTTTATAATAAGTTGGAAATTCTTAAATTAAAATGAATTTATACAATGTATGAACAAGTTCAAATGATAAATGAAAACGCATTCAGGTCTGATCAAGGCACAACTCCCCTGGGAGGCCTGCAATCAACAATACGTGGAATATACTCGGTAGCTCTTAGTATGGTCGCCTCAGAATATTCATCACGCTGTATTTCGTACAGGCGCCTTATTATTTCGGAACGGACGATTCTAGAATTAAACTGTTAAGCATGACAGCATCTGCGTTGTTTATGTCCGATGTCAAACTAATATTACTAAATTTCGACAAGTAACTCTGTTTCGGGCTCTCCTTAGGTGTGAATCGTGTTGTGCAAGTGTTAAACTTACTCTAGACGTCCCTTCAACGACCCCTACAGCATTGTAATGTGAGTAAATACCTTGGGGGTTGGAGCGGAGGCTTTAATTATGTCTGGCAGTGCTGCTGAACGTCTCTGGAAAAAATACCGTTGTAACAGATGAGACGGAGCTTTAAATAATGCTGGCAGTGAATTTGACCTGGTGAACACCGTGTTTTCCACGTTTTGCGGATTTTATCGTGGCCTCTCTGCCGTTTCTGCGGTCCACTGTTGGCGCCCTGACACGTAGTGGTATATGAAGGTTAGTTTTGAGAAGATATTCAAGTGCTGATTCAAACAACACACGAGTTCAACAGAATATGGGTTCAGAAAGTTATTTGGAGCGTCTTATTTAGGTTCTGGTTCCAACAAGTCGCGAATAATACGGAAAGCGGTTTCAAAGAAATATTTGTAGTTGCTGGTTTCAACAAGCCAAGCAAATACGCTATTAGGTCCGGAGTTCAAGTTCGGGAGTTCTTGAAAGGATTTTCTAAGTTGGTCCAGACACCTCACGGTTCGGGACAGCTTCTTCGGGCATGTCTAGATCTCAGACTAGCGGCGACTCGTCTTTAAGGGCAATATAAAGTTCGTATCAGTAGGACAGGCCTATTTTGCTTGCTAGGACAGAGCGACAACCTCCAGGTCTAACAAGAAAACCTTCTCTGGCTGCAGGAAGCTTCAACTAAACCCAAAAGGCCTAAAAGCTGACGCTTCTTCCAATTAGAACAGGTTGGACTAGTTGCTGGAGCATACAGCCTCCAGCAGGCTCAACAGCTTGATTTTATACCTTTTTGGGCCTCTATCAGGGTCATTTACTTTGAAAATTTAGAAGTTGCGCGCGACGTTGTTGTACGCGTAGCTGCGAATCGCTGTGTCGTTTCGCCTATTGTCAATGCTTGCGCACGAGAGATTCAAGCGCCGATTATGGCGTACAAATTCCAAGCCTACTATTTATGCATAAATTAAATTTTGTGCAGGTGCTAATGTCAGAATATAAAAGGTTGTTTTACTTCCATGTAAAAATATTGCTTACCAAGAAGACGTAAAAACATCCATGGATTGAATTTATGACGTTACAGTACTTTTCTTTTTGTTGCGTTGATATTAAGATTTTAGTTTTTTAAGCCGAGTAGCGCAGATGGGTAAGCGCTTACCTTGCATTAAGCAAGTCCGCAGCCTTGCGATTTAAACCGGGCTCGGTGAGACCATTCACAGTTGGGCACCAAATTAACTGTGCTCTGCTCAGAACCACAGACCTAAGAGATAGAGTAACAAGGTCAACACGACACACACACACACACACACAGAGCTCACACAATGGTTGCTGTGCAAGCACAAAAGGCGCGCTCCAAATTTGTATCCCGAATCCGGGGCAAGTTGAGCATTGTACCGCCAGATGCAAGCACATAAATCACCAGCCTCTACACCGAAAGGTAAAACGAGGTTATCGATTATACGTACATACAATACACCAAAATATCAAAAAACAATCATGGATTTCTAACTAGTCTAAATTTTAGCCAACTGGGGTCCTAAGGGCTCTATAAATATGTAATGCCAGTTAGGATTACACAGTCTCTGCTACTCAAATCCGACTTTTACTTCTCCGTCGTGGACGCTATAAATCTCAGCAACCTTACCAGAGATGAGGTAACCCCTGGCGGGAAATGTTAGGCTAGGGCTAACGAGAGCGAAAGAAATGATCTTTCGAAAAGAGGTTGGTTGCCTTACTACAAAAACTCAAGCACAATAATTAGCTCGGCCAGATTATTCGACAACGAACCTTACACAGAACAAGAGCACTAAATACACTTCTCGGAAGTCTAGAGAAATATAGAGCTGATTTAATAGTGCTGCAAGTAATACGATGCATCAGGGAGGGTGCTATTAAAAGACCAAATGATCAAACAAGAAATAAGATTAAAACATCTAATAATCGACCTCGAGGCAGTAAATCCCAGGAAATATCCAGGTGTTGTATTTATTTAGGGCGCCTTCTGCGCATTTCCGGGCTGTTTTGGTGCCCATTACATTTTCCAACGTGGATTCTTGCTTTTCCTCCTATTATAGGCCAGTGGCTTGTCTTTAACACAAAGTTGTTCTATGAGCCCTCTTTACCCGTAAGCCGGGTAGGTGGCTAGCTTTGTCAGTCGAAAATAAGGAAGAGTTTCTTTATCTGCAATTAAAATTACTACCACAGGTGTTAGCGTGGTAGCCGGAGGGTGTACAATTTTTAAAATTCCTATGCAATATCCGGGAATCGGACCCGTGCCGGCCGCCTGAGATTCAGGCATGTTGCTTGCTCGGCCATCTGCTCTCTAACCGACGTGAATTGCACTGCGTAATTACGCACTTATTTCTTATGTATTGGTAGTTTGGTTGTTGTTTACGCAATAATAAAACTTTCTGAATATCCACATGAATTTAATAAAATTGACTTTTTCCAACATATGCAACGCAATTACACAACGAGTATACAAGAGTATATTGCGGGAATTTAGTGGTGTGCTAACAGTTAATCCCTGGTGTCTGGCTAGCACTCGGGAATGGCTGGTTCTTGCCCCGATGGTGTTTATATTTTGTCCTGGTCCATTGCGTCAGCGAAAGGATTTACGACCCCTGACTCATTCGTCAGGTGGTTTGGATTTTCCCATTCTTCTTGTTGCGCCAACGACCCATTGTGGCTTAGCCTGTCTGGCGATGCCGGATTTCATGCATTGCAAATTAGAGACCCATGCAGTTCAGGAAGGCGCGTTAATATTTAGTGCTTGCGTTAATTGCGCAAGTTTGGACATGCGTTTTCAGAGCCTGTCAATCACTTGCGACCCTTGTAGATTGTAAGCGAACCTACTGCTAACATATGACGGTCAGGTTTTTATCGAAAATTGCTCACCCTTGTGGGTATGCGCTTCATCCTTCAGTTCTTTTTCGCGGGATTATTTATGGCCGCTGGGCAAGGTTGTTTCCGCTACAGTAGCTTGACGTCACGTCTTCGGCAGCTCTTAGAATTTTCTGTAATATGAGCGGAAGCGAGCGGGTAGTGTAAAATATGTTATGCATATAGCCGTTCTTTATTTTGATATGTTGTACTTTGATTGTGCAGCTGAATGCAGACGGAGGTTAGGCGTAAGTATCGCAACAACCAGGTAAGTCATTCCTTGAGTCCGGTAAAATTACCCGCAGCTAAGGAATAGGCCCTTATCCTGTCGGAAAGATTCCCACAACATCTTCAGACTTAGACAACAGATGGCATCTAATAATTGTCCCGAATTTGTACTTTTGTGGTACTACCTTTTTTGAAGTGCGGCGAGCAAACAAAACTAAAGAACTACCCCTTCTTCCTTCTCTGGACTATCGGTGCACTTATTCTCGTCACTGCATGTAGCAGTACTTAGTATATAATTCAATTGTTTTCTGTTTTTTATGTTATATAATTTTTCTAATTCTTTGTTCTTCGTCTTTATGCTAGGATAGTCCCTTTCACATAGACTACAGTTTCCATTCTTTATTCTTGATCTAATGTTCTAAAATAAATCACTTCTTTGCCTTTTATTTACGGCTGTCATTATTGCAAGAATGCTTACTTAAATAATCTCTAGTACTTTTCTTAATAGTGGAAATAATTGCTACAAAGCGGCAAGCAATTGTGTCGTTCAATTAATTTTAGATTTTTACTAATGAAATAGTTATTTGTATCGAGAGATAAAAAAAACTCATTCTCAGCGGGCTGTGAAATTTAAACGTTTGAATAACATGTTGGTCTGTAAGTCTATGTCAAATTCCAGGTTAGCAGGTTAGGTTTTGCATCAATCTGTGTCATAACTGACGCAAAACCTAACCTACTAACATTGAATCTGACATAGACTTACAGTTCTACCAAAATGTTATTCAAACGTTTGAACTTCACAGCTCGCTGAGGATGAGTTTTTGTTTGTTTGTTTGTTAATGGACAAGGTCTAGGCATGCAGAGTACCAGGTACCTTAGACACCGACTGCTTTGGTCATATGGTAAAAGTCCTACTTAGAATTTTGCCGAGACTAAGGAGTTCCAACCTTAGCAAGGGATCTTTTACATGCTACACATCGTAGTAACATGGGACCCACGGCTTTACATCACTTCCGAATGATGGCATTCTGTAGAGGCTTTCATCTGCATTTTTTTATTTTTGAAAACCTCACCGGGACCGGGAATCGAACTCGCGACCCTTAGATCAGTAGTCAGGATGCTTACCACTGAGCTACCGACCCCGGCAGGATGAGTTTTTTTTGGATCTCTCGATACAACATTAACACACGTTATTTGCCAGATTTGGTTACGTGTGACTTTTGGTTTCCTTAAGTTAAAAAATGTCTACGAAAATATCAGATTTCTTCTGAAAACGAAATAGGACGATCAATAATAGTTTTATGAGAATATTCGAATGCTTTTGGTTTGTGGAAAATAAGATTAAATAAATGTATTATTTATGTTCACTTTGAATATAACTAAAATAAAAATTTCAATTTCATAACTAAATTGCTTGTCCTGTTCAATTTAACGCATAACTCGGTTACCTAAGTAATTGCAAATTAGTTTAAGTATATTTATTCAGATTTTTATAAAAGTACCTTTATCTGTTTATCGGTTGCAGGATATTAATCCCTTGTTTACATATACAAAAGTAGGCTGGTAACTAAATCATAACTGATCTGTACGGTAATAGTCCATTACCGTACATGGCAACCATAACCATACAGCAACCGATAAACTATTGAACAAATCACGGATGTTATGAATCATAACAGCCTCAGATGTTTGAAAATCCTCGCTCTGCGAGCTCGGATTTCAATACAACATCTGCGGCAGTTATGATACTCATAACATTCCTAGATATGTTAATAGCTATAACATTGCAAGTTCGAGCACACATTTTATGTCAGTTAACTTATAACTATTTTTTCTTATCTCTACTAATAAATATATGTTATATTGTCAACGGATGATTCATTATATAATTAAAAAACGCATGGACGAATATTATTTTGTTTTACCTATGTTTAATCTTGTCTTTAACAGATTAACCAGATATAAATTTATAATTATTCATTTAAATTTTACGAAACATTCTAAAAGTTAAAAGCCACCAAAAACGCAATATTGCATTATGCAAGCGCGGCGACCTACTCACAGTCAAGTTTAAACACCTCGCAGTCGCCGCTCAGCATTTTTTACACGGCTTCGCGTACACAATTACGCAAGGCCGTGACAAGGTTTAAATGCCTACAATCGCAGCTCAGCATAAAAGACGCTCGAGTTCATGGAGTCCATATCATATCACGGAAGCAAAACCGCTGAGTATTGTTTTGCAAGACTAGTAAATTAACCTACTGAATATAATACATTGCACCTGTTATTAGAAATGAACTTTGTATATTACTATGATCTAAGCAAATTTGTTTGTATATATAGAACAATTATTTTTGTAATAAACCAGTCTGCATTTACTTGTTAGATTCACTTACTGCGTCGCTGTGGGTCCAAGCCTATAAATAATTAAGGGATGTGAGGCTGCATCTCACACAGTGACGAATTATCATCCCGTTAAGTGGCATGACTAAGCTGTCTTAAAGCGGAAACTGCTGTCTCAGTTCTGCGCTTAACATAAGGGATGGAACCAGCAAATAACGTAACGGACGCCTGATTTCTACAGCCTCCAGGCGAATCTGTTCACCTATAACACGGTTAAAATGACAAGTGTCTAAGACTGTAATTAGAAAAGCATTAAAAACTAATATGCTATAGGAAATCCCGATTTACCTTGATAGTCCAGTAAGTTGCTTCAAAATAAATATTCAAATTAAAATAAATAAAAATAATTTCGAAATGTAAAAATAATACACAATAGCAAAAGAAGCAATGGTAGACATGCAATGTTAAGCAATATTAATCACATAATCATAGTATAAATATTTTTACTGGATTCGGACTCATTTAACAAATGAACAGTTAAATATGCACAATGCAATTCATAGTTAACTGTTTATTTCTTAAATGAGTTCGAATCCAGTAAAATATTTATGTTTTACTGCATCGTAAGGCTATCAATTTCGGCTGTGTTTAGCGACCAAAACACCCACTTTTTCGTACTAGTACCTTTGGCTTTTCAGCAATAATAACCATAGCAACAAAAACTAACGCTGTGCTTCTATTGGTCGAAATCAAAACACACATTGCAATTTTTGGTATGATCATGACCTCCCCGACTTTTCCCTCTTCGATTAAACTGTCATTTTTTAATTGGAAAAAATGCTTTCAAAACAGTAGAACAAAAAATTATGTATGTAACTTATACGAAAGTGGACTTTTAGACTCGCCTTATTTATGTGCCTCGCTCGCTGCGCTCGCTTGGCCAAAAAACTGCGGCTCGTCCAAAAAAATCCTTCGTACTTGTAACATAAACAACTATTATATTATGATTATGTGATTGATGTAATCTTTCAAAGCGTGGCAAGTGTGGCGTTGACAATGAACAATTCTTTCATGTATTAAAAATTCGACATAACACAATTGTTGTTCCTGCGAGAAGCGTATTAAGAAATTGTAAATTCCAAAGTAAATTTTATGAAGGTTACTGTGGTGTCGATATTGCCACCACATATTTGCAATAACATCGTCAACATATCTCCATCAAATTATTGCTTTGTTTGCAACTTGTGTAGATGTTGTTACTCAAAATCCCTCACAAAAATGTTACTAACAGTAAATGATAACCTATTGCCATCCTAAAATCCCGTTAGTAAAATTAATCCTATAATTGAAAACATATTGTTTTAATCAATAGCGTAAGACTTAGGAGTTCCATAATGGTGTCAATGTTTAATGTTGTTATCGCCTGTAAACTATTATCGTTGTATAGTCATTGTTTTATGATCTCGATTGTTTTGTCTATTGAAATGTTGGCGAATAGGCTAATTATAATTACTATATTAAAACTAACCACCAAGTGTTTAGGACCTAGGTTTGTCGCGATGTACATAAATTCTTTCAACATTTCCGATCGCTTCATATTTCCCTTCCCAGTCTGTATTAATTTGAAGCGCAATTGTTTCTACTGCTCTCTTGATTTGGCAATAATCGTTATATCATTTGCATACGCTATGACTTGCTTTTCGTGACTTATTATATCTTGTGTTAAAAAAAAACTCATTTAGGGTAGGCCTTGGAAAGAAAGATAGAAAATCTAGTCATGTCTTAACTTAAGTCTGTAGGTGAATGTCAGATTGCATTTTGTCTATGAAAACATCTGTCATTGTGACAGGTAAAGTTTGCACTGCATTAAGTGTACTTGTAGCAAGCAAAAAGGAAAATAAGATGGCATTTACACCACAACAACGAGTGTATTAATCATAACCGTCAATAAAAATTGTTTTTATTTAGTGTTTTGTATATTTTTAGGAAAATAGTTCAAGATCAAGATGTAATTTAGTTCTCTCTGAGTAGTTCATTTGCGTTAATGGATGTATCAAGTTATGGCAAACTTCAATTTGATCATGTCATGCTGCGAATATGAGTTTTTTTAACAAACGATAGATTCTTGTATCCCTATTTTTTTATTACACTTGCCAGGCTAAGGTTAAATATCGTTGTTAATAACGCATCCCTTGTTTGCCTTCCATTTTTGTCTTCCCTTTTATCGTCTTCACTCTGTTTTCCTTCATATTTGCATTTCTTTGGTAATCGAGATTCTTCAAACACATTTTTCACTGCTTGTGTCACAAATAAATTTCTAAAATTTGTAAAAATGGATGTGCAGCTTGAGATCAAATTTTTAACTAGGTACTTCAATAATTTTCTAGTTAACACGAGATTACATGAGCACATTCGAGGACCGGCTAACTGCAATAAAGACGGCTGGGTTCTGATACGAATCATTAAGTCAGTTATAATTGTTGAGGGCACCTGAGTCTTTAATTACGATGGATTTGCCCAGATAGAAGCGAGAACTCACAAACTCAAAAGAAGACAGTCGATTGCAAGATAAACTGAAAAATTAATCACATAAGACAAAAGTCAGAGGGTTGTAGTAACAAAATAAGTCAAGTAATATTAACAAACATATTGTTATGGTCTTGGTACAGGGGTTTAAAATCAGATTAATAAGGTTTAAAGAATACAGTATTAAAAATTACAAAGATGAATTTAAGTATGAAATGGATATCAAAATTATTAAAATGTATTTGGTAAAGAAAGGAAAGATAATTTAAAATTCAATTGAATGAAGTTACATACGAAACAGTAATATTTTAACATAATTTAATTTATCTGAAATTGAAAAGGGAATTAATGGCAAATACTTTTTCGAGATATATGTACCATTTAACATAGTGGGTAATAGACAAATATAATAAAGTTTTATAGTGTGTCAGACAATGAAATATATGCTAAACTAAATCACTAAGAAGAAATTTATTTATCAGTATGTAAAAATAATTTAATATAAAAACATGTAATACAATTTGTAAGCGGTTGAAATTATGAAAATAAACCCTTTATAAAAGTTTTAAAAAGCTGTTTGGAATATAAAAAGGTTATAAATTAAACTAAAATTAGCGTGGTGTAAATAAAAAGTAAACTTCAAAAGATTAGAGGATATGAAGAAGAAGAGGATGTGGTGAGAACGTCTACGTAATACCGTTATAATCTACAAAAGCAAATTTCTGGAAGGGGATGCTGAACTGAATTTATTGTCAAATTATATTGCATCATATGAATTGGATAACAAGGAATTGTTTTTACTGGAAGTGGTTTACATCTAGATTATGAGCAGAGTGACCGTTTTATGGGGTGGATAGGAGGTTTTTCATCTAAAAGAGTTCTAATTCGACAAGATTGTCATTAAAGTGACATCTTATAACTTGCATCTAGTCAAGGTTCATGATACCAGGTCGTTGGAGGCTTGAGGATTTTGGTAGGACGACGTGTATGGTGTTTGCTGCTGGAATTTTTGCTAGAGAGGGTTGGTAAGTGCCTTGTCGTGTTTTGGCCAGTAAGTCTTTGAGGATCCTGGTGTTTTTGGCGGAGTTCGTGCAGGCATTGGTTTGGAAGTTGGGAGATCTTGGTGAGGTTGCTGGATGCGTTGGGCTTGGTAGAGGAGAGTATCGAGTCTAATAACAGGTGAGAGAATACAGGTATTTAAATAAAAACTGAAAGAAAATATAGAAAGAGTGAAGTGAGGTAATTATAATTAAGGGAGTACTTACCATTTGATATAGTTGAATGACAAAAATGTAACGAGAAAGTATTTGTAATTAATTTTGCACTAAAATAATTTGAATTGTCAGGTGATAGACATACGAGTTGTCATAAAATAAGAAAATCAAATTTCAGAATAGAAGAAGTCTAGATTATAAAGAATCCGACCTGTGTTTCAGTCAAGTGTTTTTCTACCGGAACTAGCAGTATAATAACCTTGATAATCCATAGTTATAAAAGGGCAAATGAGTTCATTAAAATTCAATTTTAAAAAGAATTAATTGAGAATAAACTAAAGTAAAGTTTAAGTCAAATATAACATAACATAGGCGTTACAACGTAGAGTCATCACTACAATATATAATAGCCAAATAGTAACATATACATAAAATAACCAGTAATGCGGTACTTGCATACCTACTGGGATGTCAAAAATTATCTTGGTTAATGATGGTCATAATATATCGGAGCTAGTTGGTAACACTGTAAGTCCATGTCAAATTCGAGGTTGTCAAGTTAGGTTTTGCGTCACTCTGTGTCAAAACTGACGCAAAACCTAACCTGCTGGTGAAAAGGGGTAAGTAAGCTGTTTTCACGAATTTCTTAGAATAAAATAGGAGAATTTCTGAAATTCCATCCCCTTGTGGTGGAAACGGGTATCCTGCTATAATTTATGAATACAACATCTAATAAGTACATATATTTTTGATTTTATCTAATTATTATACTAAGACTATAGTTTTATCAATCTATACAAGGGTAACGACAATTACATACACATTTTCAGGGAATACGTGAAGAAAAAAGAGTTAAGAAGAACTTTTTTCTGAAGAATATTGTTTAATTTTGACCTACAATATTGTTTTGCAGCCTTTGTTAGTTTAGCGTATTAACTGGGAGGGGTCTCAATAATTCATTTAAGATTTAGAAGAAAAAACAAGCATTTGCAGTCCGTACGAAGAACAGGCATCTTGCTAGTGCTCCATAAAGGGCAAAACTTAAAATGTTGTTCCATAGTTGAACATTATTCCTGAATAGCTCTTGGCGACCGCAAACAGCGCAACGCCAGGATCTGGGTCAAGAACGCCTCATCACATGCGAATGAAGGCAGAGAAAATTCGCGCATCCAAGAAAGAAGAAATATCACCTGGTGGGGCCAGCGAAGTACGAAAGCAGCTGCAGTATCGTGGCCATATCTATCTATAATATAATTTTCCTTAATGTGTGTTTGTCTGTGTGTCTGTGGCACAAAATAAAATCTCACGTTCCGGCTTCACAGATGTTTATATTTGTTTAGGTTTTGTTTTTCTTATCTTAGCGCTTGGCTCGGAGCTTGACCTTTCGCGTATCCTATTTCACGTGCGCGCCGATTCAAGCCTCGCAGCGCGTAGCGCGCGGTTTGCTTGTATAATATAATCGTGGCTGACAGTCTTTGGGCCACGCGAACGAAAACTCCAACAAATTCGACAGCCTAATCCGTCATCTGATGAAGGATATATTATTCCTACACGCCCAAACTAGGTCATACGAAACGACAAACTCTTGCTAGGTTCACGGCAGAACGGAAAAAAAGAACAACACGTCGCTTGAATGCAAAACTCCTCGCCCAAACGAAAAACTACCGAGCCGAAGAGTGCGACGCGCGAAATTTGAATTCTCAGCGCTAAAGACTTTCAAATCGTAACAAGCTCTATCTTCTAGTCTGCAAACTGAAACCTGATACGGTGTAAAATAACCTTTAGTGTGTAACATACCTCTCTCTTACGGTGTTATTACAAATAATATTAAATTAAATATACCCTTTTTCTAATTATTAACAAGAAGCGCTATCAGGTATAGCTCCTTATCTACTTACCTTACTTCTTAGCGAAATAAATAGAAATTGACATATCTCATAAATCAATTTGACATTTTGAATTATGTCATGTGATTATAGTTTTTTTAACCCGGCTAGTCAGTTCAAGCAATGGAATTCCTGTCTCCCAGCTGAATGAGTAAATTTTCAACTAACAACTTTCCATTGTAGTTAAAGACTGAATAACTTTTAAAATATAATAATTATTTGACTTCGTGAATCAAACACACTTTTCAGGTACTTCACAAAATTAAATTCATACTTCAGTTTGTTAGTATCTCATCGAAGTTTGATCTGACATTACAAAATAAATAGACATTGTCAAAAATAGTTTAATCAAAAGTTTAATTTCCAAACTTGATTTAAATGACGATTCTAAAAAATAACCTAATCCAAAAATGTAAATTTCGAATTATAATGATCGAAAACCGTCGAGTACTCGAATCAGTATTAAATTTAGAAAATTAATTATTCTAAATTAATTTCTAAATATATATTTACAATTATTTTAATGATTTGCCGTACCTAATTTGCTATATAACTTCTTAATCTATACAAATATAAAGGAAAGTCATAACCCTGACTAATCTACGCAGAGCCGAAACCACTGGTACTAGAAACTTGAAATTTGGGTGCAAGGTTCAATTTGTTACGTAAGGTAGTGCTAAGAAGGGATTTTTTGAAATTCGACCCCTAAGGGGGTGAAAAGGGGTAAAATTTGTTTTCACGAATTCCTCAATATCTCTTACACCCGATAAGATATCGATTTGGTGTTTACTTGCAAAGATTACCAATGCAAATACCTAGAAACGTATTTTAGGATTTTGCCCTAATCAACCACTAAAGGTGCAAATCTGGATTGGGGGTGAATTAAAGAACCCTAAGTATTTCCTATGTTTATTGAGTTAGAACATTCTTTTTTGGCACATAGATTGATTTTTAAAATATTTAGAAAGGGGTGTAAGGGAATTTGAAAATGTTAACCCTGAAGGGGTAAAAGGAGGAAAAACTGAAAAGGGGTGGGGGGGGGTTAAATTTATAAATTTTTTTCGCCGTGAGTTCCATTTCACAATAAAATAGGTTAAAAGGGATTTCCGGGGGTGAAAATGGGTTAAATGTGTTTTCACGAGTTGTTTCATTTAATTGATTTAAGAGTCGAGTAGCATCTACTCAATGAGTACTCTCATCTTTAAAATTACCTTCACCGTCAGCTATACTGTGCAGTAACACTATAATTGATTCAAATGTCTTGATCACCATATCACATGAAAGAAATTGTGCAATTTAACGGGTGTCAGTCAGTCGTTTTAGTTCCATTGGTTTTTGTTTAAGATATATTTCTTTTTGTAGGTTGATAAATTTTGTGTGCACTGTAGAACTAACAAACACATGCAGTTTTTCTAAAACTGAGAAACCTGAGAGACCTTCATCAGACATATTGTTATTGCTTACGTTATTGTCATTATCATCATCTTTACAAACACTTTATTTGGTATCAGTAGAGTACTTATAGGCGTTCTGGCTCAAAATGTGTCACTGCGCAGGTTTTCTGCGCAGGTGTCTGCGCAGGTTTCTGCGCAGGTCTGCGCGCGCAGGATTTTCAAGGTCGTTGGTCTAGCCGGGGTCAAGGTCATGGGCCTAGTCGGGGCCAAGGTCATTGGCCTAACCGGGGGTCATTGGCCTAGTCGGGGTCATTGACCTCGGCCACTTCCGCTGGAGCGTCTGGGATGCAGACATGTTCATTCTTGCAGGATGTTGTTATCAGTAAATAGAACAATGGCATCCATTGGAGAACAATGAAGTTATTCTTACGCTTATCAAAATTTTCTCAAGCTCGACCGGATGTGACTCATCGTCTGACAGACATGTCTATTCTTGCAGGATGTTATCAGTAGAACAATGGCATCCATTGTTTTAAAATCAGCACGACATTGGACAATGAAGCCATCGTTGTCTGGAGATTAAAAATGTGTTGATCTGCAAAAAATTCAAACAAAGAAACCCATTGTTTAAGAAAAATCAGCACATTTGGAAGTTTTAGCTAATACAGTTAATGAGTCTAGAGATTAAAATGTGTTGATCTGCAAAAATGATCTTGAAATAAATTTGTCAAGTACTGATGTCTGTTAGACAAACAAAAAAGAATTACCAGGTGTGGGGTTCGAACCCACGCTTCCCTTAGGGAACCAGAGCTTAAATCTGGCGCCTTAGACCTCTCGGCCAACCTGGCATGTTCCTGTAATCGGGTTTATAAGCACAATGGTGTAATAAAACAACAATGTAAATATACTTGTATTTATTTGCCTAAAACATACATGTATAAAAATTATTACAAATACATATTATACATCAGCTAATTATTGTGCTACGGATGTCATCTCTGTCTGAACGATCTCCTCGAAGACAAGTTTCGTGCTGCTCCCACACTTGCCACCCGAGATGATATAGTAGCGACGTTTTCCTAATTGTTGTAGGTCTGCGTCTGTTAGGCAATCGTAGCGTGCTGGTAGAATGAATCTGAAGTTGTCCAATTCCACCGCCACTTTATTGCCGTATTTAGTCGGACATCGATACACATTTATTATTAGATATTTTTCGTCAATCTTCAAATCTCGTACATTTCTCCACTCTTTAACCTCATTTAAGTTGCAAAGTTTCTGGTTGAAATCTACCATGTTTTTTGGAAAGAGCGCATACAGGAGAATGCTAGAAATGCTGCAACACACCAGGTTTATATAGCACCAGTCAGAATGCTAACGGGCTGAGTGTTTCAGAATTTTTTGCACCGAATGTGAGTCATTGTCTCAGAATGCGCGCGGTTGCTAAAATAAATGTATGGTGTCTTTGTTTGAAAAATGCACACCGGATGCTGTTCAGACTTGTTTAAACTGATGTGGGCGTCTGGCGGATGTTATTGTTTGAGCATTTTGCCGAATGCTGCAAAAATAAATGTATACAGTTGTTGTTTGAGAAATCTGCACGATTGCAAAAAAATAACTGAACAATGAAGCCATTGTTGTCTAATAGTATATATCGAATTATTTCCAGCTAAAAAGATGCAATATAAAAATCCAAACCATTTTAAATACCTTGTTAGGTTTTTGTTTTATTACGCGTTCAACGAGATGTATGTCTGGATATTTAACTTTTTTTGAAACTCAAATAGGCCGATTGGAAGCATCTTTTAGTAGATAGGTAATGTGTTCGATCCCGCTGGAGGACTGTTTAAGCGGTAGACAGTATTTTACATAATACAAAAGTGTTGGGGTGTTAGAGACATTGTTTGTAAGCAAAGTAAATATTACGTGTTTTTTCCCGTACTTTATTAAATACACAGTCTCGAGCCGATAGTTATTTATTTCGCTTGGATTTATGTACAGCATCCCCTCACTTTAGCAATAAGCAAGTTCATAAAGAAATATTATTATGCTGTAGAGATTTACAGATTACAGTTCGGAGTTAAAAATTTTGGATATTAGCAACAGTACTATTTAATTGCATATTGTTTTCTTTTACGTAAGATCCGTAAGATTAGATTGTATTAATATAGGTTCGAAAGCACTGCTGACAGACAGACAGAAAACTTGTAATGCAGCTGCCAAACCGGGCCTTGTCAAATATCGAACAGCAATATATATTAGTAAAAAATACTCTTCCAGGTTAAAAAGTTTGATGTAGTTTTAGCCAATCTTATACACATTCCAGCACTAAAAAATGGTAGGAAGCGGAGTCTTAGCAGAATTTTATAATACAAAACAGGGGCGATAAAATAATCGTGTCTACCACCCGACATTTTTCAGTTTATCCGATTCAGCAACTTCCGCATATCACAAAAACAAACACCTTCTTTGTTCTTGTGTTAACACCTTGGCTTTAAGAATGGTAGTATATTTACGAAATCCGACGCCACAGCACTATATGTTTTAACTACATTTTTCAATAACTACAAAAATAAAAAGCAGCTTAAAATAGTGTTACTAAAAGGAGTGGGGGTGGTGTAGTTTTATCATTGGAATTTCGATTTCTTACAACGGTATTTGTAAATAGTCCAGTTTTTGGTTGCAACGAGCATAGTTGTAGCAGAGATATCTGACGAATAGAAGATATAAACAGACAGTAGTATTAATCTAAAATTGAATTAACTAATATTATTAACAAAGTTGTTAAACGCATGATACAGGCAGTTATTAATTAGGTACTTAATATATACAATTGTCCTATATCCGGTATTCATGGTTTATGTCTTAATCTGATTTTAATAGTCGATTAGAGTCGAATAACTAAGGTTATTACAATGATAAAGACTCTGCGCAAAAAGGTAAGATATCAAAATTTTAAAATAAAACCCAGAGAATAAGAATTAAATAAAATAAAGCCAAGTAAAAAACTATTAGATCACTGCAATATATTAGTAGAAAATACTCTAATTAATAAGGTTGCTATACTCAATGGTGAGGGACAGTATAATTTTGCCGGATAAAAACTTGTATAAGAGAAAATCTCAAACTTGTTTAAAAACATTTTGTCAGACTATAGAAAATTCCTGTCTAGACCTGCGGATGTGAGTCATCGTCTGGGAATGTGCAAGGTTGCTAAAAATAAACCGGTTATCTGAGGTTTCTGCGTAGGTCTGCGCGGGAGTCTGCGCGGAGGTCTGCGCGGAAGTCTGCGCGATGGTTTGGCGGAAAATTCAAATTCTGCGTAGGTTTTGGCGGTAAATTCAAATTCTGTCTAGGTTTTGGCGGGAAATTCAAATTACAATCAGTGTTTTTGATGGGAAAATCTGGGAGTGTACAAGGTTGCTAAAATGTGTCAGGTCATTTTGGTATTTTAATTAGCCACCTAGGCTTTAGGGCAGCGTGCCCGTATGCTAAACCCTTTTAGTTACTTATTTGGCTCCATCGCCTAATTCCATAATAATGATTTTGCACATATTTGGCCCCAAACGCAGTATTTCTCGTCAGTTGGAGCACCCCTTTGCTGGTACTTTGGCAGCCGGGTGTTATCGCTCGCAAGAATTCCGAACCTTCTAGAAATCACGCCGTTGAGGCGTGCTGTCTTCGTTACCGGAACTTATTTGTTTTATTGAGCGCATCGCCATTGGCTGTCGAGGGTCACGTGGTAACGCCGTTTTGGCTCACGCCACTGCAGGGGTCGTAACACTGCTTGCTTGGGCAGTTCAGCTCACGTCGTTGATCAAGGAAGTCGCAGAGTGTGCCGTTTCGCGGCGTTCCCGCCATTTGCGGGGACGCCAGCCTGTTTTTCCCGTCTCGTGCTGTTTCAGCGAATGTTGTGTAAATTGCCGTTGTTTGTTAGTACCGTTGCTGTGAAAGCCTTCCTATTTCCCGTGCTGTTTCAGCGAATATGCCATAAACTGTTTCGCCTTTAAGAGGTGGCGTGTGACTGTGCGAGTGGCGAGTCTTTACGCAAAAGCGTAGGTGTGTGAAGGGCTTTACGGGGCCAGTTCTGCGTTTGTGAGAAAGGGCTTTCCCTTTGCAACTCGCTGTTTTCGGGAATCTTTCTAGGCAGGACGAAGTAGGCCTCTTTGCCGCCGTAAGTGTGCTCTCAGGAGAGCGTCCTAACGCCGCCATCTTGGCGGATTCCAGCCCGTTTACCCCTAATGCCGTGTTTTGGCGATTTAGCTGCCACAGACTGCCGCCTTCTACCAACTGACTGCACGCAACTCTCATACACCGTCTACGGACTAAGGTATTTGTAATTACAACCCTTTAAACATATTAACTGTCGCTTGTGCGAGCGGTGGTGCTTTTGTGCTCAACTTAGTGTGGGCGGATGCATGCCCCTTGCTTGCTTGTCGCGGCTTTTGGTGCCGGTTTGAGGCCACCATGCTTCAAGACGCTACTTTGGTAGCCTACTATTCATGTGCGCGAGTTTCGCGTTTCATCGCCTAAATAGCTAAAGAACTCTGCGCCTATGTTTTCGTGCTACGTTTGTGCTAACTTTTAATTCAGTAACGTTAGGTGCGCGAGCTTCGCTATATTGTACCTTTTTTTATATTTTCTGCGGTTATATCATTTTGTCCTGGATTCTTGCCATTTTTCATTGCTTGTACTATTTTTTCGATTTCATTATTGATGGAGGGTTACTTTCCTCATTTTCCTCCATTCTGTTGCTTTGTATTTCCTCTTTCGTTCCGTTTTCTTCTTCCTCCTGTGTTTGGTTCAGTATTTTGGAAAAGTATTGCCTCCATATTATAAGTTGCTCCTTTTTATTTCCTATCAGCTCTCCTTCCTTGTTTTTGTAAAATACAGGCCTTGATTTTACTTTCCCTCTTTCTTCTCGTATGTTTTTGAATGCTTTCTTTATTTCGTTGTTTTTGAAATTGTTTTCTATTACTTATAACTGGTTTTCTTTGTATGTCCTTTTTGCATTTCTGCATGTTTGTTTTACTTTTCGTTTTTGTTCTTGATATGCATGGTGGCAAGCCCGTTTTTCTTCTCTTGTTTGGGCATGTAGCATTTTCATTCTCAGATTTTTTCTTTTGCTTATTTCTTCTTTACATTCTTCATTTATCCAGGTTTCTCTTTTATCCTTCTTTTGCATGGGAATGTTTTCAACTGTTATATATACAACAGCGCTGCAGGCCTTAAAGGCCCTTGGCTTTTTCAACTATTTCTTTCCATGCCTTTCTATCTAGTGGAACAGTTTCCCATTCTTTTATTTGCAGTTTCTTCAAATCTTCTTCTACTTCTTTCCTCCAGCTTAGCCTTGGTCTACCACGCTTGTTCCTCCCTTCCGGTTCTGATTTGTATACTTCCTTAACTGTTCTTTTGCTTTCTAATCTGTGTAAGTGACCGATCCATCTTTATTCTGTTTTGTTTTATTATTTTAACTATTGTAGCGTCTTTGTAGAGGTCTTCTAATTTTTTATTTGTCCTTCTTCTCCAACTACCCCCTTCGTTTATTCCTCCATATATGAATCTTAATATTTTCCTCTCCCAGGCTTCTACTTTGCTCTCTTCTTGTCTTGTCATCACCCAGCACTCACTCGCGTATGTAACTATCGGTCTTATAATTGTTTTATAGAGTTTAATTTTTATTGGTCTTAAAGAACTTTTCAGCTCAATAGCTTTTTGTACACTCCCACACACTTAGATCCCATTATTAGTCTCCGTTTTATTTCTTCACTTAATCTCCCATTGGACGATATTTCCGTACCTAGGTATATTGCACTATCTTCTTGTTTTAAAATTGTATACTTTGTTTCGTTTGGGCATGCAGCATTTTCATTCTCAGATTTTTTCTTTTGCTTATTTCTTCTTTACATTCTTCATTTATCCAGGTTTCTCTTTTCTCCTTCTTTCGCATGGGAATGTTTTCAGCTGTTACCGTTTTTATTATATCTTCTAGCTTTCTCCATTTCTGTTCTATCGTATCAAGTTGCGCTTCTTTTGCTTCTTCACATTTTTCTTTTATCGATTTTTCGTATTTTTCTGCTATTTCTTCCTGTTGTAGTTTTTGTACGTCGTATTTTATGCCCGTTCCTTCTTTTCTTTTCATTTTGTATCTTATTTCTTTCTTTAATTTAACACCGACTAGAAAATGATCGGAGTTAATATCGGCCCCTCTATACGATCGTACGTTTGTAATCAGATGTGCGTATTGTTCCTGTATGATGATATGGTCTATTTGATTTGTGTATGTATTTCCTGGGCTCATCCATGCTGCTTTATGTATGTCTTTTCTCTTGAAAGCTGTACTTACTATTTTCATTTCATTTTCCATGGCGAAGGTAATCAACCTGATTCCATTATCGTTAGATTCACTGTGCTTGCTTTCCCCTCCTGTTGTTTCTTTGTATAATTCTTCCTTCCCCACCTTGGCGTTCATATCTCCCATAATTAATTTTATTACTCTCCTTGGTAATCTGTGGTATGTATTCTCCAACAATTCATAGAATACTTCCTTCTCCTCATCTGTTTTAACTTGCGTTGGGGCGTGTGCGTTGGTTTCAACTTGTTCTACTAATTGTGCACTTATTTTTTCTAATTCACTTGCGTTTTTTTCCCATTCCTCATACTTTAATTGGAGTTCCTCTAACCTTTTTGCAATTATTGCGACTTCCTCCATTTCCTTTTATCAATCTTTTACACTGGGTGACCCTTTTCCTTTACTTCCCCGTCTTTTTTCATTTCTTTACTGTCTATATAACACTGCTTTGTTTTCCGGTCGCACTTTAGATTTTATACAAACTCGCGGCTGTTTTCGGTACTTCTTAGGTGAACCCTAAACTTTTGCGCGTTAGGCCACTGATAACGTTTGCAATTTCTGTTGAACCTTCCTTTTTCCGCTAATTATTCTCGTTTGTTTATAACTTGGTTGACCCTAGCTATTTCTTTTACCTGATTTCCTCTCTTTAAGGGCTACTTTCGTGTACGGTTACTCCCTTTTGCGACGGACGAATCACAGTATGTTATCGCGTGACACGTTTGCCATCCTGTGCGCTTTCTGGGCGTAGTCTGTGATTCAAAATTGACCTTATTGGAATGGCATTTCTTTATTTATCCTGGTTTCTGTAACTATTTACACGTGTTTGTTCAGTTTCTATTTTTCTTTTCACAGCTCACTATCGCACTCACTTAAATTGTACACTTCACACTTCGTTTTAATATGCTTTTCACTACTTTGGGTTTTCTCTATCACTTTTATTCCTTACTTGTTTACAGAGTCGGGACTGACGTCTGCAGTTGCCCAACGTCCAGCAAGGAATCTCATGGGAAGTTATAAGTGAAGTAATAACCACGGTAAAAGAAGGGCACGTCTTCGATTCATTATTGCAACTATCACTATTATTGGATGTTAATCTTGTGAATTTTAAAATTTCTTGAATACGGGTGCGTAGACTATGCGTGTAGACCACTTATTCTGTCAGTATACAAGAGCGATGTCATAGCAGCAAGCGCACTGATTAACTGTAATATCCCCAACCTGTTTTATTCCACAGCAGAGAGTGGGACATAAAGTTGTGCTACGTATAATCGGTCCACATTGCCGCAAACAAAAGCTAAACAGCAAGTCAAATCCCCTTAAAGAAAAGTTCTATGAAGAACAACAAGAAATTTGGGATGCAGCGAGAGGAGTAAGAATATTATTGGGAGACTTAAAACGGAAGAGTAGGCAAAAACAGAGAGAGATTTGAAGTAGCCATCGGAAAGAAATGAGAAGAAAAAGTATATGGCAGTAGCCTAAATGCTGCTAGAATACGCAAATATACTAGGAGAGAAACAGGAAAATGATCAGAGACACCCGAGTAAGATGTTTGCATAAACTTAATAAAATTTATCACAAGAGATAATGCAATAACAAATAACTACACAAATTTGATGATTTTATTTAAGTTAAAAACAGAAAAATAATACGTACACAGTGTAAGGCGCAGAAGTGATTTAAAGGAACACAAACTTGCACTTAGGGCCAGCTCTGACAAATGTAGAGAAACTTGCTGAGTGAACTTAAATACGGTATTAGGCTGACCCTGTGGTCCTACTACTCCATTAGCAACCAACAAAATAAATATAAACAAACATAACAGTAAAACTTATCCAACAACGAAATAATTGCATTGCACCTTCACAGCTATTGCTCTCAGGTTATTTATAATCTTAAATACTTCTGAATCTGAGTTATACAGCATGTACTCGTCTACGATAAATAAATACTACCGGTGGTTTCAAAACATAGAAACATCTTAAAATCTATGTTACCGTAACATCACAAAGTACAAAATTAAGCACATTAATTTACACAGCATACGATTATCTTTTCTTTTGATGAACTTGCACGAGTATGGATTCAACAATCTATTATAAACACTTTATGAACAGAATTTTTTAAATTGATGGTACACAATTAGGGAGAAATTAAACAATGGCGGTTTCACTGCTCAATTATCATATTGTCATTAATTTACAATTTACATTTTAGAATTTCAGATATTCAAATTAATATCTTTTTGATTTATAACATTTCTCAATGTTACACAAAGACAAAAACAATTAATAATTTTAATTATTTACAAGGAATAAAAATACTGCTCCGTTGCTAACAAAATAAATCACACAAAATTATTATTAACTCAAATGTACAATTTTCAATTTTAACAATAGTCACAAATTTGTTATAAATAATGAATTTACGTTCACCTAGCCGACACGAGACAATGCTTCAAAAATCTAATCTTAAAATTGCAATATATTATTTAAGGTACAAGCAGTTATTCGGCATTTATTAAAACACTTCCAGCCACCACCTGTTTGCTTATTTTAAATTTAATACGATCTAATTGCTGGAGGCACAGTGGCAATATCTTTGCTGAGGGTTTCGTCGATGACAGACCGATACTTGATGCTAACTTTTCCGGTGTTCTCGTCGATCGTCGATAAGGTATGCTTTCGCCAATGCTCGGTCTCGGGTCGTTTCTGCTGTCCCTCGATAGGCTTGCTGTAATCGAACTCGTCGCTTCTAGTTTTAAAATCTTCTCGGGCATGAGCGCCTCTCGACTCTTTACGGTTCTCGGCTCCCACAATTGTCTGCATAGCGTTCAGCATTAAATTCTGGAGTTCGAGTGTTTCGACTAAGTCTGAGTTCCAAATGAGGCTGCGGTCGGCGACCTGTAGGTCTTTTATGTTTCCATAGATGCCCTCCATTAGCTTAATCCCCTGCTGCATTGTTTCTGCAGTTCTGAATACTGCTGCATGCTTCTGCATGGTCTTCTGCATGTCCAAGCGCAGTGTGGCTGTTGGAATCGCTCCACTTGCATTTCGCGCCCAGTCTAGATTTGCAACTGACGCCTCCCCGGCATTCTGTAAATAACATTTAGATTTAATATTGTAAATAATGTAAATATAACATAACCTAACTCTAAGATTTTAAATACTTACTGCACTAAGACTACCAATTTTTTCTCCAGGTTTGTGCTCCTGTGCAATGGTCTTAGCACATGCTCGTCCAAAGACAACCAAGTCAAGAAGAGAATTCGCCCCCAGGCGGTTAGCTCCATGGACACTTGTGGAAGCAGCTTCGCCGCATGCGTACAGTCCAGGAATAACCTTATCTTGACCGTTGACAGTATCCAACACCTTCAATAGAAAATAACTTCTTAAATACAAAACTCCACAAACAATCAGTATTGATCACCTGGATCATGTTACTTCAATACCAACAGGATATAACGGGAAGGTTAAGGGAGACTGGGATTGCAAAGGTACAGTTTTTGTAGAAAGAACCTACAATACGACATGTTACAAGGAGTTGGTAACACAATCTGCTAAAAAAATTACCTGACCCTTGTAGTTCGTTGGAACGCCGCCCATATTATAATGGACCGTCGGTAGTACAGGGATTGGTTCTCGAGTCACATCGACGCCTGCGAAGATCATGGCCGTCTCGGAAATTCCTGGTAATCTGGCGGCAAGTTGTTCTGAAGGCAAATGGTGCAACTGAAGGTGGACATGGTCTTTTTCAGGACCGACCCCTCTTCCTAAAATCAATCATAGAGTATATAGAATGCTTGTTTTCTATTAGGTTATTTGTATATTTTATTGAAAACTGTGCAGAATTTTTAGCTTAAAATTTGCGTTGAGTAATTCATTTGGAGGTTCTCGGTTGGATCGCGTACGGTATAGTCGTGAAATTGCATTTGGCATCTGTGACGATAAATTAATCGTTTTACGGGCTTGATCTCATTAAATTTCACGTTGTAAAGAAAGTAGCAGAAACAGTAGTATAGAAAAATGCAAAAGGAGTGCAACAAGTCTCAGCTAAAACAATAAATTTCAAGTCAGCACAGTAGCGAGCACCACAAGGTCGTCCGTGTTTAACGTTTTAACAGTCTAGGTCAAAGTACCTGTTGCAACAGGAAAGAACTGCTGCAGTTGCGGGATGTCACAGATTAAAAATCGAACTACAAGATATTGCAGCGGACATATAAAGGATAGGGGTAAGAATAGCAGATGAAAGATGCGGGTTAATAAACTAAAATCAAAAAAGATTGTAGGAAGCAATAAGGCTAATCAAAACTACGAAAAGATTGGCTAAATAAAAAAAGGCAAGAAAAATATAAAGACAACAAATAAAAATAACAAAACTAGAGGAGAAAATAAATAAACCTGGAAAGAGAAGTTAAAAAGAGAAATTTGGTGTGCTACGGAATCCAGAATGAAGGAGAAAACAAAGAAACATTGGAAGAAAAATTTACAGAAGTTATTAAGAAAATGAAAATAGATCTTAATATAAGCAATGAGGTGGAAGGTATAAAAAGAATGGGGAAATTTTATGAAAATAAATTTTAATTAACTTCTCAAATGAAAATACAAAATGAGAATTAGTAAAAAAATTAATTAAGCTAAAGGGAACTAACATCTGGTTAAAGAAAGATCTCACACACAGTGAACAACAAGAAAGAAAAGAACTACTAAAGCACATGAAGGAAGCGAGACAAAAAGGATATACAACGAAATTAACAGCAAATCAATTAACAACAAATGGAAAAGAATATGGAATAAGAGAACTAGAGAATGGTGAATACAAACAAAAAGAAAAAGAAGAACATAAAGTAGAAAAAAAGAAACTATCAGGTATGAAGAGAACTCGATAGATCACCAAGTAACAATCACAATTAATAATAATAATAATGGTGAGGCACTAACACCCCATGAAGGAGCTTGGCCTGCAAGGCGGAAGGTCAGAGCTTCCGTATCCTCGCTCTCACACCCGGCTGTCGCGTGTCAAATTCATGACACGTGGTGATGTGGTGAGCACCACGCATTAGACAGCCGCATTATTACCCCTTGTTCTTTCGAACGCAGGTTCCCAATTATTTAAAGCGACTGGGTAGGCCGCCCGCCAGGCATCGATCTGGGATTTGAACTCCAGACTTCCGCGCCGCAGTCCGATGCTCTAACCATCAAGAGCCACGCTGGCGCTACAACAATCACAATTACCTGAAGAAAATATGAATAAAAAACCTAACAAAGAAAAAAAGGAGGAAGAACAATACAAAACAAAAACGTTTTGGTCTCAAAGCTTACTAGCGGGGTTTTTACAAGAAAAAACAGAGAAAGCAAACAAAGATACATCGATCATCAAGAAAAAATAGGAGGAATGAGAACAATAGCTATCCAAATTGAAGACAACCTTGACAAGCTCACAGAAAACGAGAAGGAAGAAAGGAGAAGAGAAGAAATGTATGAAAAGTGGAAAATACAAACAAAGAAAGCAGATAAAACGACTAACAACCTATGGAGGAAGAATATGAATATGAGTGAGAAGAAAATTAAAGAACCTAAAAATAAAACAAACCGTAATAAGAAAAAAACAAGAATTGCGACACTAGCACAAATAATAAAGAAGTATAACGTTGACATTATAGCTTTGCAGGAAATAAGATGGGCTGGTGAAGGAGATATCAATAAAAAAGACTATATTATGTATTGGAGTGGAGGAAAAAAGAAAGGCAGAAATAGAACAGGTTTCATGGTAAACAAGAAACAAATGAACATTATCAAACTTAGAATATGGAGAAAGTTATATAATACCACCCTTATATTATCCATCCACAAAACTCAAACTGTCAATGTAAAATTTTATAAATATTTGCTGAATGTACCTGGAAATTACAGTTTTTTGGGAATGTATTTCAGATCTAGCGATTTCTAGTAATATTTAAAGTTATATTACATGTGTCAAAAATCAAAACTATTTCCTTCTAGTTTTTCCTTGTAATAACTAACTTTTTTTCCCTTTCCAATAATAAAACCTTCTTTTGTTTTTGTTCCATTGCAATTGAAGTGTATGCACAAAAATTAAAGAATTTTGGAGATTTTTTTACAAGAAAGTGTGACATAAGTCAAGTTTTTAAATTTCAAACATTTCAGTGCTGCCAAAATCAGCAAAACAGAATTTAAACAAAGTACCACCTTGACAGCGTTTTGACAGTTCACGAGTTTTGTGAATGGATAGTATGTGTGTGTGCACCAACAGAAGTGGAGGAAGATGACAAAAAAGAGAAGTTTTACGAAGAACTACAAAATGAGTGTGAAAAAACACCAAAACACGATATGTTACTAATATTAGGAGAAATAAACGCCCAGATAGGAACAGAAGAACACATAAAAAATAGTAGCGGGTAAAAATACGATGATACATAAAGAAACTAATAACAATGGAAATAGAATATGTAACTTGGCAGCGGCAATGAATTTCTTTATAGTTATTACAACTCCACATCCACAAAGACACAAAATAACATGGAACCACCCAAATCAAACATCATACAATCAAATTGATCATGTCTTAATAAACAAAGCTAAAAACATACAAGATCTCAGGTCATATAGGGGAACCAATATACACACAGACCACATATTAGTAATTGCTACTGTTAAAGAAAAGAAAAGTCTACAGTGGGAAAAACAAGAAACGAAAAGAAGCAAAAATGGAACGTAGAAAAATTAAAAGATCGAAAACTGCAACAGAACGTAGAAGAAGCTTCAACAACACCAAACTTGCAATGATACAAACAAAATTGAAGATCAATGGAGCAAAATAAAAAGTAGTATTTTGACAACAGCAGTAGAATGTGTAGGGTATAATAGTATATTGTGCACCGAGAGCGAAAACGAGCGTTTGCGCGCCACGTATAAAGTTGAGGTTCCCGAGGCGAAGCTGAGGGGTTCTCAACTTTATACAAGGCGCAATCGTCCGTTTCCTCTCGAGGTACACATACTATTTTCTTTCCCAGCAGAGCAAACGCGAGTTTTTGCGCAGCAGGCATTTTCGGTCCTTCCAAGAGGAGCGAAAACGACTGAGAATCGTCCGTTTTCGATCCTCCCCAGCAGAGCGAGAATGAACGTTTTCGCTCCGCTGGGAAAAAAAATATGATAAGAACAGAGAATGGTACGATCAAGAATGCAAAGAAGCCACTGAATCAAAAAACAAAAAATGGTTAAAATGGCTACAATCAAGAACAGAAGAACATAAGTAACTTTATAAAGAAGCAAACACGGCAGCAAGAAACATGTAAACAAAAAAAAGGGAATAAAACAAAAACAAAATAAAAGACATCCAAGATGAATACAGAATCAAAAACATTTTACTCGAAATAAGACAAGAAAATAAAACGTTTGAAATAAAAACAAGAGCATACAAAGATCCGAGAACGCAGCGGGAGGCGTCAAATAACTGTCAACTGCGGTCTCGACCCTCACGAAAAGCTACGTTTTACGGAAAGTACAGTGAAAGTAAAAAGTGATAGAGTGGAGTAAAGTGCAAAGTAAAAGAAGAGAGTCATTAGGTCATAAAAATTGACAACGGAAGGCAAGAGCCAAGAACGAAGTAATCGGATTGAAAAATTACACCCCATAGTGCCAAAATCGCGAATCCTGACGTAGCGCTACGTCACGAACACACCCACATACGTCACGAGCCTGCCCACATAGGAAGGATATTACAGGAAGCACTAGCGGAAATACATATGTTACAAACTGAAATGCAAGAAGAACTACAGAGGAATCAGCAGGAATTACAAAACACGTTATCAGAATTATACGATCACAGGGCGGAGATGAGAAAAAGAGAAGAAAGAATAGAGAAAGAAATAAAAGCATTATATAAGGAATTGGCAAGATTAACGGCAAAGCTACAAAATCCAGGACAGCCCGAAGCCAAAAGTAGAATAGTATATACTGCGGATGAACTTTTGAGGTTACAAAATGGGAAACATAGTAAAAAAAGAGAAGGAAAGCTGTGCAAAAAGAACCGAAGCACTGAAGATCAGAAAAAATGGAAAGAAAATTGATCAAAAAACAGAGAAGAAACAAATACTATACTTCGCAACATGGAATCTACAAGGGATTAATAAAGCAGGAGCTATGAAAAATCTTATTAACGAAGCTAAGAAATACAGCGTTCAATTAATGACTTTACAAGAAACCAATATTAAAGGTCAATCAGAAGGTGTATACGATAACTACGTTTTTAAGAACTACGGAGGCGATCAGAATAGATTCGGAACTGGATTCTTAATACATAAGCAAATGGTTGATAAAATTATAGATATAAAAGGAATAAATGAAAGATTAAGTTATATAAGAATAAGAGGAGAGCAAAGGAAAATGAGTATAATAAATGGACATGCGCCGACAGAAGAAAGCACAGAAACCCAAAAAGAACAATTCTATGAAGAACTGGAAAGAGTCTACGACAATTGTCGTAAATTTGACGTGAAACTAGTAATGGGTGACTACAACGCCAAATTAGGAAAGGAGGAAGTTTATAAAGGCATAATAGGGAAAAACGGTAAGCATGACGAGACAAATGATAATGGGGAACGACTCTTAAACTTTGCAGCCGAACGGAACTTACGAGTAAAAGCCACTTACCTACAACATAAAGATATCCACAAAGGGACTTGGTTTAGCCCAGACGGCCAAACCCATATATTAATTGAATCAAAACATGCAAGTAAAATTACAGATGTAAAAAGCCAAAGAGGGGCAGATATTAGTAGTGATCATATAATGGTTAGGATTACACTAAAGGAAGAAATAACTCAAGTAAAGATAACATGGAAAGGAAAGAACAGGTTAAACTTAGAGTCCATAAAACAAGAAGAAACAAGAAACAAATATATGAACACGATTCAAACAGGATTAGAATTAAAAAAAAATGGAATGGATATTAATGACGAATGGGAAGCAATAAGTAAAATAGTGAAAGAAAAGGCGGAAGAAGTATTAAGAAACAAGAAGAAAGACTGAAACGAATGGTTCGACGAAGAATGTAAAAGAAAGATTGAAGAAAGAAGAAAGTCTAAATTAGAATACCTAAGAAAAAATAGTAAAGAGAATAAAGAAAAGTATTAACAGGATAGAAGATCGACCAAAAATGTAATAAGAAAGAAAAAAAGACAGTATCAGAATAATCAGTTGGAAGCAATGGAGGAAAACTTTAAGCAAAACAAGCTGAGGTGGTTTTACGCAAAAACGAGAGAAATGAAAAAGAAACAACATATACAAATATTCATGGAAAAGGAAGGAAAAAAAATAGGAAATAAACAGGAAATTAAAGAGCTATGGGCAGACTACTACGATAAGATGTTTAAAGACATAGAGCAATGGGAAAAAGAAGTAGATGCAATTGAAGAGAATAGTGATATCAAACCACCTACACTGGAGGAAACGCAAAAAATAATTATAGATCTGAAAAATAATAAAGCAGCCGGTAGTGATGGTATATATAATGAATTTTTGAAATACGGGGGTCCAACTTTAATTGAAAAAGTTCATAAATAACCAGGATATGGGAAAAAGAAGAAATGCCTGAAGTATGGAAAGAATCAGTTATAATTCCTATTTATAAAAAAGGTGAGAAGGGAAAATGCGTAAACTACAGACCTATTAGCTTGCAAAACGTAGTTTATAAAGTGCTAGCAAAATTAATAGATCAGAAGTTGAAAAATGCAACTAATCCACTATTAGGAGATTATCAATGTGGCTTCCGTGCTAATAAATCGACAATTGATAATATCTTTACCATAAAACAAATTCAAGAAAAATGTTGGAGAAAAAATAAAAAGATATATGAATTCTTTATAGACTTCAGGCAAGCGTATGATACGAGAAAAAGGAATGAGATAGTAAGAACCTTACAACAATTTAACTGTCCTAGCAAGCTACAGAGATTAGTAGAGATGACATTAAAAGAATCCTTCGGCAAAGTAAGAGTAGATAGAGAAGAAACAAGGAAGTTACCAACAAGTAGAGGACTGAAACAAGGAGACCCACTGTCAAGTACTCTATTTAATCTAGTACTTGAACGCATAATTAGGAAAAGCAATATCAAAAGAAATGCTAATATACATAAAGGTCCACACCAATGTCTAGCTTTTGCCGACGACGTATTGATCCTGACTAGAACAAAATATACACTACAAGAAATGGCGACTACAATAATAAAAAATGCGGAAGAAATGGGAATGGAAATAAATGATCAAAAATCTCAATTTATAATAATGGGAGAATCAAAGGAAGGTGAACTACTAAATATTAACTTAAATAATAAAGTTGTAAAAATAAAACCAGTGGAAAGTGTAATATACTTAGGAACAGAATTAACGTCAGACGGAAAAATGAATAATGAAATAAAAAGGAGGCTTACGCTAGGTTACAAGTGCGTAGGTGTTTTTAAAATCCTATTAACTTCAAAAGTACTTCTAAGCCGACTAAACTAAAACTGTATAAAACAATTATAAGACCAACAGTTCTATACGTGAGTGACTGTTGGGTTATGTCACAGCAGGAAGAAAATAAAATTGAAGCATGGGAGAGGAAGATATTAAGGCTAATATATATGGAGGAATAAAAGAAAATGACCAATGGAGAAGACGAACTGTTTAAACTTGATTTAAACACACATAAATTTTAATAACAAAATTTACGAAACCAGTCAGAAGTTCTAAATGTAATTCTGATTTCATAAACAAGCAGTTTTAACCTCCAGTTCTATTTCATAATTTCACAAGTTTATATTTAATTGAGATCTATTTTAATCTTGAATTAAAACAGGCAAATTTCAGTTCCCATTTACGAAATATTTACCAAACGAATATTGTTTCGCAAGCATTGAGTTTAACCACTTCAGTAAACTGCAACTTGGCATTTCGCTCAGTAAGCGACCTAGTAAAGCCAAGTTCACCGCACCTTCCTGCAAACCCATGCGGAACTATAAAAAGCTTATTATGCTGAATTGTCATCTTTGTACCTTTAAACGCGTTCCATTACACTACACTATTATGAACTTTGATATGTTACTTAGTTAAGCATTCTTGTTTTGTATAAATACACCGTTTATTTTCATAATAAAACAATCTGCATTTAATGTCTGATTCATTCACTACGTCGCCACCCTAATACCAAGCCTAATATCATCGAGACGTGAGGCTGCGTCTCTTGGGGTGGTTTACTGTCATCCCTTTCAAGTACCATTGACTACATTGGTTTAAAACGTAAACACAGTCTTGTTTACGTGCTTGAGGGATAGAACCAGCGCAAAGCAACGGAATCCTGATACAGCCTCCAGGCAATTCTGTTCACGAACAAATAAAGAAATACAGGAACTCTATAATGACACGACAATAATACAAATAATAAAGCAAAACAGAATAAGATGGATTGGGCATCTAACCAGATTACCAAGCACAAGAACGGTGAAATAAATTTATAAAAGTGAGCCAGAAGGAAGGAACAAGCGAGGTAGACCCAGACTTAGCTGGAAAGAAGTAGAGCAAGATTTGAAAAAACTGGAAGATATCAACTGGGAATTAACAGCACTGGAAAGAAAGACATGGAAGCAAATACAGTGAAATCTCCCATAAGCGGACACGCACGGTGCCAAAGTTTTTGTCCGGTTATTAGAGGCGTCCGCTTAAGGGAAAAATCAATTTTTATGTTTAAAAAGGTCGTATTATGCAAAGGTATACGCGCTAACAATTAATAAGAATAATAAAATAATTGAAACAAAGTTATGTAATAGTTGTTACAAAATCTAAAATACTCGTTTGACGTAAGGGTTTTTTCTGACTGCTTATTATACTTTCCACATGTATTTCTAAATATTTTGACAGTTTGAATACTTTAAAGTCGTTACTTTCTTTAGCAAAGCAATGAAAATTATTCACTGTTAATGCTTCCGTGTAGGTCTTGATTACATTCTCACAAATTTCTAAGTCGCCATCGTTTTCTAATTCTGCCAACTGCATATCAACGGCAGCTGATTCGCCTGAAATTTCGGTTACATCATCTTCCAGGATTATTTCTTTGTCAATGTTTATAAATTCGTCAGGGACGATGTCTTCGATTTCTAGAATATTCCTATACAGTTCAGCCATTACTGATAAGGGTAAATCGTCCTCGTTCGAATTCATTACAGTGGCGTAACTTGATACAGGCAGGCCTCGCGATCGCGGGACGGCCCTGGGCCTAGTTTTCCTGTTCTGTCTTTCCATAAAAGCAAGCAGGAAAAAATTTTCCCATTTTTATTTTTATCATAATGGGCTGCCCAAGCAAAAGGCAAAGTAATTTTGAATTACTGCAGGCCTCTAAAATTGGGCGACATGGACTGTTTTGTAATATCGTGCATAGGGTAATGAAAGTGTCGAATTTCCTGCGGTCATAATGCTGATTTGAGTTGACTTAATACCGCCGGTATTGCAAAATAAATCGATAATTTAACATGATCATTAAATGTTCGATTTAAGGATTGTTTTGATGTAATTAGCTGGGCCTGCATTTTGAAGTGTCCGTACAAGAGAGATTCACAGTCTAAAAATTGTCAAAAAATGGTGTCCGTGTCCGTTTAAGCGAGTGTCCGTTTATTAGAGAAAATTGTATTAGTAAAGTTAATGCAAGCAAGTTGGTTCCCAACAAAATGTCCGTGTAAGAGAGGTGTCCGCTTATTAGAGGTGTCCGGTAAGGGAGATTTCACTATAGTCAAAAGAGCCAAGGGCCTATAAGGCCTGTCGCACTGAAATATATATATATATATATATATATATACAAAGATCCACAAGGAAAGTTGAGATATGAAGCAAAAAAAATTCAAAATTAATGGAAAAATTATTACGAACAACTATTTAACAATGACAACCAAACAAGTACAATCATTCCAGCAGACATCATAACAAATCAAACGATAATACAAGAACCAACACTAGAAGAAGTAAAAGAAGCAATAAGAAGCTTAAAAAACAATACGACACCAGGATGCTATAACATAATAACAGAATACCTTAAATATGAAGAGAAAAAAATGCCAGAAGAATGGAGAAAAGGAGTAATTTTCACGATCTATAAAAAAGGAGATATAGAAGAACTACTGATGTCAGTGTCAAGCAATTCATTGGAGGTTGGTCATTTTTAGTTGTTAATCTTCGATAACGAGGGCAGATTGTCCCTCGAAATGTTTGTTATTTAATATTTTTCCACGACCGGGAGTAGAAGTCGGTTTCTATATCATCAAAATTGTGACACAAGTAAAAACATTTACTCCCTAGAGACTAAATAAGACAAAAATTTCCCTAGGGAGTTTTCATTATGACCGACAGAACAAGTATGTCAAATTCGAGGTTAGCAGGTTAGGTTTTCCATCAGTTTGTATCAAAATGTGTGTCATAATGACTTACAGTGCCACCAACTTTAAAATTTACCATAGGCTACTAATTTTAAAATAATTGTAACTAAAATGTCAATACATGACGTTTAAAAAAACGGGCTTTCGTTTTAAATCTTCCTGCAACGTGAAAAAAATAGTATATGCAACTCGGAGAGAATGCTATTTTGCTTCAGTGCAATTTCTGACTTTGCCCTCGAGTCAGAAATTATACCTCAGTAAAACACTGGGGCTTACTCCCGATAACTTTTTCCTGAGTATTGGCTTCTGGACAGCCTTACGCCATTCAAAGTTTTGAACACATCCCCACTGGGAACGTGGGGAACACCTTTAAGCGAGTTACACAAATTTTTAAACTGAGATATATAAAACAAGGGAAGTCACAGGTGGAAGTAAAGAAAATTCTTGAAGCCAAGAGGAATTTCTTCCTGTTGAGAGCATCCCACTTTACCTCAGCAGATCCAACAGGTGGCGCCTAACAATTATCCAAATTTATCAAGGCACAACGTGTTTTTGACCACTGTGAGCAAGTATTTCTTCCAGCCTAAAAATGGTTCTCTTCAACTTAGCTAACAGGAGCACTTTTGCATTGTTGAGAGATCTGTTTTTACTCATAGCAACAAGACCACAATCAAAAGATAGAAAAAATGGAGGGAAATTTAGAAAATCCCAGTTTGCAGACTTCCACCCAAAAGAGTTAAAAGATTTTAGAATTAAGTGAATCAAAATATCTGTTAGAACTCATTTCAACACTTCTACAGCAAATTGTTCTACAATTCTTTAAAAATGTTTAGCTATTTCCAGAGATTGACATCTCACTTCAAAATTGAAAATGGTATTCTGCACAATTTTATCAATGTATTCGATTATGCATCTTTTATAAAAGTTATCCAAATTATTTAATAGAAAATGGTTAAGTAAAAACTCCATGACAATATAAACTCATAAAAAAATGACTTACCTTCTCGGATTTCAATAGTCATGGCTCGAGATACGACATCTCTTGACGCCAAATCCTTTGCAACTGGAGCGTATCTTTCCATAAACCTTTCACCTTCTGCATTAATGAGGTATCCACCTTCGCCTCTACAACCTTCCGTTATAAGGCAACCTGCACCGTAAATTCCTGTAGGGTGGAACTGTACAAATTCTAAATCTTGGCATGGCAAGCCTGCACGCGCAACCATGGCAGTACCGTCTCCTGTGCACGTGTGCGCCGATGTACATGAAAAGTATGCTCTGCCGTAGCCACCAGTTGCCAGAATCTGAAAGCATCGACTCTTAAAATTTCACCGTGCATGGTACAGTTAAACTTACCGTGTTTTTAGATTGGAATCTATGAATGGTGCCATCGTCGAGGCAAAGAGCAATTACTCCTCTGCATTCCCCCTCTTCCATAATTAAATCGAGAGCAAAGTATTCTACGAAGTAGTTGCAGTCGTATTTTAAAGACTGTCCGTACAGGGTATGTAATAAACTGTGTCCAGTTCTGTCAGCCACACAGCAACACCTGTGTGCTTGTCCACCTTTTCCAAATTTGAGTGACTGCCCACCGAATGCTCGCTGGTAGATCTTTCCATCGGGAGTACGTGAGAAGGGCATGCCATAGTTTTCCAGTTCAATAACAGCCTTAGGAGCTTCTCGCGTCATATAATGGATGGCATCTTGGTCTCCAAGCCAGTCAGAGCCCTTGATTGTGTCATACATATGCCATCGCCAGTCGTCTTCCTCCATGTTCCCTGCATTAATTAATATACTGTATCAATATACACTATACTTGCTACATTTAATATAAATAATAAATACGAATAAATATATCCTTTTGCAAAATTACTACGTGATATTAACTCCTACACAACAGAAGGCATTCACCATTGATTTGCATCAGACTGGAGCATGATTTGTTTTTCCTAAGCTGCAGTTCTAACATAACAATTTTGTAATATTGTTTATTCGCAATCACATTGTAATGTGTCAATTTCATGACATGACAACAGCTGGGAACTAGATGATTACTTGAAACTAGCCAGGAAATTATTACATACCCCGAAAAATATTACATACCTGAAGAGTGGGGTGTTTCCATGGTAACAAAACATTGAGTGGGTTGTTTTCATGGCAACAAAAATATTAGCTACATCAAGATATCTATTATTCAGAATTCAATTGTAGTTATTTTTAAAATTAGATGATTGCAAATAAAATAGTATACATACCACGGTGGAAAGTTTCATCCATGTCTCGAGATAAAGTTAACCTCGACGCTACGCGTCTCGGTCAACTACCTAATCTCTCGACAGTAATGAAACACTTCCCACCTCGGTATGTAATATACTATTATCTACTCCAGTGGGACAAGTAACTCATTTAACATTATTTCCGTTAGGTAATGAAGCTCATTACACCACTCAGTTATGTAATGGCTTTATTACCTAATTGAGTGGTGTAATGGCTTCATTACCTAACTGAAATAGTGTCAAATGAATGACATAATGACATTTGCCTACTAAAATATTTTTTAAAATGACAGATCAGACATTTCCATTAATGCACTTTTCTCAATTTTAGGCAGTCGTAGATAAAATTTTGTACAATACATGTGTGATAATGCATCATTAATATACTTGTGTGCTTACATAACTGGTGCTACGCACTCGTTGTAACTTACACACACGTATATTAATGATGCTCTTATCCCACTTGTATAGTAAATAACTATTATAGGCCTTTGACAATTTTGTCAAATTAATAATAACTGATCAATTTTTACCAAACAACACACAAAACACACTAAAATCTTCAAGTTTATTTACTACATGTTATGTTAACCTCAAATTTGACATAGTCTTACGGTGCCGTCAACATATTATTCAAATGTTTGAATTTCCACAGCCCGCTGCGGATTATTTTTTTTTGGATCTCTCGATAGTTATTTATATAGATATTTGGGGCATAATCAGTATATTGTTGCATGAGGGAATTTTTCGAAATGAACAAAATTCAAGGATTCAGTATTTTTGCCACAAGCTATTACGTCATGGTTGTGCTGGCGCTGTGAATTTTTGGTGTGCTGTGGTTTCTATGAAGATTGTTGGCGTTTGTTATTATGCTCAGTAACTTTATAGGCCCTTGGGCCATAAAATTCATATTAAGCCCGCTATCAGAGGCCAATAAAGAACGTTATGGTTACAAAATAAAATTATACCGTATTCAATAAACTGATCCATAAATAACTTAATCGCCAAACCTGAGATAAAAAATAACATGGTGAACGTAATAACTGGCAGCACAAAAATAACCATTCAGAAGGCATTTGACCAGTTTAAGGTTAAAATAGTGACTGGGTATTAATGTTGTACAGGGTGTTCAAAATTTGCAAACATAATAATTACAGATTTTTTTAATGGAACGCCTTAGAAAGGAGATCCGTCATCCTTATAGCGAAGATGCCTTAATATGAAGCAATAAAAATCTTCCTGGTTGAGAAGACATAAAGGTTTTTAATGCTTCATATGGAACACCTTGTATCAGGGTTGAGCGGACTTAAATCACGATTAAAAACATGATTTATATCAAGTGATTTCATTTAAAAAATCATTGATTTAAATCAAAGTTTTTATATTTTGCCAAATTAACAACAGAATTTACACAAAAGTGACCTTCAAACATTGCCATTAACAGTAACAATATTACACCTATTTCATTTGTCGTTCCAAAATTGTAAGAAATATTTAAGAAAGCGTAACCTGTAATTCAAATAACCTAGTAAATTGTAATTCAGAAAGCGTCAAATGTAATTCAAATTAATAAATTGTAATTCAGAAAGTGTCAAATTTAGTTCAAATTAGTAAATTGTAATTTAAAAAGTGTAACTTGTAATTCCTATTAGTAAATTGTCATTCAGAAAGTGTAACTTGAAATTCAGATTAATAAATTGTAATTCAGAAAGAGTCAAATAGAATTCAGATTAATAAATTGTTATTCAGAAAGTGTCAATTGTAATTCAGATTAGTAAATTGTTATTCAGAATAGTAAATTGTAATTCAGAAAGTGTAAGTTGTAATTAGATTAGTAAATTGTAATGGAGATGGTGTCAAATGTAAGTCAGATTAGTAACTTGTTATTCAAAAAGTGTCAAATGTAATTCGAATTAGTAAATTGTAATTCATAATAAGCTGCGTGGCGCAGATGGCTTAGCGCCAGGCTTGCATTAAGCAAGTCCTCGGTTCGAATCCCGCTGGGGTCGGAATTTTTCCGTATCCTTGGCGATTAGAATCGGGCTCAGTGAGACCATTCACAATTGGGCACCAAATTAACTGTGCTCTACTCAGAACCACAGACCTAAGAGATAGAGTAACAAGGTCAACACATCACCAAGACACACACCTCATACAATGGTTGCTGCGCAAGCACCAAAGGCGCGATCCAACTCTGTATCCCGAATTCGGGGCAAGTTGATCATTGTATCGCCAGATGCCAGCGCATATAGCACCAGCCTCGACACCGCAAGGTAAATGAGGTTACAGATAATACATACATACATACAAATTGCAATTCATAAAGTGTACAAATTCAGATTAGTAAATTGTAATTCAAAGTCAAATGTAATTCAGATTAGTAAATTGTTATTTAAAATGTGTAACTTCCAATTCATATTAGTAAATTGTAATTCAGAAAATGTAACTTGTAATTCAGAATAGTAAATTGTGATTCAGTAAGCGTCAAATGTAATTCTGATTAGTAAATTATAATTCAGAAAGTGTCAAATGTAGTTCAAATTGGTAAATTGTAATTTAAAAAGTGTACCTTGTGATTCCTATTAGTAAATTATCATTCAGAAAGTGTAACTTGTAGTTCAGATTAATAAATTGTAATTCAAAAAGAGTCAAATAGAATTCAGATTAATAAATTGTTATTCAGAAAGTGTCAATTGTAATTCAGATTAGTAAATTGTTATTCAGAATAGTCAATTGTAATTCAGAAAGTGTAAGTTGTAATTAGATTAGTAAATTGTAATGGAGATGGTGTCAAATGTAAGTCAGATTAGTAACTTGTTATTCAAAAAGTGTCAAATGTAATTCGAATTAGTAAATTGTAATTCATAATAAGCTGCGTGGCGCAGATGGCTTAGCGCTAGGCTTGCATTAAGCAAGTCCTCGGTTCGAATCCCGCTGGGGTCGGAATTTTTCCGTATCCTTGGCGATTAGAATCGGGCTCAGTGAGACCATTCACAATTGGGCACCAAATTAACTGTGCTCTACTCAGAACCACAGACCTAAGAGATAGAGTAACAAGGTCAACACATCACCAAGACACACACCTCATACAATGGTTGCTGCGCAAGCACCAAAGGCGCGATCCAACTCTGTATCCCGAATCCGGGGCAAGTTGATCATTGTATCGCCAGATGCCAGCGCATATAGCACCAGCCTCGACACCGCAAGGTAAATGGGGTTACAGATAATACATACATACATACAAATTGTAATTCATAAAGTGTACAAATTCAGATTAGTAAATTGTAATTCAAAGTCAAATGTAATTCAGATTAGTAAATTGTTATTTAAAATGTGTAACTTCCAATTCATATTAGTAAATTGTAATTCAGAAAATGTAACTTGTAATTCAGAATAGTAAATTGTGATTCAGTAAGCGTCAAATGTAATTCTGATTAGTAAATTATAATTCAGAAAGTGTCAAATGTAGTTCAAATTGGTAAATTGTAATTTAAAAAGTGTACCTTGTGATTCCTATTAGTAAATTATCATTCAGAAAGTGTAACTTGTAGTTCAGATTAATAAATTGTAATTCAAAAAGAGTCAAATAGAATTCAGATTAATAAATTGTTATTCAGAAAGTGTCAATTGTAATTCAGATTAGTAAATTGTTATTCAGAATAGTCAATTGTAATTCAGAAAGTGTAAGTTGTAATTAGATTAGTAAATTGTAATGGAGATGGTGTCAAATGTAAGTCAGATTAGTAACTTGTTATTCAAAAAGTGTCAAATGTAATTCGAATTAGTAAATTGTAATTCATAATAAGCTGCGTGGCGCAGATGGCTTAGCGCTAGGCTTGCATTAAGCAAGTCCTCGGTTCGAATCCCGCTGGGGTCGGAATTTTTCCGTATCCTTGGCGATTAGAATCGGGCTCAGTGAGACCATTCACAATTGGGCACCAAATTAACTGTGCTCTACTCAGAACCACAGACCTAAGAGATAGAGTAACAAGGTCAACACATCACCAAGACACACACCTCATACAATGGTTGCTGCGCAAGCACCAAAGGCGCGATCCAACTCTGTATCCCGAATTCGGGGCAAGTTGATCATTGTATCGCCAGATGCCAGCGCATATAGCACCAGCCTCGACACCGCAAGGTAAATGAGGTTACAGATAATACATACATACATACAAATTGCAATTCATAAAGTGTACAAATTCAGATTAGTAAATTGTAATTCAAAGTCAAATGTAATTCAGATTAGTAAATTGTTATTTAAAATGTGTAACTTCCAATTCATATTAGTAAATTGTAATTCAGAAAATGTAACTTGTAATTCAGAATAGTAAATTGTGATTCAGTAAGCGTCAAATGTAATTCTGATTAGTAAATTATAATTCAGAAAGTGTCAAATGTAGTTCAAATTGGTAAATTGTAATTTAAAAAGTGTACCTTGTGATTCCTATTAGTAAATTATCATTCAGAAAGTGTAACTTGTAGTTCAGATTAATAAATTGTAATTCAAAAAGAGTCAAATAGAATTCAGATTAATAAATTGTTATTCAGAAAGTGTCAATTGTAATTCAGATTAGTAAATTGTTATTCAGAATAGTCAATTGTAATTCAGAAAGTGTAAGTTGTAATTAGATTAGTAAATTGTAATGGAGATGGTGTCAAATGTAAGTCAGATTAGTAACTTGTTATTCAAAAAGTGTCAAATGTAATTCGAATTAGTAAATTGTAATTCATAATAAGCTGCGTGGCGCAGATGGCTTAGCGCTAGGCTTGCATTAAGCAAGTCCTCGGTTCGAATCCCGCTGGGGTCGGAATTTTTCCGTATCCTTGGCGATTAGAATCGGGCTCAGTGAGACCATTCACAATTGGGCACCAAATTAACTGTGCTCTACTCAGAACCACAGACCTAAGAGATAGAGTAACAAGGTCAACACATCACCAAGACACACACCTCATACAATGGTTGCTGCGCAAGCACCAAAGGCGCGATCCAACTCTGTATCCCGAATCCGGGGCAAGTTGATCATTGTATCGCCAGATGCCAGCGCATATAGCACCAGCCTCGACACCGCAAGGTAAATGGGGTTACAGATAATACATACATACATACAAATTGTAATTCATAAAGTGTACAAATTCAGATTAGTAAATTGTAATTCAAAGTCAAATGTAATTCAGATTAGTAAATTGTTATTTAAAATGTGTAACTTCCAATTCATATTAGTAAATTGTAATTCAGAAAATGTAACTTGTAATTCAGAATAGTAAATTGTGATTCAGTAAGCGTCAAATGTAATTCTGATTAGTAAATTATAATTCAGAAAGTGTCAAATGTAGTTCAAATTGGTAAATTGTAATTTAAAAAGTGTACCTTGTGATTCCTATTAGTAAATTATCATTCAGAAAGTGTAACTTGTAGTTCAGATTAATAAATTGTAATTCAAAAAGAGTCAAATAGAATTCAGATTAATAAATTGTTATTCAGAAAGTGTCAATTGTAATTCAGATTAGTAAATTGTTATTCAGAATAGTCAATTGTAATTCAGAAAGTGTAAGTTGTAATTAGATTAGTAAATTGTAATGGAGATGGTGTCAAATGTAAGTCAGATTAGTAACTTGTTATTCAAAAAGTGTCAAATGTAATTCGAATTAGTAAATTGTAATTCATAATAAGCTGCGTGGCGCAGATGGCTTAGCGCCAGGCTTGCATTAAGCAAGTCCTCGGTTCGAATCCCGCTGGGGTCGGAATTTTTCCGTATCCTTGGCGATTAGAATCGGGCTCAGTGAGACCATTCACAATTGGGCACCAAATTAACTGTGCTCTACTCAGAACCACAGACCTAAGAGATAGAGTAACAAGGTCAACACATCACCAAGACACACACCTCATACAATGGTTGCTGCGCAAGCACCAAAGGCGCAATCCAACTCTGTATCCCGAATCCGGGGCAAGTTGATCATTGTATCGCCAGATGCCAGCGCATATAGCACCAGCCTCGACACCGCAAGGTAAATGAGGTTACAGATAATACATACATACATACAAATTGTAATTCATAAAGTGTACAAATTCAGATTAGTAAATTGTAATTCAAAGTCAAATGTAATTCAGATTAGTAAATTGTTATTTAAAATGTGTAACTTCCAATTCATATTAGTAAATTGTAATTCAGAAAATGTAACTTGTAATTCAGAATAGTAAATTGTGATTCAGTAAGCGTCAAATGTAATTCTGATTAGTAAATTATAATTCAGAAAGTGTCAAATGTAGTTCAAATTGGTAAATTGTAATTTAAAAAGTGTACCTTGTGATTCCTATTAGTAAATTATCATTCAGAAAGTGTAACTTGTAGTTCAGATTAATAAATTGTAATTCAAAAAGAGTCAAATAGAATTCAGATTAATAAATTGTTATTCAGAAAGTGTCAATTGTAATTCAGATTAGTAAATTGTTATTCAGAATAGTCAATTGTAATTCAGAAAGTGTAAGTTGTAATTAGATTAGTAAATTGTAATGGAGATGGTGTCAAATGTAAGTCAGATTAGTAACTTGTTATTCAAAAAGTGTCAAATGTAATTCGAATTAGTAAATTGTAATTCATAATAAGCTGCGTGGCGCAGATGGCTTAGCGCCAGGCTTGCATTAAGCAAGTCCTCGGTTCGAATCCCGCTGGGGTCGGAATTTTTCCGTATCCTTGGCGATTAGAATCGGGCTCAGTGAGACCATTCACAATTGGGCACCAAATTAACTGTGCTCTACTCAGAACCACAGACCTAAGAGATAGAGTAACAAGGTCAACACATCACCAAGACACACACCTCATACAATGGTTGCTGCGCAAGCACCAAAGGCGCGATCCAACTCTGTATCCCGAATCCGGGGCAAGTTGATCATTGTATCGCCAGATGCCAGCGCATATAGCACCAGCCTCGACACCGCAAGGTAAATGGGGTTACAGATAATACATACATACATACAAATTGTAATTCATAAAGTGTACAAATTCAGATTAGTAAATTGTAATTCAAAGTCAAATGTAATTCAGATTAGTAAATTGTTATTTAAAATGTGTAACTTCCAATTCATATTAGTAAATTGTAATTCAGAAAATGTAACTTGTAATTCAGAATAGTAAATTGTGATTCAGTAAGCGTCAAATGTAATTCTGATTAGTAAATTATAATTCAGAAAGTGTCAAATGTAGTTCAAATTGGTAAATTGTAATTTAAAAAGTGTACCTTGTGATTCCTATTAGTAAATTATCATTCAGAAAGTGTAACTTGTAGTTCAGATTAATAAATTGTAATTCAAAAAGAGTCAAATAGAATTCAGATTAATAAATTGTTATTCAGAAAGTGTCAATTGTAATTCAGATTAGTAAATTGTTATTCAGAATAGTCAATTGTAATTCAGAAAGTGTAAGTTGTAATTAGATTAGTAAATTGTAATGGAGATGGTGTCAAATGTAAGTCAGATTAGTAACTTGTTATTCAAAAAGTGTCAAATGTAATTCGAATTAGTAAATTGTAATTCATAATAAGCTGCGTGGCGCAGATGGCTTAGCGCCAGGCTTGCATTAAGCAAGTCCTCGGTTCGAATCCCGCTGGGGTCGGAATTTTTCCGTATCCTTGGCGATTAGAATCGGGCTCAGTGAGACCATTCACAATTGGGCACCAAATTAACTGTGCTCTACTCAGAACCACAGACCTAAGAGATAGAGTAACAAGGTCAACACATCACCAAGACACACACCTCATACAATGGTTGCTGCGCAAGCACCAAAGGCGCGATCCAACTCTGTATCCCGAATCCGGGGCAAGTTGATCATTGTATCGCCAGATGCCAGCGCATATAGCACCAGCCTCGACACCGCAAGGTAAATGAGGTTACAGATAATACATACATACATACAAATTGTAATTCATAAAGTGTACAAATTCAGATTAGTAAATTGTAATTCAAAGTCAAATGTAATTCAGATTAGTAAATTGTTATTTAAAATGTGTAACTTCCAATTCATATTAGTAAATTGTAATTCAGAAAATGTAACTTGTAATTCAGAATAGTAAATTGTGATTCAGTAAGCGTCAAATGTAATTCTGATTAGTAAATTATAATTCAGAAAGTGTCAAATGTAGTTCAAATTGGTAAATTGTAATTTAAAAAGTGTACCTTGTGATTCCTATTAGTAAATTATCATTCAGAAAGTGTAACTTGTAGTTCAGATTAATAAATTGTAATTCAAAAAGAGTCAAATAGAATTCAGATTAATAAATTGTTATTCAGAAAGTGTCAATTGTAATTCAGATTAGTAAATTGTTATTCAGAATAGTCAATTGTAATTCAGAAAGTGTAAGTTGTAATTAGATTAGTAAATTGTAATGGAGATGGTGTCAAATGTAAGTCAGATTAGTAACTTGTTATTCAAAAAGTGTCAAATGTAATTCGAATTAGTAAATTGTAATTCATAATAAGCTGCGTGGCGCAGATGGCTTAGCGCCAGGCTTGCATTAAGCAAGTCCTCGGTTCGAATCCCGCTGGGGTCGGAATTTTTCCGTATCCTTGGCGATTAGAATCGGGCTCAGTGAGACCATTCACAATTGGGCACCAAATTAACTGTGCTCTACTCAGAACCACAGACCTAAGAGATAGAGTAACAAGGTCAACACATCACCAAGACACACACCTCATACAATGGTTGCTGCGCAAGCACCAAAGGCGCGATCCAACTCTGTATCCCGAATCCGGGGCAAGTTGATCATTGTATCGCCAGATGCCAGCGCATATAGCACCAGCCTCGACACCGCAAGGTAAATGAGGTTACAGATAATACATACATACATACAAATTGCAATTCATAAAGTGTACAAATTCAGATTAGTAAATTGTAATTCAAAGTCAAATGTAATTCAGATTAGTAAATTGTTATTTAAAATGTGTAACTTCCAATTCATATTAGTAAATTGTAATTCAGAAAATGTAACTTGTAATTCAGAATAGTAAATTGTGATTCAGTAAGCGTCAAATGTAATTCTGATTAGTAAATTATAATTCAGAAAGTGTCAAATGTAGTTCAAATTGGTAAATTGTAATTTAAAAAGTGTACCTTGTGATTCCTATTAGTAAATTATCATTCAGAAAGTGTAACTTGTAGTTCAGATTAATAAATTGTAATTCAAAAAGAGTCAAATAGAATTCAGATTAATAAATTGTTATTCAGAAAGTGTCAATTGTAATTCAGATTAGTAAATTGTTATTCAGAATAGTCAATTGTAATTCAGAAAGTGTAAGTTGTAATTAGATTAGTAAATTGTAATGGAGATGGTGTCAAATGTAAGTCAGATTAGTAACTTGTTATTCAAAAAGTGTCAAATGTAATTCGAATTAGTAAATTGTAATTCATAATAAGCTGCGTGGCGCAGATGGCTTAGCGCTAGGCTTGCATTAAGCAAGTCCTCGGTTCGAATCCCGCTGGGGTCGGAATTTTTCCGTATCCTTGGCGATTAGAATCGGGCTCAGTGAGACCATTCACAATTGGGCACCAAATTAACTGTGCTCTACTCAGAACCACAGACCTAAGAGATAGAGTAACAAGGTCAACACATCACCAAGACACACACCTCATACAATGGTTGCTGCGCAAGCACCAAAGGCGCGATCCAACTCTGTATCCCGAATCCGGGGCAAGTTGATCATTGTATCGCCAGATGCCAGCGCATATAGCACCAGCCTCGACACCGCAAGGTAAATGGGGTTACAGATAATACATACATACATACAAATTGTAATTCATAAAGTGTACAAATTCAGATTAGTAAATTGTAATTCAAAGTCAAATGTAATTCAGATTAGTAAATTGTTATTTAAAATGTGTAACTTCCAATTCATATTAGTAAATTGTAATTCAGAAAATGTAACTTGTAATTCAGAATAGTAAATTGTGATTCAGTAAGCGTCAAATGTAATTCTGATTAGTAAATTATAATTCAGAAAGTGTCAAATGTAGTTCAAATTGGTAAATTGTAATTTAAAAAGTGTACCTTGTGATTCCTATTAGTAAATTATCATTCAGAAAGTGTAACTTGTAGTTCAGATTAATAAATTGTAATTCAAAAAGAGTCAAATAGAATTCAGATTAATAAATTGTTATTCAGAAAGTGTCAATTGTAATTCAGATTAGTAAATTGTTATTCAGAATAGTCAATTGTAATTCAGAAAGTGTAAGTTGTAATTAGATTAGTAAATTGTAATGGAGATGGTGTCAAATGTAAGTCAGATTAGTAACTTGTTATTCAAAAAGTGTCAAATGTAATTCGAATTAGTAAATTGTAATTCATAATAAGCTGCGTGGCGCAGATGGCTTAGCGCCAGGCTTGCATTAAGCAAGTCCTCGGTTCGAATCCCGCTGGGGTCGGAATTTTTCCGTATCCTTGGCGATTAGAATCGGGCTCAGTGAGACCATTCACAATTGGGCACCAAATTAACTGTGCTCTACTCAGAACCACAGACCTAAGAGATAGAGTAACAAGGTCAACACATCACCAAGACACACACCTCATACAATGGTTGCTGCGCAAGCACCAAAGGCGCGATCCAACTCTGTATCCCGAATCCGGGGCAAGTTGATCATTGTATCGCCAGATGCCAGCGCATATAGCACCAGCCTCGACACCGCAAGGTAAATGAGGTTACAGATAATACATACATACATACAAATTGCAATTCATAAAGTGTACAAATTCAGATTAGTAAATTGTAATTCAAAGTCAAATGTAATTCAGATTAGTAAATTGTTATTTAAAATGTGTAACTTCCAATTCATATTAGTAAATTGTAATTCAGAAAATGTAACTTGTAATTCAGAATAGTAAATTGTGATTCAGTAAGCGTCAAATGTAATTCTGATTAGTAAATTATAATTCAGAAAGTGTCAAATGTAGTTCAAATTGGTAAATTGTAATTTAAAAAGTGTACCTTGTGATTCCTATTAGTAAATTATCACTCAGAAAGTGTAACTTGTAGTTCAGATTAATAAATTGTAATTCAAAAAGAGTCAAATAGAATTCAGATTAATAAATTGTTATTCAGAAAGTGTCAAATGTAATTCAGATTAGTAAATTGTAATTCATAGAGTGTAACTTGAAATTCAGATTAGTAAATTGTAATTCCGAAAGTGGCACTTGTAATTCAGAGAAGTAGATTGTAATTCAGAAAGTGTAACTTGCAATTCAGATGAGTTGATTATAATTCAGTATGCGTCAAGTGTAATTCAGATTAGTAAATTGTAATTCAGAAAGCGTCATATGTAATTCACAGTAGTAAATTGCAATTCAGAAATGTAACCTGTAATTCAGAAAGCGTCTAGTAAATTGTAATTCAGGAAATGTAACCTGTAATTCAGGTTAGTAAATTGTAATTCAGAAGGTGTAACTTGCAATTCAGACTAGTAAATTGTAATTCAGAAACCAAGGGACAACGTTTTTGTAGGATTACTATGTGAATACATACTTACAGAATATGTGTGTACAGTTTGCAACAAATTTAATATTTATTGTATAGTTGATTTGTAAAAGAATCATTGGACAGATTGGTTTTATTTTTTTTCATCTTTTGGTTGAAAATAAATTAACTTTTAAATTGTTCGTTATGGAATTCACATCGTTTTATGCTTTTACTAAGAGCCTTTTATATTTGAAGATTTTTCACCAATAAATATTAAATTTATTGCTTTACACACGTACTGTATGTACATAGTAATTCTACATAAAAGTCGTCTCTTTGTTTCTGAATTAGAGTTTACACTTTCTGAATTACAATTTGCTAATCTGAATTACAAGTTACACTTTCTGAATTACAATTTACTAATCTGAATTATATTTGACACTTTCTGAATAACAATCTACTAATCTGAATTACAAGGGACGACCTTTTTGTAGGATTACTATACAGGATATGTGTACAGTTTGCAACATATTTAACATTTATTGTACAGTTGGACAAATTGGTTTTATTTTTTTCGATCTTTTGGTTGAAAATGAATTAACTTTAAAATTTTTCATCATGGAATTCACGTCATTGTTATATGCTTTTACTAAAAGCCTTTTATGTTTAATGATTTTTCAACAATACATATTAAATTTATTGCTTTACTCACGTACTATACTGTATGTACGCATCTACATAGTAACTCTTCATAAATGTCGTTTCTGAATTAGAATTTACACTTTCTGAATTACAATTTGCTGATCTGAATTACAAGTTACGCCTTCTGAATTACAATTTACTAATCTGAATTACATTTGACAGTTTCTGAATAAAAATTTACTAATCTGAATTACCAGGGACAAACTTTTTGTAGGATTACATGTGAATACATACTTACAGGATATGTGTACAGTTGGCAACAAATTTAATATTTATTGTACAGTTGGACAGATTGGTCTTATTTTTGTTCCATCTTTTGGTTGAAAGTAAATTAACTTTAAAATTGTTCGATATGGAATTCACATCGTTTTATGCTTTTACTAAGAGCCTTTTATATTTGACGATTTTTCAACAATAAATATTAAATTTATTGTTTTACACACATACTGTATGTACGCATCTATATAGTAATTCTACATAAAAGTTGTCTCTTTGTTTTATGAATTACAATTTATTAGTCTGAATTACAAGTTACGCCTTCTGAATTACAATTTACTCATCTCAATTTACGCTCTGTATTTCAATTTATTAATTTGAATTACATCTTACACTTTCTGAATTACAATTTCTTCTTCTTCTTCTTCTACTTGTATATAAGCTTACAGCTTGTTTTATCCCAAATTATCCTTCCATCTTTTCTATGGTCTGCCTGGACCACGCCTTCCTTGTGGAACGTTATCTCTGGCCACCTTTACTTGTCTAGTGTCTTCCATCCTCGATATGTGTTGGTCCCATTCTGCCCTACGGTTTTTCACCCAGTCTCTTATTTTTTGTATCTTACATTGGTCCCTTATGTCCTCACTTCTTTTCTGGCCTCTTAAGGTGTTCCCAGTGATCCTTCGTAAGATTTTCATTTCTGCTGTTTCTAATGTTTGTTGGGTCTTTACTGTATCTGTGCGGGTCTCTGCTGCATATGTAAGTATAGGTCTTAGAAGTGATTTGTAAATTCGTGTTTTTGTTTCCATATTTAAGTATTTATTTCTCCATATGCAGTCGTTCAAGCACCCCAATATTTTTGAGGCTTTGTTAGTTTGTTTTTGTACCTCCTCATATAGCATTTTTGCGGTGGTTATTTCAATTCCCAAATAGTTGAAGCTGCTCACTTGCTCAATGACTTGTCCTTGTAACTCACGTTTACATCTTAGGAGCTCTTTACTAACTGCAACACATTTAGTTTTGGAAATGGCGACTTTTAGGTTATATTTACTACAGCTTTGCGAGAAGCGGAACAAAAGTCTTACAATTACAATTTACTAATCCAAATTACAAGTTACACCATCTAAATTACAATTTACTAATCTGAATTACAATTTACGCTTTTTGAATTACAATTTACTAATCTCAATTAAAAGTTACACTTTTGGAATTACAATTTACGCTTTATGAATATCAATCTATTAATTTGAATTACACTTTCTGAATTACAATTGAAAAAAGTGTAGTATAATATTACAGAATACTAAAAATGATTTAACTAAAATACTGACATCTTGAAAAATAGAAATATATAAGTTAAGATTATTATAAAATACTGGATTAAAGAAGATTAATGTACTTTGATTGTATTATTTTCAGTCAGATAAAAAAATTCCTGGTAAAATATTGAAACAAATCATCTATTCTACTGTATATGAAATAGAAGGGATTTTTAAATACTTTGGTACGTTCAAATTTAAGTGATGGCTAACGAGCAGCAGATAGTGTGTAGATGCCATGGCAATGAAGTGACAGTTTAGCATCAATAATCAAGCAGTATAATGTCACATTTTACTGACGTTTGAAGAAAAAATTCATTACATAATTCAGCGTATCACAAAGAAGATTAATGAATTGGAGGTGTTCTTTAGTAATCAGCAATGCGGCATTTTTTGTGTTTCAGAACACTGGATGTTGTCAAATCAGTATGATTCAAATATTCTGGGGGGCTCTGGTTTTATTGCTGGTGACATTTTTTGCAGAAGCAGGCATATACATACATGGTGGGGTGTCAATACTTCTAAACAAACGATTTAGTTGTTTTTTACGAAAGCTTGGTTGCCTCAGAAATTGCTCGAAAATCAAGTTTTGTTAAATTCCCTTGATTTGAGAGTAATTTCCAAATGGAAACCAAGTTTGAGTTTAAAAAAATCTTTGTATATTTTTTTAGAACATTTTCTATAAATTGGAGATTAGACCAAATATCAAAACCACCATCAACATTTTACAGTCGGACCTTTGAAACGTCAAAAATCAAAGTCATAAATATCCATAAAGTACCAAAGTGTTATAATTTTTGGACGAGGAATTAAGTAACTAGTGCTTCTGCAAATAACTGTTATTACTACAAAGTAGCCCTTTTTTTAAAAGGAATCTGAAAGCTAAAAATTTTCTAGTCATTTTACCACACCGGGGTACGTAAAATAGTAGTTACGGTGAACGTCAACTGTGTATGAAAGTGTTGTTTCCATATAAGAAGAGAAAAAGGAAATTAACATAACTGATCTCTCTAGTTCAACAATGTGCCACGAATGGGTTTTCTGTAACTAAAATACTTTTCATAAGTTATCAAATGTCAAAGACATTTTAACATTAGTAACTTTTTTTAACTAAATATTTAGTACACTGGTAAAAATATTCAAGACCTGCTTAGAATCACAAATGGAGTGAATGGGGTATTTACTAAAGTTTTGATACGCTGTAAAAACAAGATGTATGTTACACTTACAGCAATGCTAACTTTCCAATGCTGCCAGTGTTATAATAGTTATTTGTAGAACAAGTAATGAAAGCAATACCTTTTTTGATTAGTATGAAGTCGTGTATCAATCAAACGAGAAAAAAATGCACACATATTCTTTTTGCATAGTAATACCTTGTAGCTTACAATTTACAACTGTCAAACTGAGAATGCATAACTTCAATAAAATAAAAAAGGTGTTACATGCAAATGAAAATAGTTAAGGAGACTGACGGTGCTGCAGGTTGCTAACAACCGACGAAACGTTGGGTTGGACTGCACGAAGTTTTAACCGTAGATTCAGCTCAAAGTTTATTTTAGTAAGAAATTAGTTTACAGAAAATTCAACTTTGCATAAATAAGTGGCAAAAAAAGGAAGTCAAAACTTCAAGGCTTTTTCTGATAACGATGGATATTCAGTTCTTGCTCTTAGCCAAAACTCACCTTCACAGGAATTTTGCGAATTCCATTTTTAAGCCTCTATCACAAGATCATAGATTCTTTTTTGTTCTTAGTATATATGTTTTAGGAAGTGTATCCGTAAATGGGTTTCTTCATCATTGTGACCCTGATATGTTAATAGCAAGCAATTTAAACAATAATCGGTACATAACAAGGTTGTAGAAAATAAAATTAGGAGTATTATAAGAAGTGCTTTATTAACAAACTCAAATTAAAGTTTACTGAAACAATATTTAAATTATAATTATGGTGAAGCAACCTGGTTAGTACTTTCACATGTACCATCGCCTTCATAGAAAACTAAGACAGTGAAAATATCAATATACCCTATTTTTTGAAAATTTTAGTTGTGTTATTGTGTCTTGTTATTTCTAACTGTTCCAGTACTTGGCGAGTAAGACCATATTCTAGTTAACGCTAAGCTCACACGCAGCAGTTGTCTTTATGCTCACCCCATACCTCAATTTAGTTCCAATTATTGCTTTCTGGGCTTCGTTTAAAGGTTACACTATGCATAGTTCAGGTAACCCAGTCTCGTTATATGAAAGCACAAACCGACACAGAATGGAGAACATCAATGAGATACCTTGATCAATACTGACAGTGAAGGTGTACTGCTAATTTTAATTTGATAGGAGAAATAAATGAGGCGGGCTGATATGCTGGAGTAGTTATAGGCAGTTGATTTTGTTTGTTTTCTCAGAGATTTCCTTTCTATAACAGTTAGCATAAAAAGCTCTAGGGAGTCACGCACAATGTCTGATTCAGTATTTCCCATCTTCTCTACAGATGGATACGCTCACATGTCATTTGTTTTTGCAGGGACGTCCTCTCGAATTATTTTAGTAGCTTTTTTCTTTCATTTTCAACTCTTTTCTTTTACTCTGTATACCACTGGTAATAAAGTAAGTTCCTGGTAGTTCCCAAGAAGCTAAATAAAATCTTCAATAACAATCAATTTATCTTAGAAGTGACTCTTAATTCTATCCCAAAACTTTTAACTACCTCTTTCAATTCAAGTAAGGGATACTGACACTCTTCTCCTTTATCGATATGCGCAAATAAGATTAAAAATGTTTTCGTCATTACTCTTGCTTGACCTTCCTGCTTTTTCTTATGGCACACTTCTGAAGCTGAAAACTCATGATGATATCTTGCTGATGTTTCTGTTCATCACATATTTTTAAATTTCCATCTTTTATTTCAAATATTTGCTCCATGGATATGGGCTTCCAATTTTTTTTGCTAGTTTGGCTTCATGAACTGAAATTCCAACATCACAAAAAAGACATATTGTTTTGTAATCAGATTTTGAAAACAGTATCCTCGTGAATGGTTTAGTCGAATAGATTATCATTTTCCTTCTTCTCAAGTTCTCTTTTTCGAGCTCTAGTGATGCTAAGCTTAGGATAATAATTCCTACGAGTCTTCTGTACTTCTATCTCTTGAAGATTCAAACTTTTACCAAAGCCAAGCTTTTATTGTTCTACTTACTTCTAAAATAGTTCACAAACCCTTTATACCTATTTCAAAACTTAAAAACAACCGCAGTCACTCCTTTCAGACACAATATAACGTTATCTTTATGAGGTTAAAGTTCGATGCCACTTTGTACCTCTATGGCTAATTTAGAAAAAAAAAATGGTAATGACAATTTTTATTCAAACTTTCTCTTTGTGAAATGAACAGTTAAAAAAACTGTCAAAACCGCATCCCCGTTTTTCAAGATGGCGGCTTGGACACAACTTTCTTTTTGGGGAATTTTAAAATTTTAATCAGAAGGCTGCAGAGAATAAGTCTACAAATTTGCTTGCTTGTATGATTTTTTTTCTATATGATTAGGACCACTTATATTGGTTTTTGTTTATTTTTAAATCTGATTTCACTTGATATTGTAATGATGCCCTTAACTATAAAGGTTTTAGTAAAAATATAAATAAATAACTAGGGCACATCATCACAATTTAAAAATTAAATAGAATAGTTTTAATAAAGAACTCACGTGTCTTCTCAGGGCTTATTAAAATGATATTATAATTAATATTTGCAAAATAAATGGTTTATTGCTCTTTCTATTTTATTACTTTCCAATCAAATAAAATAAAACTCCGGTTTAGCATGAGAAAAACTCCTTTTCAAAGGGTTAGGTCTTAACACTTGTATTACAATTTCTTTTGAGCAGGACAGATTAACTCGTATGGCAATTACCCAAATTTGTATCTGACAGCTCTAACCTTCAAATTGACTGTAAACACAAAGATGATCTGCTTGTATAAAAATTAGCGTAATTGAATTCAAAATCGCCCACAACTGAGAAAATTGCCTCAGGTAAATACAATGCAAATAATTATGACGTAGTTTCTGTGACGTAGGAACGCTCTGATGTCCAACTGTTTAATTTCCTCTGACGTCAAAAGGCACGATAACCCACAAATGTTTTGTCTGCGGCTTGAAATCTTCTCCAAATTTACATTTCCAATGAAAGCCACCTCGATTACCCGAATCTGGGTGTATCTATGCAGCTGGAACCACGTTCACGACCTCGTACGATATTTATTCTTGAAGCAACCCACAGCTAGTGGGTCGTCTGCAACTGCTTGCTTGTGAAATTTACCTTGCAATGTCGACTTCGTAGGCTGGATTCACACAATCAAAGGACGCCACAGCGATTAATTAACTGGATTACTTCTGGCTTCTGCTTCTTGCACGTAGGGCTTAATAAAGGATTCCTCAACGTGTAGCACAAAAAATTTCAGCTGCCTGATGCTTCCAACTATGAAAAACTGGTCTTGCTGTAAGACGCACCTGATCAGCTTGCAACACAAATCCCTCTTGACTGGGATATTCTAGCACGAAATCACTTCACACAACTACACTCTGCGGATTGGTGAATATTAAAAATAACTTTTCGACTCACACAAAGAACTTTTATATTTGAAATTTTACAATTTTCTGTGATCACCTCTTGCACACAGCACAATTTTACAAGGCTTGTTTTTTCGATAATAAGTAACAATTGAATATCTCGTTTCCTAGCAATTAAGTTTTACAACTGTTTTATGAAATAAGTTTTGATGTTTTTACTTAGGAACTAAACTGTCTTTTTCCTGGAAATTGTCAATCGTAGCACTTTTAACTTTAAATCTCTGCTTTTTCACAATTAGTTTTAAATGCACTGTTTCACATGTTTATAATTAGCACTGCACAATTGTCTGTGTCCTATAATAGGTTGCCTTATCTTGCTCTTTGCAATAGTTGCTTCCTGCACTGCTCTGCACCGTGTCTTTACCTGTCAGCTGTCTTGCCGTTTGTTGGCTTCATAACTTTTATTCATAACGCTTAATTTTTGTAACTCCACAAATCATCTCTGTATCTTGAAATTCACATTATTGTATTGACGTTACCAAATCAAATCTGCCAGCTACACAAGCTAAGGTGCGCTTGCCATTCCGAACATCAATTATGACTAAACGTTAAACGTAACCCCTTTGATTCTGTCTTATCTAATGCTAACTTGTCTCAATCAAATTATAGTTACTGCTGATCATATTGTGCATTTATTACTTTTATCTTGACTTTATCTTGCAATAAACAAAATATTAATTCTGTGCTCATTTTGAATTCTTTCATTTTCGTGTTAGTTCGGCAACCAGAATTGCTGTGGGCATTAAACCATTGCAATATACTAGAATGAATTATTCATGCATTTCTCGTTTTTCGTGTTTACCATTTCTAGCATTGACAATGACTGGATTTTTATTATCTAAACCAAATTTTATGTTATACTGGGAGAGTTCTAGTGTTTAAATTATTATTTTAATGGCATTTGTTTCTTATGCCTTTAAATAAAGCATTTTAAACTGTTTTTATGTTTAAAATCAAATAAGTATCTAAAAAACATTTGAATTTAGGATTATGAAGTAGGATATCAAAAGAAAGCTCGTTAAAGGGTTTTTTAAAAACATAAAAATATACAGGGTATCCCATTTGAACAAAATTAAAATTATTAAATTTACAGCTTTTGAGCACGCGTATGGCATTAATTTCCAGGACCACTATTTTACACTCGAAAGGTAATTCATGAAAAACAATATTTTTGGTAGCATTATCTTTCAATCAATGGTTTTCTGTGCAGCAGCTGCTTGATAATCAGTATTTTTTGCATAAAATTGTTAAAATCTCCAAAATGGTTAATATATTTATATTAAAATGATTAATATTTTGATGCAAAACTTTTAAGCTACCCAAATATAGGGTGTTCTATATATAAAAAAAGTAAGTTTGGTTTCTCACACTTTTTAGGCCACCCTGTATAATAAAACATATTTTAGTAATGTGCACCACCTTTGTACATACTCTTGTATAAGCAAATTATTTGTGTTTCATATCTTTAGAAATATCTTTCACACCCGCATAGTTGCCGGACCCTGTATAAAAACAACCTTCCAACTTTATCTTCCTGTAAATGCTATTCTGAGGGACTGTAAATTCGGAGCACCCTGTATCTACAAGATATAGTGCGTTCTCATATAGTACAATGTGTTCTTGAAAAACCTCGCCTTACGCGTGGATAGAATACACGAAACTTGAGAAAAACAACAAGGTTGGGAAAATGCCAAACATTTTGTAAATAATATAAAAAAAGCAGCAACCAAAGGTATTGTATCTAATAATGCACAGCGTGCTTCTTTACACCTGTTGTTCATGCAATTCAAATCTCTCATTACAAAAGCAATATTTCAAGCTTCTACTCAATAATTAAAACATACTTTTAAATTTGATCACTTCGACATGATTTGCTGCTTTAAATAAGTGTTTTTTTTTAATTATAAAAGTTATGAATAGCAAAACCAATGCTTGTTGGATGACTTACATGCGGTAAACCGAGCTAGTAACTGAATAAATTCAAAAGTTGTTGAAAGCAAATTGGAATTTTTAAAACATGAATTATAGAATAGCTTTTAGCAATAATGTGAAACAACTATATCTCTTTTTTTCATTAACAAACATTTGCCACTAAGTTGCAAACAACGTATAAGCTACGATTTTACTAAAAAATGTAAGGCAAATTTAAACCAATTTCCTTGCTTCCAGATTCAAATCAAATTGAACTTTGACCACTTTTATTGAACTGACTGATTTAACTGATCAGTATCACAAGAAGGCAGCAATTGTTCCCACAACAGCTCTTTCAAGATTGTTTACTGCATTGTTTTATATTTAATAGTGAGTAGAATTATTTATTTTTCATGTTTAATTTAGACAATAGTTTAATGGTCGAAATCTGCACATTTGGAAATTATTAGATATGTACAATTATAGATCAGCAAGTAAATTATTAACAAGAGCAATGCACATCAACTACTTCCTAAATTGCGTAATGAATTTTGCAAAAAAAATTATATTTGGAATTTTTATGATTTCACAATCTGGAAAATATAGTACAGTCGAAATACTAATACCTAGGCCGGTTATTTCAGCTTTTAGGGGGACGGAAATGTGGCAAAATTAACATATATCTAACTATCCCAGAAACTGTAATTTTAAGCAAAAAATCTTACGAATGTTTTTGTAGTCTATTAAAATCCTTTTATTTTTGTCTTTCTACAGAGAAAAGTAGCAAAGTTTACAGTTTTTGTTTTTTTTGCGCTCTCACTTAAGACAGTTTTTACGCTTGATTTTTTATTAGTAATTTTGAAAGTACGAGTCTAAGAAAAAAATATCTTGAACCAAAGTTATAAATTAAATAGGTAATCTAAAATTCGTTTCTGTTTTACTTTCAAGTTGAGTTATGGACATTAACATCTTCAAAATTGCAATTTTTAAAATTATAAACATGCAAGGTACGCCCTAATGATAATGATATAGAAACTGCATGTGACATATTTGTTGTTGTTGAACCATTTCATTCCCGGTGGAATATAGAGCGTCCAAAGATGTTTCTATGACAGTGTGTTGATTTAGTGTAGAGTTGTCAGTCCTAAAATACTTATTCAAAAACCTTATTTTGTTTATTTAAGTATAATTATTAAGGCTACAAAATGTACTTTTCATATTTTCTTTCAAAAAATCTTAATTTTTTTACTTTACTTATGTAAGTAGTAACACTAATAAGGGGAGTAAAAACAGCAACCTTGATATGATTATGATATCTCAAGTGCAGCTAAACAAAGATATCTTGCATATAAGAATTTTATTCGCAATCACATTGTAATGTGTCAATTTCATGACATGACAACAGCTGGGAACTAGATGATTACTTGAAACTAGCCAGGAAATTATTACATACCCCGAAAAGTATTACATACC